>JAESUZ010003757.1:1800000-2336889 GCA_017311185.1 Proteles cristata cristata | reverse complement strand
GGAATTTGAGGGCATTTTTGAGAGATCCAGGTCCTAGGCTTGGCATGTCCTTTGTCAGCATGCAGTAAGGGATAAACACCTGACTCATGCCCACACCCGGCCCCGTCTGGCCTGCCGCCGCCGCGGGCAGACCTGGGGACTGCTTGCCTTTCCGGCCTCTCCCGGCCTCACCACCAGGCTGGGACACCGCCCTGGTCAGCCTGGTTCACAGAGGTGGGAGCTGGCACTCCCAAGAGGGAGAGATCCAGTTTGTCCCCAGGTCTGCTGACCTGACAGGTGAAGGGGCGGCTGTCTGTTCCCACTCCTGCTGCAGCCGAGCTGCCTGAGGCAGAGACCTGCGTGGAGTCGTCGTCTCCCCCCCACCAGCCATCATGCCAGGGACAGGGTCGGAAGGGGCCCTGAGGGACCCACCACGTCCTCCCGTGGTCTTCTTTATAGAGAGAGACGTTCTCCTTATGAAATAACAGGTCAAAATAGAAGGTGCGTGTGAGACATAATTATAAATGAGCCCACTTGGAGATCCCTCTGAACATCAAGGATGAGACTGCTTGATAACGGGATCCACTGGACGGTGGCCAGTGTAGACCTGACCCGGGAGTGTGTGCTCTGCTCTGGGCCCTCCTCTCCCAGCTCCCAGTGGCCACTGGTCCAATTCGATCCAGGCGCAGACAGGCTGGGTACCTGAAAAGCCGCTGTAGCCCCACCGTCTGACATCTGAGTATCACCAGCGCTCCACTCTCTGTTTTGACCTCTGGGAGCGGAGGGGCACGTGCTCCTGTTAGGAGAGACCCCCGCCTCTTCTCTCTGGTCTACCTACCCACTCAGACCCTATGTTTGTGTCCTCTCTGTGGTTTTGTGGGGACATAAGGACTGAAAGGAGGAGGGTGGGCACCAGGCACCCGGGGGGCTGCGGGATGCAGGCCTGAGAGCTGCCCACCCAGGAATGCATGGTAGGCTTGCCTGGGGGTGGGGGTGGGACTTTGGACACGCCTCGCTGTGCCCCCATTTCCACGCCCCCCCCCGGAGACCCCGTTGCCCAGGAGCCTGTCCTGCTCCCCCTGGGTCCTGCGGGGCCAGGGCCAGGGCCTGGCACACACTGCCGGTGCCCTGCGTGCAGGCATGCGCGCTGCTGCTGTGGGCTGGGCCTGCCAGCGGCTCTGGCGGCACCGCTGCCCTTGAGACTTCCCCAGCCACGGCAGGGCGGGCTCTGTCCCACCTGCTCCCCATGCCGCCAGGGGCAGGGAGAGGGCGCGGGACTCCAGGCGGGGAAGGAGCGAGGCAGTGAGAGCGAGCTGCTTCTGCAGGCAAAGTCCTGGCCCGGGGGCCCCTCAGCCCCGCGGTGAGTTCTGCCCCTGCAGGGATCTGTGGGGCCCGTGCACTTGGCAGTGGCCGTGCCTGCTTTGTTTGCTGACATCCTTGCTCTGCTGTGAAGGGGCAGTAAAAGTTCCATGGAGCCGCCGGGTCTGACGCTCCTCCTGCCGGCGGCCTCCTGGGCTGCCCCTCTGGGGACCCCTTTCCTCCCTGCCCTGTGCTTTCACGGCGCCTTCCTTCCATATGGCGCAGCCTACGCACCGCCGAGTGCTGAGTGCTCGGTGCAGGCTTGTCGCAGACAGTCTCTCGCGGAGCGAAACCGTTTCTCCTGGGGGGGTGTGGGGTAGAGTGACGGTCTTTTAATTTCCTAACGTGAGCCGGCTGTGTTTTTCTTGGACCTTTGCTGTTGCTCGTGTTTAAGCGCGGTAAGAAAGACGTTCAAGCTGGGCGCTCCTGATAATGACTTTGTTTCTGGAGCCCTTCTGGAAGAAGTGGTTGGCTGGCTTTGGGAAGGTCTCGATTCTCCGGCTGCCCGCTGGTGTGAGGGTCTCGCCAGGCACTGCGGTCCTTACGGACTTTTGGGAGAAGCTGCCTGTCGGGGCCAGCCCCCACCTGGCACCCAGTACGGCCACTGGGTGCGCAGCTGGTATTTACTTAGCACCGCTGACCGGCCAACTGCCCTTGTTAGCCCTGTCCACGTGTTTCCTTATCTAATCCTGCCGACACCTCCACTTCCCAGGTGTGGAAACTGAGTCACAGAAGGTTGAGTTAATTCCCGAGGTCAGACAGCCCCAGAAGTGGCCAGAAGCGCTTGATCGCTGCACCCTGCCTGCCGGGCAGCGAGTGAGCGAACCATAGCTTTCGGGTTTGTACACTGGACATGGCTGGTTACTGCTTTTGCAAAAGGTTTTTATTGAGTTTTTCCCGTGTGCCTGCGCGGTGTGCTTCCGCCGGGCTGTGGACGGCGCCTCTTTCCCGTGCGCAGCCCGCCTGCTCCCCGCCCCCGGCCGCCGGCCCGGAGCCCTGCTTCCTTGTAACTCTGGCTTCGGTTACGCAACTGACCCTTTTGTTCCTTTTCAGGGAACGGTTAGCGCTGGGGGTTTCGGGGCCGTGCGAGCGGCTGGGAGCAGTGCACAGGCCCGCGGCTCCCTGCCTTCCACCCCTGATATCCGCAGAGGCTCCCTGCTCTCCACCCAGAAGCCAGAGAGGACGAGGCCAGAGGGCGAGGGGAGGCGGGCCACAGGGGCGCAGCCTCCGTCTCCCTGTGAACAGCGGCAGGGGTGAGCTCCCTGGCGGGCTCAGTGTCAGCCTGCACCAGAACACCCGGTCTTGCTTCCCGCCTCGCTGGCCACGTGGCTGTGCCCCCGGAGTCACTGATTCCCTCGGCCGTGACCTCGCCAAGCTGGACGTACTTCCTGCTTTTCATTCTGCTGCTCTTTTAGATGCTGAGTCTGTTCACGCCGCACGGTGCATTGACCTTATTATCCTACGAATAGAGGTATCAGTGAATAGAGGTATCGGGTACTGAGGACAGAAGCGCCAGAGCAGCGTCCCCGGTCCTCTAACACGGCCAGATCATCCCTCGGTCACGGGGAGCTCAGCAGTGGGCTTCTTCCCTCCTGCATCCTGCAGACTGCGTGCTCTGCCGGCTGCTGGTGCAGGACGTGCCCCCCAGCAGCAGGTGGGAGCCAGCGCCTCTGCGAGTCTTCAGGGTTGGGGGGGGCGGTGGACGGGGATCCAGCACATGGCCAAGATGAGTTATTCCTGTGCAGTTGAGGGCTGTGTCATCATGGGACATACAAATAGGGCCAGGGATCAGGGATTGGGGCCACTTTGTTGGGGAGGTGACATCTGAGCTGAGAAGTCTAGGATTAATAGCTAACTAGGTGTGGCTTACTTAAGTGGGTGGAGAAAATCCCAGACCTGCAGGGCATATGCAAAGGTCCTGGGGCAGAAGGATGGCATGTGGTGGGAGAACTGGAAGAGAGAGAAAGGCCATGGGGCAGGGGTGGAGAGAAAGAGATACCCACCCTTGGCCCACAGCAGTGGGATTGTGGGGACAGGGCACCAGCATTAGCCCTGTGAGTCCCCACGCCAGCCCACCTGGTGACATGGGGATGCTGTCCACCTCACGCATCTCATTAGGCAGGTCTTCTCCATCCTCCTGGTTTCCCAGAAAACACGTGGAAATCGCAGATGCTAACGTTGCTCCCATGGCCCACTCTCGCCCTACGGCGCCCCTGCAGAGAGGTTGCTGAATGTAGGAGCCCATTTTACAGATGGGAGCTCTCCTCCGCAGGGGGTCCTGCGGCTCTGGCACAGCCTGGGTGGCTTCCCTGGCCACGTGCCTGCTGGCTGTCCCTACATGGCCCGGGGGTCACAGGCACCCAGAAGGGGGGACGTCGTCCAGCCCTGGTGCTCTGCTTACCTGACGTGGGATGTGTGATGGGGGCACGCTGTCTGTATCCGCCCTCCGCTTTCTGGCTTGGAGTTAGGTGTCCTCCCCGCCCCTGAGCCTGGTCCTTCTGGAAGCCATGGGGTGGGGGGGGGGGTGCTCTGTGGTGGGGAGTCCTCTGCTGCTCTCACCCCGCATTAGATCTGTCCAGCACCCCTTATCACTGAGGCCGTGAGCGAGTCCTCTGCTGCTGGACGGAACTCCAGAAATCCAGCCTGTGGGGTGAGACCCAGAGAGTCGTGGCTTCTGGCCTGGACGCCGGTCATGTGAGATGTGGGAACAGGGCCCTGTGTGTCCTATGGGACTTCGGGTATCTAACAGTGAGGCCTTCAGGGTGTCTTGTGCCGTGTGTGGACCGCACTTGTCCTTTGGAAAAGTAGGAGACAGGTTGTGTGCTAGTGGTACCGGGCTCTGCGCCGAGGGTCCAGATTTGGGTGCTGCAGGGTGCAGGCTTGGGGTTGGCTTGATCTGGTTCTGACACTGCCCACCCTGACTTTGTGTGTCCAGGAGCTGCCCACCTTGCGGTGCCCATGGAGGGGGGAAAGTCCCTGCTGATCAGACGCCAGACAAGAGTGGTGATCAGTCCCCACAGCTGAGGGGCTCAGCGTCCTGCTGGGAACCCCAGCTTTCCCTCCCCCGTCTGTCTGCTCAGAAAGGGGCAGGTTACTAGTGGCAAAGCCTTTGTCTCACAGAGATATTTGGGCCAGTTTTCTAGAGCTACCCGCTGGTCATGGGACTGGTGCCCTATAGGACGGGGTGCCTGAGGGCGAGGTCCTGCAGGAAGGGCTGCTGGGGGGTGGGGTCCTATAGGAGGGGGCGCCTGGGAGCGGGTGGCTGTAGGAGGGCGCCGGGAGGGGGGCGGGGTCCAGCGGGACAGGGCGCAGGGCAGGGGCTTCTATTGGAGGGGGAGGGTGGGATTCTCCTGATGGTGGAGTTGCGTGGGATATACTTGCAGGGTGGGGCTCTTGTAGAAGGGGGCGCTGAAGCATGGGGCTCTGTATTGTGGGGTCCTGTAGGGCGGGCGGGGCGCTGCAGGACCCCTGTCTGGACAGCTGGTGTTTCCTGCAGGTCCTGTGTGGGCCCCAACCCCCAGGGGACGCTAGGAGGGTGGCTGAGGCCGGAGCAGGTGAAGGACCTCTCCAGGTCCGCAGGTGCAAAGTGACAGAGCCCGGGTTTGCAAAGACGGTCTTATGGGGAGAATGGTCTCTTGACAACGCCTGGACCAGCTTCTCCCAAGAAAAGCCATGCAGCGGCCACCTGTTCTGAGCAGGCTCGGGCCCTCTCCGTCTCTCTTAATTAAAGACTGGTGTCTACTGGCAAATCCCCCGCCCCAGGGGAGGGGTTGGAATCCCCTTCTGCAAGGTGGGCCTGGCGTTCATACCCCTCAGCTACGGAGTTGCTGTTTGTTTGCCTGTTTCAAATATAAAAGTAACACCATTAGCCAAACAAATGAGGATTAATTATTACAAAAGCGTGTTGAGCAAGAGGGCCCCTCTGGGCACACAGCACGAGAGAGTTGTTCCCAGGTGGGGCGCTCGCCTTCCTGCTGGCTGGTGAGTTATGGGTTTATAGGCTGCCCTCTCTCTGTCTCCCAGGTGCTGGCCCCAAAGCGACTGATGGGCAGCAAGGCCAGTGACGTCGTCGGGGTCCCACGTGGGGTCCCAGGTGGCAGCGTGGGCTTCGCCCTTGACCTGTTGCAGGTGTGACCTTTGCCACAGATTGCACCGGTGCCCTTCCCCTCCGTCTCCTGTCGGGTTTCTTAGTGCCTTTAGAAGTCTGGGGCTGTGATAAGCGTGTGCCAAATCAACAGGGGTAAAGGGGGCGGGGCTGGGCAGAGGCAGGTGGGGACCAGGAGGGAGCGCGGGAATCACCTGTGTTACCTTGTAAAGAGTGGCAGGGTCCTCCGAATGTGAGCAGCGCACAGATCTGGGGCTTGGAGTCTTCTTCCTGCAGAGGTTTTCTCCACCTTCCTGTGCGAGGTTAGGATGTGGGTTTCTGGGGAGCAAGGGACCGTCTTCTTCTGTAGACTTCCGGGAAGCTGGTTTCTGGGTCATTCCTAAGCCGTGAAATGAGCTGTGGTGTACGGACGGAGTGGGCTCGGCTTTTGAACCCCGAGAGCAGATTGAGTCTTTGCTTTCAAGTACAGATGTACAGAGACTGCGTACCTGCGGGTCCCCTTCTCCCCAGCGACATGGTTTGGAAAGTCTTGCCCCTCATGGTCTCCTGTCCGCGGCTCAGCAGAGCTGACAGCCAGGGGGCCACTGTCTCCGTGTACCTGGGGTCCCATCCCCCCTTGTCTTCTGCTTGGCTCCAAATATAGCCTCTGAAGGAGGGTTTCCCCCCGGCGGATTCCAGTGTGCATTGAATCTCAGAGGCTGGTTTAGACGGTCCTGGCGGCTCTGTCCTCCATGGTAGGGGCTGGGCTCGCTTTCCTGAAAAGCTCTCCTGACCTCCTGGACGCTGGCCTAGCCCCAGGGTCGGGCTCAGCTGCGCGGGCCGTGGGCCACCAGGACCAGGGGATCGAAAAGGCCCTGAATTTGGGGTCATAAGTTGCTACCGCATCTTCACTGTGATTCTAGACACAGCACCATCTTCCTAGATGTCGTTTTCCAGGCTGCCTGCTGGGAGCCAGGTGTCCCTCTGTGTGTGGTGAGCTTCCTGACCGCAGTCCACCGTGGCCCGTCACAGGACGGTGCTGCGGAACGGGGAACCTGGAGGCCCGTGGTCAGAGGACCCGGACCCCATCCGTTGGGCAGGGGGCAAGAAACAGGGTCCAAGGCTGGCCTCATGTCTGTCCTGGGGACCCTCCTGCCACTTCCTTCCATGCAGCTGTTCTGGCCACGCCCATCCCCACACTGTCCCCAAGATGCAAAATAGTGCCACTTTAGGGCTTAGACACCGGGACATATTCTCTTGAGGTGACTCCCTCACTGCAGGGACCCCTGTCCCTCCACACTGAGCTGCGGCTCTGCCCACCACTCCGGCACCTGAGGGGTGGGGGGAGGCCTTGCCACCAGCCTGGGGGGGCGCAGGCTGTGAGAGGTGGATCTGCCTGTACCCCGTTAGACAACGGCGGGGGTCTGGAACATGTGGAGGGCCTTCCCCTCAAGGGGTGTGTGTTTTATCCTCAAACTTACATGCGTGTCGTGTCTAGTTTTCAGTCCATGTGCATCACTTCGGTCTAAGTTGGCATGGTGCACAGCGGCGCGGCTTCAAGTGGGGCTGAGCATAGGTGGAGGTGGCTGGCCTTCCGATCGCGTTGTGTGTGTATGTGTGCGTGTGTGTGTGTGTGTTCTGTGGTCACGGAATGTATCCACGCTTCGTGGGTATGTACCTGTCATCTGGCTGCTGTGAATCTGTCTGCCATCCATGCTTGCCAGGGGATTCCTGGGGCTGGGGGCCGGCTGGGAGCCTTCTGAGAAGTGCTGGCCTCAGGGCTGCTTTGGGGAGAGTGGTCCCAGCCCCCCGGCCCCTTGGGAGCCGCTGTCCATGCTGCTCAGGGTCCCAGGCACCGAGGAAGAGGGCTCAGTCAGTGCTTGGACTCGTCTGTAAGAGGGGACCTGATGAGAGGCCCTGTCCACCAGGGATGGCCAGCGGGCAGGCTCCCTGGGCACTCTGTGCCTCCTGCTGCCCATGTTCCCAACATCACCGTGCACCCCAAAGCGCAGAGCAGGGCCAGGACAGGTGGTGGACTCCGGGACGGGGCCCCCGAGTCCGGCAAGGCCACTGGGAGTGCTGTGCTGGGGGCTTACCAGCTCTCTCGCCCCTGCCGTTTCGGCAGTGCCTTGCATACCCCTTTGAGCCTCGGTTTCCCCTCTTCTGAAATGTGGGAGGTAATTCTTGCTCACAGAGGTGCTGGGTGTGTCTCCTGAGATGGTGTCTACACGGCCTCCGTGGACCACACTAACACACGTGCACACGGGAGGGTCTCGGAGATTATAAAGTCATCACACCTGCTTTTTCCCTGTAGGACGGACTTGTTAACAGAACAGTGGACGTTGGGGTGCCTGGGCTGCTCAGCTGGTTAACTGTCCAAGTCAGTTCAGGTCATGATCTCAAGGGTCATGAAATTGAGCCTCATGTCAGGCTCTGTGTTGACGATGTGGTCCTTGCTTAGGATTCTCCCTTTCTCTTTGTGTCTTTTAGAACAAATGAACAAACCTTAAAAAAACAGATGATCGATGAAATTGAGAATTATCAGTCATTAATTGTTTTGTTCAAGTCACTCTAACAATAAACATAGTGGTCTAGTGAGCACTGGTGGAGCTCCTCCGGTATACACGGGACAGGCATTTATGGGTGCCATGGGGGAGTCGTGGGGGCTCGTGGACTGTGGGACTGGGGGTTTGCAGTCACAGTGACTTGATGTGCCGGAGACCCTCCCTGGCCAGAGGCTGAGTTGATAGTCTCTGCGTGTGACTTCCCACTTGACTAAGTCACAAAGTGGCGGCCGTCCCTCCTTCCCCACAGACTGGTGGCTGTGGACTGCATGAGAATGACCTGTGCTTTGTCCTTCACAGGCTCCGGGGGGCTCTGCACCATCCGCTGCTCTCTGCCGTGCCGGGCCGCCCAGGTAAGCATCCAGTACCCGGTGGCCCTGCCTTGGGTCAGATGTGACAGAAGAAGCCTATGCGAAATCTTCCTCAAGCCTTGTCGTGTTCCCAGGAGACGCGTGTCAAGCTCTTTTTTTTTCTGGATGCACCCTCCCTGCACTGCGGCCCAGACTGTGGGAATGTGGTGGTTTCCGTGCACAGCTGTGCCTTTATCGTGCAAGTAAACTTTGGGGACGTTCCAGAGTTGACCCAGCAGGTGCACCGAGCTGTCGGCCTGAGTCCCAGCAGGTGCCTGCTGCAAAGGCTGCGGCCAGCGCTCCACGCGGGGCGGTCCTTCAGGAGTCGTGATTGGCAGATATGGCACGTTATTACCTTTTACATCAGCGTTTAAAAAACCTGACTTCATTTTATTTTCTATTTTTTATTTTATTTTATTATTATTTTTTTTTTATTTTGGAGGGCAGGGAGAGGGACAGAGGGAGAGAGGGAATCTTAAGTGGGCTCCACACTCAGCGTGGAGCCTGATTTGGGGTTTGAACCCAGCGACCCTGAGATCATGACCTGAGCTGAAATCGAGTGTCAGATGTTCGAGCGATGGAGCTGCCTAGGCACCCCAAAACCTAATTTAATTTTTAAAAGTCATCAAAAATCTTTTGCGTCCACACGTGCTGTGTAAGGTAGAGAGAAAAAAACGTCCTGGTGATGTTTTGCATCCTGATTTGAGTAAACCAACTTTAATGACTAAGTTCATGATACCAGATCTGGTGTTTAACGGGTGTGAGGACAGCATTGTAGGTATTCCTAGAAAGCATATGTCTTCTAGAAAGAAATACTAGAATGTTTATGAATGAGGTGGTAACAATGTCTGGGATTTCTTCACGGTGACCAGAGTGGTGGAGGAGGGGTTGTGGACAGAAGGATGACGTCGAAGTCAGATGGTGGGTGCATAGCGGTTTGTTAAACTACTTTGTAGGGCTTTCAGTTTTCCAAAATTAGGAGAGAAACGTATATACAAGGGGCAGTAAGTAAACAGATGGCATCCAGAAAGCCGCACAGCTGCTGCTAGCTGTGGCCGGGACGCAAGCCATCTTCCCGTGGCTGCCCTCTGCCCCTCCGTGGCTTTCTGTGGGCTTTCTGCACTGGGGTTGACCAGATTCCTCCTCCCCGCTAGCCACCGCCAGCCCTGGGGCTGTCCTGCTGTGAGGATGAGGGGGGAGGGTGACCCCCAGGGCACCGTGCATGCTGTGTGCACGGGCACCCTCCCGGCCCGCCAGCCCTCCCCTCTGCAGGCTGTGCTGTGGTCAGTGGTCTTGTCTCTGCACCCCTGCCCCATCCCCCCGCATCCTCACAGCAGAGAGCCCGCACGCAGCCCTGCTGTAGATCCAGCTGCCCTGCAGCCCGGGGGGGGCACCTGGAGTGCAGCGCCCGACCTCCTTCCCAGCACGTTCCCTCCACTGCCCCCACACCTGCCTGGGGGTGGGCAGGAAGACCTGGGGAGCCCCCACGGGCCCCCCAGCTGAGGCCTCTGCTTCCGCCAACCGCTGCTTGATGCTGGGCTGACCCCCAGGAGAGAGAACCAGGCTCCTCCCTCCGGGGGGCCCTCCCCCCGGGGTCTCCCTCAGCCACAGGGCAGAGGGATCCTGGACGCGAGCACACTGGGCATGTGACACGCAGACCCCGGGAGACCCCAGGGCTCCCGCCAGAGCAGCCAGCACGGGCCTCTCTGCATCCTGACCAGCCCCCTCTCCTAGGCCCGCGGTGCCGAGCCCCGCCATGGAGGACGGCCGCGAGCTGGAGCTCACCTACGTCACCGAGCGCATCATCGCCGTGTCCTTCCCCGCCAGCTGCTCTGAGGAGTCCTACCTGCACAACCTGCAGGAGGTGACGCGCATGCTGAGGTCCAAACACGGGGACAACTACCTGGTGAGTGGGGGCCGTGGGGGCACTGAGGGCAGGGACGGGGGAGGGCATGCCCAGCAGGGGCGTTGGGGGACTGGAAGAGGGGACAACCAGCATGGGGACGGTGGGGGTCACTGAGTGCGGGGATGGTGGGGAGACACCCAGTGTGGGGATGGTGGGGGGTCACTGAGTTCGGGGATGGGGGGGACCGGGGAAGGGGACAACCAACATGGAGGACGGTGGGGGGGTCACCGAGCACAGGGATAGTTGGGAGGTCACCGTGCATGGGCATGGTGGTGGGGACACCCAGTGCGAGGATGGTGGGGACTGGTGGAGGGGACCCCAAACGGAGAGATGGTGGGGGGATGACACAGCACAAGGATGGTGTGGGGTACACTGAGCATAAGGAGAGTAGGGAGGGGACACTGAGTTCAGGAACATTGAGCGCTGTGACTGGGAAGACACGGAGTTCCCTGAAATGTGAAGAAACCACCGAGAGTCTTGGGGCGGCCACGGAGCCTGTGGGGTAGATGTGGTCCCTCACTGTGCATCTGGTCCTCTGGGCACCTAGCTTCACGGAGATGTCCCCGGGGCTTCCTCCCACTGGGGCTTTTATTTGACATGTCACCTGCTGTAGCGTGAGGTCACGAGTGTCCCCGGGGAAGTATGGCTGTCCCCTGCCTGCCGCCCTGGCCCTGAGCACCCTGAGGGTGGGCAGCCGTCCTGGCATGGCAGGTGCTCAGCCTCACGAGGGGCCCCAGCGTCACAAGGGGCCCCCAGTCCCCGTGGGAACGCATCCCCACATCACAGCTCAGCCTCTCCCCGCTGCCTACAGCCTCCCCACAGACCCCGGGGGGAGGGACCCCGGAGGAAGTGTATATGTGACCTCCTGGGGGGAGCCTCCGCTTGGGGGGAAGTGTGGGCAGCGTCTCCCGCACCCCCCGGCTTGCCCTGTGTGTTTCCGCCTCCCTGAGCCGGCCCGTGTGATCTCGGGTTAAATTACAACCCCTCACGCCTCCGCTGCACCTGCCCTGACGGCGTCCTTATCTCCATCAGAGCAGCAAATCCCCGCTCTAAACGACAAGGCCGTTATTGTTCCCTTATCAGTCTCAGATGACTGATCGGCTGCTGCTGCTGCTGGCAAGTGTGGCCCCAGAGGCACAGTGAGCGGAGGTGACCCTGTGTCGCTCCCCGCAGGCTGTGCCGGCCTGGAGCGTGGCGGTCAGGGCCGGGCCAGAGCCGCGCTGTCCCGGCTCCTGAGTCCCACGGACACCAGTCCTTGGTGTGAGACCTGGCTGCAGGCAGGAGGAAGCCTGTCCCAGCTGCGAGGGGCACACTTGTGTCCTGGGGGCTTCCTTTCTCCCTGAGGCCACCTACCCTGCAGGAACTGTCTCCCCCATCCTTACGCTTGGCCCCCTGAAGGGGTCCTCTGAGACCCAGGAGGGACCTGGGCCCCAGACGGCGGGGGCCCCTCACCAGTGGCTGTAGGGCCAGAGCCTACTCCCAGTGTCCCCACCCCCGCCCCCTGCCAACAGTGGGGATAGAGGTACCTGCCTTGTTTTGGGACAGGGACCCTTAGGACCCTTTGGAAATGTCTGAAGAAAGACCCACGTGTGTGTCTTTTGTAGATCTGAGTTAAGAACTCTGGGTGGGTTCATCTCTTCCCTGTCCGTCTACACCTGCATCCTCTGATGGTTGATCATGGGGCCAGTATAACTAACAGAACCCGCAGACTGTTGAGCAGCGCCTTCCAGGGTGACCAGTCTTATCAGGCAGGTGGGCTGGGGGCTCTGAGGAAAGTTGATGGCCACCCACACGAGCTGGACAGGCCCCTGTGTTCAGCTGTCTGTCATCCATTCCTACACACATTTCCTTCAGAGGCAGGTGGTGGGTGAGGTGTGAAAACCAGCGGTTTCCTCTTTGATCTCCGGGGACACCGACTTGTCTGATGGCTTTGTCCTTCCCCTTTGCAGGTGTTAAACCTTTCCGAAAAGCGATATGACCTTACAAAGCTTAACCCAAAGGTACGGACTTTAGCCCTTTACATTCTGAGCTTTGTCAAACGTCCACGATGCTTATCTGCTTGTGTGGATGCCATTCCTGGCAAGCCTTTGTGGGACGTAATGTCATGAGGGGAATCAGGAACTGCACTTGTCTGGGGATTATTTTTAAATCATCTGCTTTAGTCTGAAATAATTACACACGTACAGGAAGTTGCAGAAATATACAGAGAGAGCCCACTTATCCCTCGCGGCACTAATAAGAAGTCATAAAAGGTCAGTGCTGGAAGTTGACATTGGCCTGATCCTCAGACCATGCTCCACCTCTACCGGGTTTACACATGTGCGTGCACAAGTGTGTGTGTGTGTTTGTGTGTGTGGTATTTCCACCATCAGGATCTTCCTCCTGCCAGCTGTTGCATTTCTTAGCCGTCAATATTTCAGGGACATTTTTGCAATTGCTTTGTGCTTAAGTGATGGCGTAGATGGTACCCGTGTCCCGTGCATGAGAACATTCTGCAGGCGTCAGGATAGCATCTCAGCTCTGCTACACGCACGTGCACATAAATCTAAGGGTGGCATCAAATCCTAGTGCTGTCCCTCCGAGTGGCGGAAGGAGGTGTGTGGTCTTTTACAGCTTCCTTGCATTTTGCTGAAATTTTCCATTGTTCCATATTATTTCTGTCACTTCTAGGGAAGAGAGCCCTCCCTTCCCTGTAAAACGGAAAGAAAAGCAGGGTTTTGTGTCGCTGGACAGGCTCCAGCATGGATGCCAGTGGCGCGTCCGGTCGCTCAGACGTGGGCTCCGTATTACGCAGTGACGCCCTTCTCTGTCCCGGCTCCAGACTGTAGCTGGGGCTCAGGGTGCTTCCTCCTGCGTGGGCCCCTTCTGTTCTTGGAGGCCACGTTCCTCCCAGGCACGCACAGCAGGCTTTTCTCTGACACGGTGTCTGCGCACCATGTAGGGAACGCTCCCTGAATTCCCCCAAGCCGCAACTTTCATCTTCCCGGAGGAAGTTTTGGCAGCAGCCCTGGCCAAGAATTCCCATTTCAGATCTGGCCAAGCCTCGGCCCTCGCCGCCAGCTCTGCCCAGCTAGCGGCTTTGAAAGTCCCTTCTAGAATTGCCGTCCCAGCCACAGAAAGAGCAGACAAGATGGCAGTAAACGTCTCAGGGGGGAACATATTCCTTCACGTTTTTCTTTCTGGTGGAGGAGCCTGGCTACGATTTCCAGCAGGTTTTATTTATTTTTGTTTTTTAAAACCAGTTTTATTATTATTTTTTTTTATTTTAGAGAGAGCATGCGTGTGTGTGCACGAGATGGGGAGAGGCAGAGAAAGAGAGAGAGAGAGAAAGAGAATACTAAGTAGCCTCTGCACTGTCACCACAGATCCCCATGTAGGGCTCGAACTCACTACCCCGAGATCATGACCTGAGCTGAAATCAAGAGTCAGATGCTCAACCGACTGGGCTGCCTGGGCACCCTCCCAGCAGGGTTTAGAAGAGGAACCTGGCCCAGCGTCCCCTCGTCTCAGATCAGGTGTAGACAGAAGAGCCATGGTGGGGTGCCCGGTGCCCCCAGTGCCCCCACCAGGACCCTGGGACCCCTGTGTCGTTGCAGATCCTGGACGTGGGCTGGCCCGAGCTGCACGCCCCGCCGCTGGACCAGGTGTGCTCCGTCTGCAAGGCGCAGGAGTCTTGGCTGAACAGTGACCCCCAGCATGTGGTCGTCATCCACTGCAGGGTGAGCGCCACCTTGCACCCAGGGCCGGGGCAGGAGAGGTGGGGTCCAGGGGCGGGGTGCGCACTTCATACCCACGGCCCGGTCAGCGTCTGCGGTCACGTTTGCACATTCGTCCTTAGAAAGGAAGAGTCGTCATTCCTGCCTCCCAGGGTTTGGTTCCAGAATTTGTGGGACTCGGGTTGCGGAACGCATAGCTGAACATATTGAAACTAATGAAGGGCAGGGAAGATAGCGAGCCGTTTTGTTTTCCTGCATTTTTGGTTATTCTTGGAAAGAAAGAAAGTCTTTAAAAATTTTTTTTTAAATGTTTGTTTTTGAGAGAGAGAGAATGTGTGTGCGCACACGAGCGGGGAAGGGGCAGAGAAAGGAGGAGACACAGAATCTGAAGCAGCTCCAGGCTCTGAGCTGTCAGCACAGAGCCCGACGCAGGGTCAGCCCTGCGATGGTCCCGCTCTCCTGTCTGCCCTAATGGGTGCGGGCTGTGGGGCTTTGCCCCCAGTCCCCCTCACCACCCAGCCACCCACCTGCTGGCTGCTGACTGAGCAGAAGTTTCTTCTAGAAGGTTCCAATCCCATGCCATCTGTTTTTGAGTCTCTGGTGTGGGACACGCCCTCAGCAAGTTGTGCAGCTGGTGATTCTGACGCCTGTGGAAGACCGACAGCTTTGGGGTTCAGCCCTTTGGGATCTTGTGCGAGCACTGAAGAGACAGTGACTGGCCAAGCACGGTGGCCGTGGATGTCCCATGAGTGGCCGACCAGGCCGAGGCGCTGTTTGCTGGCAGTGGGTCACTGGTGTGTGTCTACGCCCTGACTTGCAGGGACAGAGAGGGGCCTGCTCCGGGGTACATTCCCTCCCGGCGTGGGTCCTCAGAGGTGTGACCCGGACCTCCTCGGCCGTTTCTTCTCAAGGATAGGCATGGGTCCCTGGTGGCCCTGCCCATTTGGCTTCCCGTGCTCCTATGTCTGGGTTGGCTGACCCTTTGTGGAAATCCCAGACAGTGAATATTTGGGGCTTTTGCGGGTACCTGCAGGGTTGCCGTAACTGCTTGCACCTGCCATGGACGGTGGACCTGGCCCCTCGTGCACCTAAACAGATAGGTGTGTCTGGGGTCCCATTAAACAGTGACTGGAGCTTCAGGTGACTGTCACGTGTCCCAGAATGTCATAGTTCTGAGCTTTCTTCAACTGTTCAGAAACATACTACATACTCCTTGGCTGCATGGACCCAGGTGGTGGGCAGAAGTGGCTCGTGGAGAGTGGTTTGCTGACCACTGAGCTGGGTTGTGGCAGTATGTTCTAGAAGGCGACAGTCCGTGGCTCAGTGCAGGTGGCCTGTCATGGCGGTGGGGTTTCTACATACCGGGTCCTGTGGGTCACGTTGGCCCATGGTTCTTGCTGGCTGCCGCGTCTGGGCTGTGTGACTCTGTGGTCAGAGACTGAGCCCCTGCGTGTCTGGCCACGGTGCTGTGTGTCACTGGGCAGGGCTGGGTGAGCGGGGCCAGGTGAGGGGGGCTACATGAGGGGTGCCAGGTGAGGTGGAGTCGGGTGGGGGGCCCGGGTACACAGGGGTGCATGAGCAGAGCTGCGTGAGCAGGACTGGGTACGTGGTGGTCGGGGTGCATACTGCGTGCACTGCCCTCCTAACCTCAGCCTGTGAGGTGGGTGTTCAGCTCACCTGTACTTCGTCCTGTGTGCGTCCCACCCCGCACTTGCTGCTGGTCCCCAGTGGGAAGAAGCGAGCTGACTGGCCACCTCCCTGCAGATCTGCCCAGGGGCCACCTGCCACCGGCACCCTGTGTGCACGGTCCCTGCCGGGCTGCCGTCCCCAGATCAGGGACCGGAGGAAGCTGGTGGGGGCTCCCCCTCGCCCCACTGCAGAGCGGGCTCTTTGTCGTCCCGTGAGCGTTCCATCTCTGCCCTGGGAGTCTACAGAAACCGAGTCCCTCTCTTGTCTCCTGCAGGGCGGAAAGGGACGCATCGGCGTGGTGATATCGTCCTACATGCACTTCACCAACGTGTCCGCCAGGTACGAGGGGCGTCCTTGGGCATCCGTGGCTCCAGGACAGGGCGGGAGGCTCAGCCGGCCGGCGCCCCCAGCTACCCCCTCACTGCAGGGAAAGCAGCACCCACTGAGGGTTCGCGCCGCTGAGAAGGATGCACGGGTGTGTGACTCACACCCAGGTTGCGGTGAAGCAGCTGGTGCGTGCTCTGTGGATCCTTCACGAAAACAGCAGGGACGGGCATCACCACGCAGCCTCCCTGGCTACCTCACACCCTGTAAAGACCAGTGGCCATGGCCATGGCAGTTTGCCTGTCCTCGGCCTCTGGAATGTACTGTGCAAAATTTTGTCTTTGGTCCCTCAGTCTTTCTGAGTAACCCAGGGCATGAACCTAGTCACCATTCACGCTTTACTGATGGGAAAACTGAGGCTCGGGGAGGTGTCTCATGTCCCGTCTGGTCTCCTGGGGCTGGAAGAGCCACCATGGGACCCTTGGCTGGGACATCGGGCACAGGAGGCTGGCGAGAACCTCCTGGGACGTACCATGCGTGCCAGAGCCTGGTCCAGAAGCGTTGTCCTTGTGGGTTTGTGGGAGCTGCCCTTCTGAGCGCACACAGGCCCTGTTCACAGCGGCCCCTCGGATCCTGGCCTTGCCGGGGCCAAGGTTGAAATCTGACTCCCCACGTGTTATCTCTGGATGAAGACGGGGAGCATGGCTGCGAGGGGCAGGGGGAGCCCAGCCCCTGGTGCAAACCAGCTCCTTCCTCGCTGGTGACCTGCATCTGTGTGTGCCAGACACCGAGGTTCCTGCTCACGTGGGGTCCCTCCACTGAGCCACAGTGTGCAGCGAAGACCGCGTGTCGCCTGCAGGGCATCGCCCGCCCATTTCTGCTGCAGCGACACAGCTGCGCCCAGAGCCCGGGCTCTGCAGGTGGGGGCTCACCTGGCAGCATAGGGGCACAGAGTCCCCGTAACTCCCTTCCCCTTCATGGATCCTGGATTTCTCTGCAGTGTCAGTTCCCATCGCCACTGCAGGGTCAGGCCGTTTTTGGGAATCTCGAAGCCTCGGGGTCCTCGCCTGTGAAGGGGGAGGAGTGGCTGAGCTTCACGGGGGTTTTGTGACTGTTCAGCACATCATGGTGTAACATCCAGTACCAGTACTCGGGTATTAGCTGCTGTCAAGGCTGTTGGCAGTCATATGAGTAACAGTGTTTATGTACTCGATAAAACGAAGCAACACCCTGCCTTTCTATTTTCTTAAAATTTTTTTAAATGTTCATTTGGGAGAGAGAGAGAGAGGGAGAGAGACAGCGTGAGCAGGGGAGGGGCAGAGAGAGAGGGAGATACAGAATCCATAGCAGGCTCCAGGCTCTGAGCTGTCAGCACAGAGCCCGATGCAGGGTTCAAACCCATGAACCGCGAGATCACGCCCTGAGCTGAAGTCGGACGTTTAACAGACTGAGCCCCGCCCCGGTGCCCCAAAACCCTGCCTTTCTAAATTAACACTCTCTCCGGAACGTGTTCCCTACAACGTGGAAGTGGCCACACAGTCCCTGAATGAATGCATTGTTAGGTATTTAAGCACTGGTGATTTTCCCCATCCAGGTCACTTCTGGTGATTCCCTGCTCTGACCGAGCCGTGACCAGCAGCATGTTCTTACTCTCTTTGATCGTTACTGTCCCACCCCTAGATAACAGTCCCAGAAGCAGTCCCAGGGAGCACGCATTTTGTAAAAATTTGTTAGATTTATTTATTTTGAGAGAGAGTCCATAAGTGGGGGAGGGGCAGGAAGAGGGAGACACAGAATCTGAAGCAGGCTCCAGGCTCTGAGCTGTCAGCACACAGCCTGATGTGGGGCTCGAACCCACAAACCACGAGATCATGACCTGAGCTGAAGTTGGCTGCTTCACTGCCTGGGCCCACCTAGGCGCCTCTGGAACATACATCTTAAAGAGCTCTGTCATTGAACTGTACTTCGGATCGAATCCGAAACCAGAAATGAGTAAGTGGGTAGAAAGCTCTTGTGTCTCCTTCCTCCAGACAAATGATCTCAGAGCCAGAGGGCGGGAACGCCACCAGTGCCAACAGTGATGTTAATACCACACAGACAAGGGCCCAAATGCACGGTCATGTCCACATGTAGTGGGACCCGTGAGCTCCGGGGCAAGGATTGCTCACAGGGGAACGGGGGGATAAGGACCTGTACTTTTCAGCTCGAAAGCAGACGTCCTCAAGGTGGTAAACACCCCTCAGGAGGCCTTCCGCCGCCCCAGCCTCAGACAAACACAGGGGGTGCATAAATCACCCGTTTTCTGGGGGCGCACATCCGCGCCATAAGGGGAGGCCCACGCGTAGATCACGTTTGCTACCACTGCTTTTGCCCATGTTCTGCGATGGATCTGAAGTCAGATCAGGCAGGCCCGCAAACGCCCCGTTACGGGGTCTTCTGGATCCTGCTGCATGCGCTGGGGGACATTGTGGAGCTGAGGGACTGTCAGCGAGCAGCGTCCCTTGTGGCGGCCACCTTGGAACCATGATGCGCAGCCTGCTGACCCCCTGTGGGCTCTCTGGGCACTTGCGGGGAGTCGCTGACCGCGGTCCTGACTGTGCCCAAACCCTCATGACCGAGAGACTCACGCAGAGTGCCCTGAAGCTGCCTGCTGTTGGGGACGGCGCTCCAGACCCGCGGGCCTGGCTTCCCCTGTGGCCCGAACATACTCCTGGGATTGGGGTCCAGGAGGAGACTAAGTGAGGGTGTCTGTGTGCGGGCACAGCAGTGGTGGGGCTCCTGTGGGGACCGGTTGCTCAGGACGACCCTACCACTTGCCCAAGCCTCCCGGCCACCCGTGACGTCCACGGGGTTAACGCTGCCTCTGTCTCTCTCTCCCCTTCCCCAGCGCCGACCAGGCCCTGGACAGATTCGCCATGAAGAAGTTCTATGATGATAAAGTTTCGAATTTAATGCAGCCGTCCCAGAAACGGTATGTACGGGTTCCCTGTCCCCGAGCCACAGGGAACAGCTGGGTGAGGTTTCACCCTTTAGAAGGTGGGGACAGAAGAGGCGCCTCCACTGACCAGCCGAGAATGAGAGGGGAGGGCTGGTGGGTGCCCGGTGGTGGAGCAGAGCCGCGGTGTGTGGGTGCGCGGGGGTCCCCCGCTGCAAGGGAGCCCCCCACTGGCTCCGGGAGGGGGACCCAGGCGTCCTTTCCCACACACTCAGTGCACGTGTGGGTGTGTGCTGTGACATGGGAACCGGTTTCTGACTGCGGGGTTGGGTCGGGTCGGTGAGCTGTGTCTGTAACTGGCCGGTGAGGGGAGGTTCTGGGCCGCGCAGACCACATGGTCTATGTCACGGCTGTCCTGACGGGAGAGCACACAGGCACCCAGAAATTAGCAAACGTGGCTCTGTGGACGAGTGTGTAGTCAGCTCCTGAGCCCGGGAGGGAGGTGTCCATCCATCACGCTGGCCTCCCTGGCCGGCCCACCTTCCCATCTCTGCCCCGGGGTCGCTCAGTGTGCGGGGTTGGAGGGCCCTGGGGGAGTGGACACCACCCTCCGCGCCCATCTGAGGAAGGCAGGACGGGGTCAGGGACCAAGGAGGGGGTTCATGGCTGGCTTCCTCCTCCCAGACCCACTTCTGTGCCGACGGCGACATGGAGCCAAGCACATAGTCTCTGTGCTTTTATTTAAAAAAATATATATATATATATATATATATGTATATTGTATATACATATATATATATATATTTAATGTTTATTTTATTTTGAGAGAAAGGGAGAGAGACAGAGACAGAGACAGAGTGTGAGTAGGGTAGGGCAGAGAGAGAGGGAGACACAGCATCTGAAGCAGGCTCCAGGCTCTGAGCTGTCAGCACAGAGCCTGCCTGATATGCGGCTGAAACCCATGAACCAGTCAGAGGCTTAACTGAATGAGCCACCCAGGTGCCTCCAGATTATCTTTTCAAGTAGGTGTTTTTGTTTTCATTGGGAAAATACCCACACGAGGAGTTACTGGACCATATGGTAGTTCTATTTTTAACATTTTGAGGAACCTCGACACTTTTCCGGAGAGTCCGCACCAGTTTGCATTCCCACCAACAGTGCAAGGGGTTTCCTGTTTCTCCGCATCCTCACCAACACCTGTAGTTCCTTGTGCAGTTATTTTAGCCACTCTGACAGGTGTGAGGTGGTATCTCATTGTGACTTTGATTTGCATTTCCTCAGTGATGAGTGACATGAACCATCTTTGCAGTCTGCGTGTGTCTGTGGGCCATCTGGATGTTTTCCTTGGAGAAGTGTCTGTGTCTTCTGCCCATTTTCAATTGGATTATTGGGGTTTTTTTGTTTTTTGTTTGTTTTTGTTTGCTTTTGTTTTTTTGTTCTGGAGTTGTATCACTTCTTCGTGTATTTTCGATACCAACCCCTTATCAACCATACTGTTGCAGGTATCTTCTCCCGTTCAGTGGGCCGCCTCGTCCTTTTAACGATGGTCTCTTCCATTGTGCGGAAGCTGCATTAGTTTGATGTGGTCCCTCGTGTTTATTTTTGCTTTTGGTGTCTGATTAAAAAAATAATCACCAAGATGATCTTCTAGGATTTTTATGGTTTCAGGTCTTATGTTCAAGTCTTCAGTCCATTTTGAGTTCAGTTTTGTGTAAGACAGCGGCCTGTTTACTCAACACTGTTCCTTGCCGAGACTGTCTTCTCATTCCATCTTGTGTTCTTGGTTCCTTTGTCATAAACGAATTGACCGTACACACGTGGGCTTATTTCTGGGCTCTCTCCTCTGTCCCATTGATCTGTTTTGATGCCAGTACTCTATTGTCTTGATTGGTACAGTTTTGTAACTTACTTTTAAATCGGCAAGTGTAATGCCTCTGGCTTTGCTATTTTGTCTCAAGATTGCTTTGGCTACTTGGGCTCCTTTGTGGTTCCATACAGATTTTAAGGTTTTTTTTCTTTGTTTGTTAGTTGTTATTTCTGTGAAAAAATCCTGTTGGAATTTCGTTAAGGGATTGCATTGGATCTGTGAATTGCTTTTGGTAAGATGAACATTTTAATAATATTCGGTCTTCTCAGTATGTGAGCATGGATGGAACTTTTTCCATTTATTTGTGTTTTCAGATTTTTCCATCGATGTCTTACAGTTTTCAGCATACTAGTCTCCCACCTCCTGGGTTAAATTTATTCCTAGTTGTTTTATTCGTTTTGGTGCAACTGTGAATGGACTGTTTCTTTCTTTTCTTTCTTTCTTTCTTTCTTTCTTTCTTTCTTTCTTTCTTTCTTTCTTTCTTTCTTTCAGTTTATCCTCAGAGAGACACAGCATGAGTGGGGGAGGGGCAGAGAGCGAGGGAGACAGAGAATCCCAAGCAGGCTCCGTGCTGTCAGCGCAGAGCCTGACGTGGGGCTTGAACTCAGGAAACCGCGCGATCATGTCCTGAGCGGATACCAAAAATCGGATGCTTAACTGACTGAGCCACCCAGGTGCCTCTGGGCTGTTTCTTAATTTCTTTCTTCTAGTACCTTCTTAAATGTGTAGAAATGCAGCCTGTTGGTGTATGTTAACTTCGCATCCTGTAACTGTATGAAATTCATTTATTAGTTCCAACAATTTTGAAGGTTTCTATGTATAATATTGTGTCATTTGCAAACCATGACAGTTTTCAATCTTTCTGGCTTGGATGCCCTTTATTTCTGTTTCTTGTCTGATTGCTGTGCCTAGGACTCCGACCCTGTTGAATAAAAGTAGCAACAGTGGGCATCCTTGACTTTTCCCTGCTCTCGGAGAAGAAGCTGTCTGCTTCTCGCCGTTGAGTACAATGTTAGCTGCGAGTTTGTCATGCGTGGCCTTCGGTACGTGGAGGGGACCTCCTTCTGTACCCACTTTGTTGAGACGTTTTATCATAAACAGATGTTGTGTTTTGTCCAGCGTTTTTTTTTTGCATCTGTCGACGCCGTCACATGGTTTGTATTTCTATCCACTCAAAATGCTCAGCGCCCACCAAGGATGAACATGTGCCTTATTTTCTTCTTTTTTGCTCTTAGGATTTACTGTAACTTTAAAAAAAATAATTATCTAATGTTTATTCATTTTTGGGAGACAGAGCGTGAGCAGGGGAGGGGCAGAGGGAGAGGGAGACATAGAATCCGAAGTCGGTTCCAGGCTCTGAGCTGTCAGCACAGAGATCGACACGGGGCTCGAACCCACGAACTACAAGATCATGACCTGAGCCGAAGTTGGCCGCTCAACCGACTGAGCCACCCAGGCGCCCCTACTGTAGCTTTTTAACAGGAGTGCAACAGTGTGGAAAACAGAAGCATGCCTTCTCTCCTTCGCAAACCCATGCCTTGCACGTGTACATCCTGTCAGTACGCGGCAGAAGCTGTAGCCTCTGCGTTGCGTCACAGTTGTGTGCACTCCATTCTGCGTTCCCGGGTGAATGTCCCTGCACCCACAGATGAGCTGTGTTCCCACCTGGCTCCCGCACCCACAGATGAGCGTGCTCCCCACCCATTCTCGAGAGGGCAGATGACTGAGTGCGTGCGTACAATATACCTGCAGGCACTTTGAGGCCTGAAGGGCCCCGGATGGCTACATCTGTGTGACGGGGCTGTGAGGGGACCCCCTCCCTCCCTGCGGTCCCGGCCGGCCTCAGAGGGAGCTTCTTAGCGCACATCAGGATGGAGTTCAAGAAACCATTTCAAAATGGGTTCTGTGGCGAGTGGAGCTGTTAGCTTGCTGGGGTTTGTGGCCCTGGAAGGCATGGGGCCTCAACAACGGGCTTCCTCCAAGCTCTCACCCAATTCATCCTTTGTCAGGAGCCTGCGAGGCAGGACCCTATTTGACAGGGGATGAATTCTCTCCCACTCTGTTCCTTACACTTTTTTTTTTTTTAATTTTTATTTATTCATTTTGAGAGAGAGAAAGAGAGAGACAAAGAGTGTGAGCAGAGAAGGAGCAGAAAGAGAGAACCCCAAGCAGGCCCTGCACTGTCAGCACAGAGCCCGACATGGGGCTCAAACTCAACGAACTGCAAGATCATGACCTGAGCCAAAACCTAGAGTCGAACATTTAACCCATGAGGCCCCCCGGGCGCCCCTGCTCCTTACTCTTTTTTTTTTTTTTTAATTTTTTTTAATGTTTTTATTTATTTCTAGGAGAGAGAGAGACAGCGTGAACAGGGAGGGTCAGAGAGAGAGGGGGTCACAGACCGAAACGGGCTCCAGGCTCCGAGCTGGCAGTCAGCACAGAGCCCGACGCGGGGCTCGAACCCACGAACCGCGAGATCATGACCTAAGCGAAAGTCGGACGGTCCACCGACTAAGCCACCCAGGCGCCCCCCCTTTTTTTTTTTTTCCCCTGCTCCTTACTCTTAAAAGCCACAGAGCAGTCGGCCTACGGCTGACGCTGAAGAAACCCTTGCCAACGCGTTGGGCTTGCAGAGGAACTTGGTGTTCATTTTGCTTTGATAAGTAATTGGAAACACTCTTCTGCAGTCTTAGCTTCTCATTAGCGCCGTGCACGTGACGGATAAAAGATCAGAGTTTCTGTACCTTCTCCTCCACACTCTTTTTTCCGGGGGGAAGTCGAGACAGCGGCACACGTGTCCGGACCCCTTCAGGGAGGGCCAGCGGGGCCAGATGACCTTCCCAGGGGCTCAGGGCAGAGGGGGTCCTGAGGAGGGGACGTTCCTGTGTCCGACCCTGCCTCGTATAGGGACTGGAGCCCCGCTTCAGATTCGTAGGGTTGTCTCAGGGCCGGACATTTCCCAGTATAGCTTCATTTAGCTTTGACATTTCTGTAGTCTAGACATGATGCCTTGTGTGTCTGAAAGATCATTTGCATGGGAGGCGGGGCAGGTGCTAGGGGACCAGGTGCCCATCGTCTCTCCTCGGGGCGTGTGCCTACTGCGGCCAGCAGGCTTCCCCTGCTTGGAGCCAGGCTGGCCCCCATGCCTTCCTGCGGTGTGCCGCCAGGGACGGGAGCGCTGAGGAGCACAGGTAACCCACAAGCTCAGCTCCCACAGACGGGATGAGACTGCGTCGTCTCCCCACCATTCAAGTGGCCTGGGAGCGCCATGGAGGACAGACCTGTCCCTGCAGTGGCTCCTTCTGCTTTCCCCTGTGACGTGGTCATGCTGGCTATGATCAACGCACGTTCCCAGGGAGATCTGAGCCTGTCCAAGCGCGGATCACATGTGTAAGGAGAATCCAGGGGATTCCAACTGTAAATTTCCGCTTTGGCGGCGGCTAGGCAGCGTGGCGAATGTCGGCACATCTCCAGCTGCTTTGGCACAAGGTGCTGCATGTGTCCCCCGCCCCCTGTACACCCACCGCATCCGCACCTCCTTACTAGGTAAGATGATGCGCTGAACACGACCTCTCAGGGAGTTTCTTCCCTTGGAAGGATGAGGCAATGGTGGGAGACAGCGGGCGGCCAGGGCCTACCCACTCCTTCCTGCATTCCCCTTCACCGCCGCAGGTACCGCTGCAGCTGACGCCCACCTTCCTGTGGTCTGGTCTGCTGGACAAACAGATCGTGAAGCCCTTTCGTTTGCTTTTGTGTCCCCCATCCACCCATGGACAGAGCGTCTCGTTTTCGGTGCTGACGGTAGTTTCCAGGTGGAAGCCGTGGATCGTGGCCTAGCTACTGTCTCCCGCATCCGGCCTCCACTGGCTCGGACGCTGGCCCCGCCAGCAGCAACCCACCAAGCCTGCGGTGCACGCGGTCGTTGTCACAGGCATTCGCGCATATGCTGACACTTTGGGGACAGTGGACGAGGCCACTCCAGATACATATCCATAGAGATTCAGCACATGTGGTGCTGTATGAGGTTTTCTTACCCCTCCCTACGTGCACGCTGGAGTAAAATCGGGGTGTACAGAGGAGATCTGAGTGGACTGTCATCCTGCACTGTGAGAAGCTCCAGGGCCAGCGCTGTGTGGGGACTGGCCAGCAGGCGGGCACACGGTGGCGGGCACACCCAGGGCCGCCGGCCACCCGCCTGCCAGTCAGCCTGTGGGGCCCAGAGACAGGAAGGGGTGACGAGCTGCCTCTGGCTGCTGTCCTGACCTGCGGGGTCGGGGTCTCAGGCTGGAGCGGCCCGTGCTGAGCGTTTGTGATGCAGGAGCCGTGGACTTGTGATTGTGACAGCTGGGGGGATGGGCATGGTGCAGCCTCTGTCCCCACACTGGTGCTTGTCTCAGGAGCCAGGCGGCCTGCCGAGGGGTGGATGGGATTGGTTGTTTCCTGAGGGTGTTTCTGGTCTCAGGCTTGCTTATTGTACACCCCACGGTGACCTCCACCGTGTCAGCACCATGTCTGCTTGGCCATGGGCCCTCTGACCATTCGCAGCAGGGAGCCCGTCCAGGGTCTTCATGTGAGGGGGGAGGTGAGGGCGGAGCATCTCCTCACCTGTGGGGGGACCATGACAGCCCCGTGGCCTGGCCCCATGTGGCTCTGGGCTGGGGCTCAATGGAGGGGCTGCTTGCAGTGTGGGGCATTCAGGGAGCCTGCTAGGGTGGCGTGCACGAGCCGTGGCCCCCAGGGTTACACGCGGATGCCGAGGCCCACTGCGCTCTGAGTGGTGGGGGCTGGGACCCCTCCCGGAGCCCGGGAAACGCCCTGCGCAGGGGCAGCGCCGTGAGGGCACTGCGGACCCTGAGCCGCCGCCACTCTGCAGGTACGTGCAGTTCCTCAGCGGGCTCCTGTCGGGGACGGTGAAGATGAACACCGCGCCACTCTTCCTGCATTTCGTCATCCTGCATGGCACTCCCAACTTCGACGCAGGCGGGGGTGAGTGTCCGCTCACGGCGGGGGCTCGAGGACGCTGTACCCTCGGGCCCCGTGGGATCCACACCCCGGGCGTCCTGGTCTCCGGCCAGAGAAAGCTGTCCATGTGTGTGTGTGGGGGGGTCCCCACCTTTCCCCAGGGGCTCCGTGACCCTTGCTCCAGCGCTGCTTCCCTGAAGCTCGGGCATAGCCCGAGGCCACCCGGTCTCTCTGGCTGTTCGCCACACTCCCGTGTCCACGGTCCCGCCTCTGTAGACAGCCCCACCTCTCTTCCAGTGTGCCGGCCCTTCCTGAAGCTCTACCAGGCCATGCAGCCCGTGTACACGTCGGGGATCTAGTAAGTGTGCTGCCTTCATGGGGACAAGCCTCCCCAAACTGCCAGTCCCGCGGGAAGGGGTGGGGGCGGCCAGCGGGGAGGGCCTGGCCAGCGGTGGAGGCAGGTCCCTGGGTGGCCTCCAAGAAGGGTGTAGACACAAGGCCTGGAGGGCAGGGAGGCCTGCACGCCATCTGGAAGTAGCCATACCGGAGTCCTTTGCCTTTGTCACCCCTGTGCATTTTATTTTCATTTACTTATTTTTTATGGTTTTTTTTTCTTTGAGAGAGAGTGCAAGTGGGGGAGGAGCAGAGAGAGAGAGAGAGAGAGAGAGTGCGTGCATGCGCGCGTGCGTAAGAGACAGAGGTCGAGCAGGGGAGGGGCAGAGAGAGGGGGAGACAGACTCCGAAGCAGCTCCAGGCTCCGAGCTGTCAGCACAGAGCCCGATGCGGAGCTCGAACCCACGAACTGTGAGATCATGACCTGAGCTGGAGTTGGACGCTTAACCTTCTGAGCCCCCCTAGACATGCCCCTCCTCTCCCCGTACATTTTAGACAAACAGCAGACACACATCCTGGGAATTTGTATGAGTTTCTGGGCTTTTCTGGTTTGCTTTTGTGTGCGTGTTCATGTTTTACGCGCATTAATGGAAAGCGCATCAGATAAGACGTGGCCTTACCGAGCAGCCACCGCTCAGAACCAGCTGTGGTCCCATGTCTGGACTGCCCGTGGACCCGCACGTGGCTGGCAGCTGGCAGTGCTCCCTCGGGTTATCACGCAGCGCACGGTCTGTGCTCCCGTACGCCGCCCGCGCTGCTGCTTTCGTGAGAGAGACCCTCTGGAGTGCATGTTTTGCGTTCCCTCTGAGTTTATGTTCTGAGATCACTTTTCTCAAACAGTGTGTCTGTTAAGTCATGAAAGTGCATTCAGCTCTAACTTCTTGTTCATCCCCAAGCAACATCAGCCCCGGAAGCCAAAGCAGTATCCCCATCGCCATTGAGCCGGCGCAGCTGCTGAAAGGAGACGTCATGGTGAGTGCACGCAGCATGTCCCTCTCCTGGGTGTTGCCCCGAGGAGGGCAGGTGGCCTGTTGTCTGAGTATTTTATTCATTTATTAAGGTTTTTAATGTTTGTTAATTTTTGAGAGAGACAGAGGGAGAGCAGGGGAGGAGCAGAGAGAGAGACACACAGAATCCCAAGCAGGCTATAGGCTCCGAGCTGTCACTCGGTTCTGGGATGAGATTAGCTGCTACATTTTGGCTTTTTCTCTGTCTTGAACATGGAAAGAATTTTCCATCTCATGAATTTTAGAGAAATTTGCCACAAGGGAAAAGTTGAGGCACCCTGTCTTCCCACACACAGATTTGTTGAAGGGTCCCTGAGGTCTGGGGACAGCTGTGACCACAGGCTCATCCAAAGCTTTCGAAGATTCTTAGCAATTTCCCTTAAACCTTTGGATTTTTATTTTCAATTCTTATTTATATTTTTGGGAGAGGGAAGAGATCACGCGTGCACAAGTGAGAGAGGGACAGAGGGAGAGAGAGAATTTGAAGCAGGCAGCACGCTCAGCAGAGCCTGATGTGGGGCTCGATCCCACGACCCTGGATCATGACCTGAGCCAAAATCAAGAGTCAGATGCTCAACCGGTTTCAGATTCTGTATCTCCCTCTCTCTCTGACCCTCCCCGCTCATGCTGTCTCTCTTTCTAAAAAAAAAAAAAAAAAGAGTTAGATGCTCAAGTGACTAAGCCTCCCAGGCGCCCCTAAGCCTTTGGATGTTAAAGGTTGGCCCATCGTGAATTCTCACGTAAGTCAGGTCAGGGGTGTCGCAAACACAGGTGCCCTGGGGCACAGACATAACACTGCTGTGTCCCTGTGAGAGGCGTCTGCAGGTGCCCGTCGCAGCCAGCATGTCCCCCATCCCTGGGGACCTCGACGTGGAGGGCTGGTGTCCTTATTCCACACGTGGAGAGCTGAAGCGTCGGAGGGGGGGGTCCGCTGTGTGGCATTGTCCCCAGGAGCAAAGGCTTCTCTTCTAGATTGTTCTGAGAGCAGCTCCCTGCCTCCCCACTTTGGTGGGGAGTCCCGTGGGGAGGGAGGGTGTGTCTGCCTTCTCCCTGGGCAGCCACGGGGTGTGTCTCCCAGGACCTCCATGTTGTTGGCCACCAGGCAGAGCAGTGGTTGAGCACCTGCTGTGTGCTGGACCTGCCCCCCTGCCCCCCAGGGCTGCACATGGCTGTGGCTTCTGTCTGCACACCAGCTCCGTGCATGGGTCTAGTGTTCCAGCTTCGAAAAGAAGGCCGAGGGATCAGGAAAGAGAGGCTAGAGGGGATGCTGTTAGGATGGCACCCGGGTCCCCGGGTCCCTGCTCCTGGCACAGCAGCGGCCATGTCCCTTGTGAGGACCCGAGGGAGGCGGCCCTGCCATGTGGGAAGGACGGCTCTCAAACACAGGAGGCCTCCCTCCCCACCTGCTCGTGGGCTGGTGGCTGCAGGGTCTTTGTAATGTGGTGGGGGGCCTAACCAGTGGCCTGGGTCCCTCATCACCTCCCCCTTCCTCCTTCCTCCCTCCTCCCTCCCACACACCCTTCCCATCCCCTCCCTCCCTCCTTCCTCCGTTATCAGGAATTTACTTACGCAACTGCCCTGCTTTGACTGTCTTGAGCTTTCTGGGTCTCTGTGTAGGGCCCTGGCACAGGAAGGAAGGGAGTGACAGGGCAGCATCTTTGTCCCGGAGAAGGCTGGTGGGGACCGTGGGCCTTCTGTGGGAGATGGGTCCCAGGACGGGCCCGGGTGGGTGAGGCGGGTGCAGGCAAGCGGCAGGGAGCGCAGGGGTCCCAGGCCTCGAGGTGCCACCGGCTTTCTGGATGTGCCCAGAGGTCCTGGTGACAGCCGGCCTGAGCCGGGCTGTGCAGGCTCGGGGTTGGCGGTGCTCTTGCAGGGAAGCTGGCGTTCCTGCTCGCCCTGGAGGGTCACCATTGTTGGGGCCCGAGGGAGAGCAGCAAGGGACCGGAGCGGCTGGGACTCGGCCTCAGCGAGAAGCGTGGGCCACCCTACACGGCCGCAAGTGGGTGCTGTCCGTGTCCTCAGGACTGGCCCTGGGCCCTGCATCGGGACGCCCATGGGCTCTTGGGCCCGTGGGGTCTGGGTGCCTGGGAGGTCCCCCTCTGTGACCTCGAAGCCCCCTTTGGCCAAGTGAGGACCCCCACGGGGCGAGGGGGGCCCGGATACCCAGCTCCACCGGCGAGTGTGGGTGGCGGGGAGCTGGGGAGGTCACAGCCCTACCCCGGATGCCCACAGGCCCTGGCCACAGGCCTGTGTGTGTGCCGCCTCGGGGGCCCGCGGAAGCAGGTCTCCTGGGGTGCAACTGAGAAGTGGCATGGGAGTCCTCAGAGGGGTCTGGCTGGCTCTTGGGGACCGGGAGGGAGGTCAGGAGGGAGGTCGGGTGGGGAGCTGGTGGGGGCTCACAGCGAGACTGCCCCCGTGACGTCCCTCTGGCTGGAAATTGTCCTGTGTGCTGGGGACGCTGCTGCCTCTGTGGCATTCACATGACGAGCATGCCTCTGGGCATCCGCCGGATGCGTGACAGGTGTCTGTCACCATGTGCACGTGGCCCCCATGGTCTCGGGTGTACTCCTGAATGGATCTGATGGAGAGGCTGTGTGGGACTAGCTGTGGCATCTGGCTCTGTCCCGGGCCTCCTTTGCTATGGTGGGAAGTCCCAAAAAGTCAGTTGGCGCTTCTGTGGAAATTTCATTCTCAGCGCACTTGCGAGCTGCCCGGGACCGAGCAGAGGCATCCAGAGGCCCAGGCTGGGGTGTGTGCCTCGTCTTCCCGCTCTCCCTGCAGGCCCTCACTGCCCTCGCTCCCTTCCGCACCGTGCGGGACCCCAGGTCCCCCCTACCCCATGCCCACCAGTCGCTAGCGCCCACACACTGGTTTCTGGGAGCCTCCCCACGTGTCCCTGTGCCCCCCCATCCCACCCAGTCCCGAGCCGCCCTCCTGCCTCCTGAGCCCAGTGTGACGGCGCATCCCTGGAGCTGTGCTTCACGCCCTGGGACCCTGTACGCGCACAGCATTGTTGCGATGACTCAGCACCATCCTGCATTGGGGGGGGTCCCCAGAGGCTTCCTGCCCCCTCATCATTCTTCCCCTGAGAGGCTGCGTTCTGTGGGGATCAGTTCTTCTTGGTCTTCTCCATTGTGGGGGGTGTCCGTGCTGACCCCTGTGGGCTGTGATCTACATCTGCCCTGTCGCCAGAGACGCCTCTATGTGTCGTGTTCGGTGATGCCGGGATCTGTCCACAGCCTGTCACTGTACTTGCCAAGGACAGTGGCCTGGCCTCCCAGAGAGCCGGGGACGGGGGCCGCTGGGCTCACGCCTAAGGCCAGAGGCCAGAGCAGGCTGGCTGGCTGGGTCTCCACCGTGTTGTGCTTCTGTGCCTGAGGTTGCCGGCCTCTGGGGTGATGTTTGGTCCCTTGCTGCCTCCACCCCCAGTTGCCAGCTTGTGTTTCCAGGAGAAGAGCCCACGGAGATGTTCTGGCTGCTGTCACAGGAGACGGTTGTCCCCACAAAGCGGCCCCTCCCCAGCTTTGTGTGTTCCCGCCGCTATGGGGTATTTTTAGTCCCCGCTGTCAGGACTGTTAGTTGACGGATGTTTCCTGTGTTGACGATTCATTTCTGTGTGCTCTGCACTTGGTCTCCGCAGTGTTATCAGATGGGGGTGGGGGTGCCCCAGCTGGGAAGGGGTATTTTTCCATCACACGGGGTGACTGTCCCCTGTGCCGCTCACGGAAATGAGTCCCTGAGACAGTCAGTTCAGGAATGTATCTCGGAGAGACCTAAATGGAGTTTGAACCTCTTGGGTTAGTTTCCCAGCTGGCCTTTCTTTTTTTAAGTTTTTATTTATTTATTTTTGAGAGAGAGAGAGCACAAACAGGGGAGGGACAGAGAGAGAGAAACAGAGAAGCAAATATTTAATAAACAAGTGAGTACATGAAGGAATAACGACCCAAATCAGACACATAAGTGTAAGAGGGTCTACTTTCTTTTTTTCCGTTTTGAAATTTATTTCTTTTGAGATGGAGATAGAGAGCACACGCAAGCAGGGGAGGGGCAGAGAGAGGGAGAGAGAGAATCCCAAGCGGGCTCCAAGCTGTCAACATGGAGCCTGATGGGAGGTTCAAACTCCCAAACCGTGAGATCGTGACCTGAGCCAAAACCAAGAGTCGGACGCTCAGTGGACTGAGCCCCCCTCCGCCAGGTGTCCCCAGATCTCTTCTTCCTACAAGACACCAGGCAGAGGGGCCCGGGGTCCGTCCTCGTGACTTTATTTACCTTAATCTCGTCTTTAAGGATCCTGTCTCCAGACACAGCCCATTCTGAGGTTTTGGCCTCAACACATGACTTTGGGGGGGCGGACGCAACCCAGCCCATCAGCCCTGTGCCCGTTAGCAACCCTGTCCCGGTGAGATTAGCAGTGAAGTCACGAACTGTGGGTGACGATGGGCTGCCAGCGCACACTCCATCATTCATGGCAGCGTGTGTGGCCCAGAGGGCAGGTCCCGCTCCCCAGAGTTAGAGCCTCGTCATGAGGACAGTGAGCAGGCTTGTGACTTGGGCACGGAGGGATGCGTGGGGGTCAGCGGGGAGAGGACATCCTGGGACGTCACACCTGACCCACGGGCCGCCCAGGGCACCCCGACGCTTGGGTCGTCATCTGTGGGTGCACGTTGTGCGATAGCTCGGAGCCCCAGGCCACCTGGTTCCACCCGAAGTCGGCTTCGGGGATCACTGTGGGAGGGAGGTGCAACGGAAGCTGGTGGTGTGTCTGCAGGGTAGTGTGATCCACCCCCCGCCCCCTCACCACCGAGTCCGCGGAGCCTGCGTATCACCTGGGCCCTCGGCTCCAGCATCCCTGATCTCCAGTGGCCCGCGCGAGATGTGCGCTCTGGTCATGCCCTGCCCTTACGTTCTGACACGGTCCCCCAGATAGGCTCTTCTGCCGGGTCCCATGACGGGTGCACCTCATGTCAGGAGAGCTGCCCGTGGGGACCGAGTCCCTGGGCCTCCCTCACTGGGGCCCAGCTGTGCAGGTGTTTTCATTTCTACTCCAGGCCTGGGCCACGGTTGTGGCTTGCAGGGAATGCTGAGGGGCAGGGAGGGCGCGCCCAGGTTTTCTGCCAACGGCCCTTGGGGATCTTGGCTCTCCATGAGGTGTTAGCCGAGCCCACCTCCCTGCCCTGGAAGGTGGAGGGTGGCTCCCGCGGTCGTCCTTTTCCAGAAGGCACCTTGCCCAATGGGTTTTCCCCTCCTTGATTGGGTAAGTGTGCCTGGAAAGACTTGCCCATTTCCTCACCTGAGACCCGATGTTGAGACCCTTCAGCCAAGACAGCAGGGGCTGCCTTTGCGGGAAGTCGGGCTGCGTTGGCTCCGAGGGGCCTGGATGTGGCTGAGGAGAGCACAGCTCGGCACTGTTCCTGGGGCAGCCACCTGCCCCTCGAAGCCACCCCTTGCCCTCCCTCCGCACCCCGGACTCTCCTGTCTCCGGGGCCCACCCCTTCCAAAGGGCAGGGCCTCAGGTCCCCGGGGCCTCAGGTCATCGGGGGAGGAGGGCGGAGCTCCGTGAGCACAGCCAGGCCGTTATGTAACCTCAGCGAGGAATTCGCGTGGGTGCGCACCGGCGGGAGCCTGGCCCGGGTCCAGGGCCTTGATGGGCTTATAAACACTTTCCCGGCCGGCTTGCCTGGTCTTGCCGCCTCTGCCGGTGCAAACCCCGTGGCCCCTTACGTTTTGTCCTAGTGGTTGTGGGGCTCGGCAACCTCACTCCCGTGACCCGATTTCTACACAGAGGGGGTGCCTGTCCCTGGACCCGCTGTGGTCACACAGCACCGTCCTTCCCTCCCTCCTGCTGAGGGCGCTTCTGTGCGTGTGTTCGCCTCCCTCCCTCCGCGGACTTTGCTCCTCTGGCAGGTGGTTCACAGGGATCTCCTCGTAGGCCTGTGCGCACACGTTCCTCCCTTACTGTGCGGGCCATCTCCCAGCCCCGCGCTGGGGCTTCATCCTTGCCCTGGGCCTAGCTTCACGGCGTGCTTTTGTTCGTAGCCAGCACCTGCTGACCTTTCCGCGGGTGTGGACGCGAATTCCAGTCTTTCAAAATCATGGTTCGTGTTGGCGCTGGATGTGGGTGTCTGGACTGAGGAGGTTTTCAGACCTTTAAGTGAGAGGCTGTGGCTCGTCCTTGGAGCCGCTCCGGACGGCCACTGCCAGGGCCACCAGCAAAGTGAGCCGCAAGCGGGGGAGTCTCCTTCCTGGTGGGGGTGTCGAGGGTCCTGTTTCTTCTGCTGTTTGTACTGAGCAGGTGGGTGTTGGGATGATTTGGGAAGGTGGCTCCGAGTAGGACAAAGGCTGGCGGCAGGCACGGGGCAGGCAGTTCCTCTGGGCTGACCTCTGACCCGGGCACAGGCACTCCCGGGGCTGCGTCCTGAAGCTTTGACCCCTCGATCCAAGCTGCTGCTCTCTTGTTGATGCAGAGTTTGACATAAAAACACATCCGTGCAGCCTAAGGGCCAAGCAGGGCAGTCGGCTTCCCGGCTCTTTAACCATCAGAGGGTCCGGGACTTGGAGTCGGGATTCTGTCCCGTATGGAACACCGCTGCGCACACGGTGTGCACTTCGGGCGACCGAGGCCCAGGCAGTGCCGTGCTCCTGGGCGCCAACCCCTCCAGGGCACAGGTGGGTTTTATGATGGTCTCCGGCTTGTCTCCAGACAAGGAAGCCTCCGAGTGCTCAGACCTCCCCCCCCCAGAGCCCCCTCTCTCTCGAGGCTCGCAGCCTCTGATGTGTAAAGCCGGTGCATTCGGGCTCGCGTGCTATGTGCATGTGAGGTGCGTGCAGATCGTCCTTGGGATGGAAGCGTCAGCTCAGTGCTCTGACAGCCATTGTGTCCACACTGGGCACCTTCCTTCCCTCGAGCTGAGCATTCTGGTGGGCTGTGACATTTGTGTCACGCCTGTGTGCCCCCTATGGCTTAGGAGACAGCCTGTGGCAGATGGACGTCATTCCTCCTTTTGCACAGTCTGGGCTGCAGCTCTTCGAATGGTTTCAAAGGCTTGTGTTCTAAAATCGTAAAAACTCGCTGACGCCAGAGGGACAAAGAGGAAGTTACACACCTTGGTCTTTGTGACCGTTATGAGGCGCTGTCCTTTTTTTTGTTTTGTTTTAATATTTTTTTGTTTTAATGTTTTATTTATTTCTGAGAGAGAGAGAGAGAGACCACATGAGCAGGGGAGAGGCAGAGAGAGGGAGACACAGAATCTGAAACAGGCTCCAGGCTCTGAGCTGTCAGCACAGAGCCCGACGTGGGGCTCAAACCCACAAACTGCGAGATCATGACCTGACCTGAAGTCGGACGCTTAACCGACTGGGTCCCCCCAGGCGCCCCGAGGTGCTGTCCTTTATATCTTAGCAGGGACATCTGGGATGCTCATGCCAAGCAGCTGCTGATAGTTCTTTCCACCCAGTGCGAAGGGCGGGATTCCGGCCGGTCGGCTTGGGCGGTGGATGGTTACTGGCCCCACACCTGGTACCCTGTACCTGGTAGGGCTGCTGGTGGGGGGCAGTTCCCATCCCGGGGTCGGAGCTGCTCTGCGGGTGGTGGCTGCCTGGACCTTGTGCAGGGGAGCACTTGGGGTGTTCTGTGTCTTCAGCAGGCCCCCGACGCCCCTTCCGCGGGTGGGCAGCTGGGCTGGAGGGGCGGTGCCCACCCCGCCTTCTGTGGGGAGAGAAGTTCAGTGTGAAACCTTTGGAGGTGTGCTGGGAGGCCTGGGGTGTCCTCCAACCCGTGTGTCAGGATGCCCTGGATGGGACACCCTGTGGGACCGGGCGGCCACCCCATGACCATGGGATGGGTCACCCCTCCTTCCGTTCTGAACCCTTGTCCTGTGAAAACCCAGGTGACGGGCTGGCAGCCTGGGGAGGGCCATCCCCATCCCAGGCCCTCTCTTGCCCCAAGGCATGGTGACTTCCACCCCCCCATCCCTGGCACTCAGAGCAGCTGTGATTTGTGATTCTGAGCCACACCGTGTTGGGAGGGACACCTCAGGGAGCCCCTTGGGTCCCCAGGGAGAGTGGCGCCCTGCCTGGGGGGCGCCAGCTACAGGATGAGCCCTTTGATGGGAGCGGAGCTTGTCTGCCCAGCACCTGCAGCGCCCCCTGGTCACCGTGGGTCCTGGACGCACACAGGCCCAGTGCCCACTTTGGCGGGCTGCTCCCCGCTGCGCTGTGACCACGCTGGGTGGCGGCAGGGGGCTGCCCCACTCGGGGTGTTGTCTCATACTCCAGTTCCCCTCAGCATTTAGAAAGTTTTAAGAACCGGACTGGCTTGAGCCTGGACCCCTCTCCCTTCTCCCTGGTGTGAGTCCCATCCTCCTGGAGAGATGGGAGCACAGGGGACCTGCCGCACCCCAGTGGGGGGGGTGCCTCCCTGTGGGGTCTCCTCTGCGGTCCAGCTGGATGGGTGCCTCTGCTGATGCGGCGGCCTCTGGGGTCCATGCGGGTGAGGCCTCGCAGGAGGAGAGGAGCACACAGCGTGTTCTGGAAGGAGACCGGCCATCGTTGGCCTTCGGTTGGGCCCCGCTGAGGAGTCCGCAACCCCTGGCGGCAGCGGGCGGGGACCCTGTGCACGAAGGCCCATTGTCAATGGAAAGCAGATTGCTGAGTTCCTGGGTCTCGGGGGTTGGTGGTGGCTGGTGCAGACGCCCTGGGCCGGTCCGGACGGAGGCCAGTGCAGAGGCCAGGCCAGCCCCGGGCATGTTCGTCAACACAAAACAGTCCCCATCGGTCTGTTTACGTGTCTTGGTGTATTTATCAGACTGTTTCCTCATAGACGGTGCAAAGGTAAACAGCCGCCTGGGCCTGTCTTGGGGAGCGCACTTCCCAGCCAATGGGCTGGGGCTCCCGGGGCCTTCTTTGCCCTTTGGGGTGTGGTTTCCTGGGCAGCCGCTCAGCAGGCCTTCAGCTGGGGTGCTCTCCTGCGTCACCCGTCTCGACCTGGCCCGCGTGGCGGCTGCTCCTGGGCCTTTGTGATGGACTGGAAGTTTAAAGCCTGTCTTTGTTCTAGAAAAGTCTTTTTCATGAGCATGGCTGCTTCTGAGAACCCCAGCATCCTCTCCCTGCCCAGCGTGCACAGGGGGAGGGACCAGCTACCTGCGCTCAGCCTGCTTCTGGCCTTGAGCCCCTGGTGTGTGTGGGGGGGTGGGGGTGGAGGGTTGGTCGTCCCTACAGACACCACCCGCTGTGGCCTTAAGACCTCCTCGTGGCCCTGGTGCCTGCTCACCCCCTCGGGCAGGGGTGCCCCCATGGAAAGGTGGGAAGTGACTCCCCTGTGGCAGTGTCTGCCCTCTCTCCCCTGGTGGTGGTGAGGGCCCTGAACAGGTGTTTCCACCCCTGTACATCAGCACATCCCTGAGGACTGAGCTGCACGAGGACCCAGGGTGCCCCCAGCCCTGCTTTCAGATCATTGCCATGGTGATTCTGGAGGCTGGTCTTAAGTGAGCATCTGGAATACAGGACAACCTGGCTCCAGGTTATTTAAGGGCCAGGCTCTCTCCCCCTTGCCCCTCCTCCCCTCCCTCTGTCTCTCCGTCTCCCTCTCCTTTTCCTCTGTGCCCCCTCCCTAAACCCTATCGCTCACGTAGAGCACAGAGGGTGGGGCCCAGCCTCCTGTGATGCCTCGAGAACGTGGACGGAAGCGAAGTCTTCCCCACAGTGAGCTACTAGACCCGGTCAAGTTCATCCTGCCTGTGGCCTCGGAAACCAGAGTGTTCGCATCGCTCTGAAGGCCAAGGGCCGTGGCTTTTCAGAGCTTAGGTCCCGGGGAAGCGGTGACGTTTACAGCTGGCCCGCAGGGTTGGGGGGAGGGGAGGCCCAGCCTGTAAGCCCCCTGCGTCCCCTCTCGGCACCAGATCAAGTGCTACCACAAGAAGTACCGCGCGGCCACCCGCGACGTCATCTTCCGCCTGCAGTTTCACACCGGGGCCGTCCAGGGCTGCGGGCTGGTGTTCCGGAAGGAGGATCTGGACACTGCCAGCCAAGGTGAGGCCCATGGGCCACTGCGACACGGGTCGCGGGGGGCACTTACTGAGTCCCTGTTCGTTCCCCTCCCTGTTCTCTGCCTGCCACTGCTGGCTTCACAGAAGACGGAGCTCTGGTCCAGAGAACGTTCTGGAGACACGGGGGACCTCTTTAGCCGTGGGGCCTGCCCTGGTGGGTGTGGGGACCCTCGTGGCTAAGGCTCGTCCCTGCTTTTTCGCCCCTTCATCTCTGAGTTCATAAACACGGTTTCTTTTTCAGATGACCGTTTTCCTGATAATGGCAAGATTGAATTAGTGTTCTCTGCCACTCCTGAGAAGATTCAAGGTAGGCGGGGCACAGAACGCACGTGGAGGCAGGGTGCTGGCCGGCTGGGGCGGTGGGTCCAATCCCGAGGGTCCTGGCACAGTCTCCCACTTTTGCGCTTATTGGAATGTTGTCATCACAACGTTTTTTTCAAGTTTGTTTATTTTAAGAGAGAACGTGAGTGAGGGAGGGGCAGAGGGAGGCAGAGGGGAAGAGAGAATCCCAAGCAGGCTTCATGCCCGATGTGGGGCTTGAACCCATGAACTGTGAGATCCTGACCTGAGCCGAAGTGGAACACTTAACTGACAGAGACCCCCAGACACCCCAAAAGATTTAATTAATTCAGTTTTGAATTGCTGGGGAAAGTGGTCCCCTTCCTTCTGAGGTCGGTGACCTTATTCAGTGAAGTGTGAGGTGTGTGAGGTCACAACCCATTGGCTTCTCCAGAACATGGGAAGATCGGCGCGTGGGTCTGGGAGCCTGGAGCCCGGGCCTGCCTCTCCGCCCTCCACCTCCGGGCTGACCGCTCGGTGCTTCCCGCCCGGGTCTGTGAAGTGGTCTGGGTGGCTGTGGTATGAGACTCAGCACCCAGAGCCCACAGTGGATGGGGCGCATGGCAGACGGGGAAGGAGTGTCCACACCGGTGCTGGCACTCAGGCCTGGCGTGCCTCTGTCTGGTCCCCCGGGCTGGTGTGTGGTGGCCACATGCCCGGGCTGTGACCACTCCTCCTCCCCACACAGGGTGTGAACACCTATGCAACGACCATGGAGTGATCGTGGACTTCAACACAGCAGACCCCCTGATCCGTTGGGACTCGTACGAGAGCCTGAGTGTCGGCGGAGAAGGTAGGTCCCAGGGCCGCCACGAGGGTGCAGGGGAGGGGCAGGGTGGGGGCGCCTGCGTGCCATTAGATCACAGACGGCCCTGCAGTCTACTCAGATGCCACAGACCCTGCCTTCTTTGGGGTCCAGAGCCACTGGGGCTGTGGGTTCAAGGGAGCCTGTGAGAAGCAGAGAGCACTGGCCATAAGCTTCCGGGATCTCTGCGCTGGGCTGGCCGGCCTGGGGCACTGCTCCCTGGGCCGGGCCAGGCAGCCCCCAGTCCCCACATGTCGGCTGACGGGGATGAGGCAGAGAGAGCCCACCCAGCGTCCCCTCCTCTCCCCGCCATGCTGCTCCACTCGGTGCATGTCTGGTTCTGTATTTAACCAAGTTCTTGCTGGGCTGGGCATGCGAGCTCCTGGAGCAGACCTGGCCTGTCCTGCGGTGCTCTGGCACCCACAGGCTCTGGCTGGGACTCAGGGATGGGCTTCTGCCCTGCAGCAGGTAGGCAGTGGCGGAAAGTGGTATGCCTGGCCCTGGGAGCCGTGAGAGGGCATTGACCGTCTTGGGCAACCGCCACCCCCCATCTCGGGGTCCTGCTCCGTACAGGTTCTGGGATGTATCCGGCTCTTAAGCCCATCAGTTTTTACTCCATCTTACGTGCGGTCTGTGTAAAGAGCTTATTCAGTCTGTGCTGTTGATTCAGTGCCCCCGCCGGCAGCACTAGAACTCACGCAGGAACAAAGTTTCTCTAATGTACGGTTTTCCCTGGAAGGCACGTCACAGCCTCTCCCACTCAGGACACTGGGCAGCCCTTCAGGACTACACCGCGGGGAGCATTGTAAGCAGCAGAAGGACCAGCAGAAAGCACTGAAATGCAAAGGCTGCGTCCTCAAATAGGACTGGACGGTGCACGTTTATGGTGTGAGAGCCAGTAATGTGCACGCGTGGCAGCTGTACATTGCAGCCGCTCCATGCAGCTCCGTGGGCGGCCACGAAAATACCACGTGTCAATCTGGGGTTAGAAATCAATATTCTTGGTGGGTAGGTGAATTTGGAGATTCGGAGTCAAAAAACAGTGATGGGCTCTACCTGAAGTTCTTGGTGTTTGCAGTCCATCCGTGTCTTTCACGAGTCCCGCGGGACTGTGTCTCCGCCCTGGCCGCCCATGTGTTCCTCCCACATCTCCACTGGAGCTGTGTGGCCTTGAACAATCACTTGACCTCTCCGTGCCCTGTCCTGCTCCACACAGGCATAGTAGAGCCAGAGCTGCTGGGTGGACGTGGTTTGTGTGATCACTGAGCAGGTCTCGTGGCCAACAGGGTCCCACAACGCCGTTGTCACTTGCCCTGGAGCCCAGAGCTTGGCCAGGACCCTAACGTGGGGTCAGTGACGATAGGGAACCCCGCACTGTGGGGCGGCCACCGCCGCATGGCGGAACCAGGCGGAGCCGGGGTCTGTGATGAGGGACTATGGTGCCTTTGCTGTTCCATCCAGGATATGTTTCTGTTCCCGCCTGTATCACCTTCCTGCCTGTGTTGTTTGATGATACATGACCACCCCATCTCCGAGTGTCACCGAATGTCACACGGAGGGGACTGCCCCGGCAGGACCCCCGGAGCCTGGAATGTCACTCCCCAAGGCCAGTGACGGCTGATCTCAGGCTGCCATGCGGGGTCCGTGGTCCCGTCCGTCCTTGCAGGCTCTGCCCCCTGTCCTCAGGGAGGGTCTCTGCTCACTCAGGAGCCTCCTTCTCGTCTGAACCCCCGTGTCCCTACCTGTATAGTGACCTGTTTTCAGATCATCCCACAGATTGCCTCCACCTCTGCAACTTCTGTTTTATCCTGTGTACACAGTTCCCCTGCCCAGAGCGCTCAATCCCTTCGTCCCGGTGCGTTTCTGCTGGGCGAGGGTGTGAGCGAGGGACACAGGCAGGCCTTCTGATGGGGGAGGGGTGTATGTGTGCGTGTACGTGTGCCTGAGCATATGTACATGTATACATGTAGGTGCATGTGTGCCCATGTGTGTATGTGTATATATTTAAATGTGCGTATATACCTGCATATATGTATGAATACATGAGCATATATGCGCATATATAAATATAGTGTATAGGGGCACCTCGGGGGCTTAGTCGGTTGGGCGCCCGACTTCAGCTCAGGTCATGATCTCACGGTTCATGGGTTCAAGCCCTGCATCGGGCTCTGTGCTGATAGCTAACTCAGAGCCTGGAGCCTGTTTCAGATTCTGTATCTCCCTCTCTCACCCTCCCCTGCTCACGCTGTCTCTCTCAAAAATAAGTAAAACATTTAAAAAAAACCAAATATGACATATATGCATATATGTGTGTCTGTATGTGTATATATGTAGATATGTGTACATGTGTATGTATATATACTTACTCGTGTATATTTGCATATATATGTGATTGCTTGAGTGTGTATGTGTACGTACAAGTCTAGTGTACAGGCATGTGTGTATACATGTATATATGCGTGTATGTATATGTTCATGTATTTCTGTTTATGTGTATGTATCTGAATATGTACACACCTATATATATGTGTGCACGTGTCTCTGCATTATACATTTACATATGTGTGATGTGTGTATACCTGTGTGTATCTGCATATGCATGTGCCTACACATACGTGTGTATATGCATATACTGATGTATGTAGGTGTATGTGTGTGTACACTACTGTATGTGGATACTTGGGCATGAGTGTACAGATATACTACACTTGCACGGATACATGTATGTATGTGTGTATACACATGTATATGTGTGGGCCGGTATGTGTGCATTCGAGCATATTATACACAAATATGTATGTGGGTGGGTGTGTCCACCTGTTGCCAATCCTGTAGGGTGCACCGTGGGCCATGTCTAGGGCGTGTGCTAGGAATTCATAAACTCTCAGACAAGCTGCCACTCGGCCAGCCACTTGGTGGGACTCCCAGAGGAGGTGGCTCTTGGAGGCAAGGGTGCACGAGGCTCATGGGCGCACTGAGGGAGCATCAGCCGCTGGGGGAGGGGCAGGGGGCTTGTCCCATCAGGAAGTGTCATCCCACAGAGACGGCTTTCCGCTGGACGGGGCGACTTTGTCAGGGGCCCGGGAAGGTGACGTGGGGTGCCCTGAAAGCCACCGGGGCTGCAGCGGATGGCTGGCGAGATTCGGACTCCCCAGCCACTTCCCAGTAACATGCAGTCTGTTCCCCTTGCATCCAGGATGCTGTGCCACGCTCTGGGGGTGGGGGGGATCACTGGGCAGGAATCGGCTGCAGTGCGGGAGCCAGCCTGGGAGCAGGGTGCTGTGCGCTCCAGATCCACCTGTGACACCGGGTGTCGCGGTCTCCCAAGTGGATTTGCAAGCCTCTCTGCCCAGGAACCGTGGCTGGGCTTCAACACTTGGATGCGCAAAGCAAGTGTTGGAGCTTCGACAGCTCAGCAGAAGGAGGGTCGGCTGGAGTGCGGCGGGCGAGACCACCGGCCCAGCTCTGCAACATGCAGGGGCGAGGCTCCACTCGGCAGGAAGGAGGGGCAGGCTGCCCATGGAGCTGCAGGGCTGTGGTGCCTTGTGTGCGCGGCCCACACAGGAAACCCCCATCAGACCTCTCCCCACCCCCACCACGTCTCCGTGAGCGCTGCTGGCTTCTGCAGCTCAGTGACGCACATCTGCCACCAGCCATCTTGCTCAGACCTCAGAGAGCACCTGCTCTTCGCTCTCCAGACTTAAGAGCCTGCAGCCCCCCACACCCAGGGTCCCCTGTCAGGTGTGATCCCAGGACCCAAAGAGTTAATCCGCCCAGAAGGCAGGCACTGGTTGCGCATCTTATCTGAAATAAGAGTCTCACCCTCTGTGCTAAGAGCCGTGTACAAACATCCTTTGGGTGTTCCCTTGAAACTGGATCCGGCGACAGGAAGCGGTGTGATGCTGGAGGCAGTTTAATGAGTGACAATGGCCCCGAGCTGCCTGTCACTCAGAGTCCATGGCTCTTCGAGCCCGAGTGCCATGTGAGAAGGTGCATCTGTCAGAATTCACGGCTGGACCAGTGTGTGTTCATGAACAGTCCGCCAGGGATGGTCGGGTTCCTTGAGTGGATGAGCACTGCACCCAGTCTGTACACTTGGCCTGGCTGGGGTCATGGGCCTTCACCATAGACAGCCTGGCGTGGGCATGCGCGGGGGACAGGCCCCTGTGCACACAGATGGATCTGAAAGGCAGGGGCGGCTCCTGGACCGCCTCGGTGTCGGGGAGCACATGGACCCTCTTTTACTCTTCTCCTGTCCTTTGTGACCAGGGGTGTGGGGGGAGGAGTGTCATGCCCGCCCTGTGATGGCTGCACCTGGTCACACAGCCTGGCAGTTCCTGCCTGTCCCTGACCTCTCAAAGGTTGGCCAGGACATTTGCTATGGAAAAGGCCTGGCAACATTTGGATGTCGGATGCCACCCACATGGGAAAGATTGCGGGTTTTCAGTATTTGGGCAGCAGAGCAAGAGCTTGAGCAGGGTGGGGGCTGGGATGCACCTGTGCTCTCGGCAACCCTCTCCCCCGCCTCTATCATGCCCCGCCCCCAGCAGCACCCCCCCACCCCCCAGCAGAACTATATGCTCCTGCCTCTCATGCCCTGTGGCCCCGGGAGTTGCTAGGTAACAGGTGGCAGTGAGCGTGTCCCTGGGCACAGGCTGCTCGTCCTGCAGTCTAGGATCACCAGCAGGCCCCTCAGGAGAGGGCTCCCCACTCCTTCCCTTGCCGGGACCCTCTCTGCGCACCATCCCTCCTCCGGTCTCCTAGATCCCTCCTGTTGGAATTCTGCAGAAGGTCCTATTTGAAGACCAGATTCTGCCATTAAAAGTCGGAAGTCCCTGCCGTGTGGTTTTTTGGGGACCGCACGTGGTTGAAATCACCTTCAAATTCCAGCAAACGAGATTCTTACACACACAGTTGTGTGTGAGTAGGCTTTATTCTTACTACAGGTCCAAGGACAGAGGGCGTGGCCGTGTTTTATTGTCCGTGCTCTGGAAGCTGTCCTCTGGGGCAGGGCTGATGGTGGGAGGCGGAAATGTGAGCACAGGGAGTTACACCCAGAATGTCCAGCCCAGACTGCAGGGCACATGGCTCTCAGAGCATCCAGCCCTTTCTTGGGACTGGGGTCATCTTAGTGGCAGTGTGTGACGCTCATCAGTGTGAGTGCCAGGTGCCCTGGGACTGCTCGGTGTGCATGGGGGTAGGGGGGCATCCACCAAGAGGGTGAAGGTGGCATGCACGGTGCCCTGTCCCCGGACGGTAGGACACGCTCTTGGAGCAAAGCCGTGGGGCTAGCAGTGCAGGGCAGCACTGTGCCTGGGGGTCCTTCTCGGTGGGGACCTGGCCGTAGGTGGCTGGGTGACAGACGTGTCCGTTTGAGAGAGGACGCTGACGTCAGGCCAGTGGGGGGGTGCAGGGTCTGCGGTGGAGACGGGCAGGTGCAGGAACGAGAGAAGTGGCTCCCGGTGGACAGGTCTCACAATCGACCCCTGGGCCTGCCCGCCCGCCCTAAAGGCAGGCTCGTCTGCACAGTCACTGACCACCTCACTGAACGGGCCCCGGACAGGTGCACAGCTGTCCCCGGGAGGTTCTCTCCCCGAAACCGAGAGGCAGGGACTGACTTCTGTTGCTGTATATTTACCTAGCGGTGGCTTGTTCACTGATGTCCTCCGTGACGTCCTGGCTCTGGGGACGTCACTACCGGAAATGCACGTAACTCGGGGTTCCTGGTGGAAATGTTCCGAGGGTGGTCACGCTATGCAAGCTCTTAATGTTTATTTTTATTTTTATTTTTTTAAATATTTTTATGTATTTCTAGGAGAGAGAGGGAGAGAGAGACAGCATAAGCAGGGGAGGGTCAGAGAGAGAAGGAGATACAGACTCTGAAATAGGCTCCAGGCTCTGAGCTGGCAGTCAGCACAGAGCCCGACGCGGGGCTCGAACCCACGAACCGCGAGATCATGACTTAAGCAAAAGTCGGACCTTTACTGACTAAGCCACCCAGGCGCCCCACAAGCTCTTAATGTTTAAACATTTTTTTTTACATTTATTTATTTTTGAGGGAGAGAATGAGAGAGAGATTCCTAAACAGGCTCTGTGCTGTCAGCGCTCGAATTCATGAACCATGAGATCATGACCTGAGCCAGGATCTGGAGTCGGATGTTCAACCGACTGAGCCCCCCATCAGGTGCTCCCGTTTTTAAACCCGTATCGAATGCGACTCGTTTGTTACCTGGAATCCATTCTCCCTGCCCCTAGACCAAACGCCGTGGATGTATTGGCATTGATCTTGGGAATTGGCAAGATTTCAAAAGCGATACTTTGCCTTTGGCCGAGGAGCGGGTCCCCCCGAGCAGGGCATGAAGGGAGGGGTCTTCCTGCCTGGGCCCTGCACATGAGGGTCCCCGGGGCGTCCTGCAGGACGCTGGTGCCACCTGCTTCCAGAGGTACTTGGAAAACCCACTGTGTCTTTTCTGCATTAGATGGTTAAGCCTATGCACAGAAGGATAGCTCTGCAAGGGCGCAAAGCTCCGAGGCCTTTCCAGACCCTGAGCCACACAGCTCCCTTCCAGGCAAACATCGGCAAAGCCTTAAAAGCCACTCTTGTTTCGGGAGAAGGTTGTGGTCATGGCTCGAATGGGCTCCGTGTAATCAACCCACTGGCAGGAGCTCTGGGAAGTGACCGCGTGTCGCAGCGTTCAGTGGTCAGCAGTGCGGACACCCAGACCCGTGGTCTGTTAGAAGTGGAGAGAGGAGAGCTTGGTCCGAGTGTAGACGCTCGCGTCTCCTCCACACCACTGGCTCCTGGCACGGTGCCAGATTTGAGACACGTGGGTCTGGTCACAAGGGTCTCGTCCCGCAGAAAGCCGGACCCCCCCGCTCACACCCGGACGCAGAGTTGGCTCCAACCTGGCAAAGCCCCGAATGCTCCAGAGAACTTCCAATTCTGATTTCTCTCACAGAGGAAATAGTATGTGCTCAGTGCGTCACTTCCATGATTACGGTGACAGCATCAATTGCACAGCAGGTATGGTGAGGTCCCCTCCTCAAAGGAAAGTGGATTATTTGTGTCCTTGCCTTGTGCCAGATTGCGTAGATTTTTTGCGCAAGAAACATGCATTGTGTCCCTGACAGAAGACATCCTTTCTCCTGGTAACAGCAGACTTTTGTCACGGCCTCCTGTCCGTGCTGTGTGTCTCTGCGTGTAAAAGCGTGTGGCTGTGCCACCCCGCTATGCAGCCAGGCCAGGGGGTACACCGGGGTCCGCAGCACCCCCGGGTAGCAGGTACTGAAGCCTGAAATGCGGGGAAACGCGGGGAGGGGAGGTGTGTGCAGGCTGCGCGATCAGCGCTGAGGCCACACTCGGCCCCAGAGAGGAGCGGTATCAGGCGGAGGTGCCCTGGCTGACAGTCCCAAGCGCGCAGTTGGATGCTCAGACTGTGGCTCGTCCGTGGAAGCAGGTTCAGCTGGAGGCTTGGAAGTCAAGGCCAAGGCCTAGCGGTTCTGGAGAGCTTTTTCTCCGCCTCCTCAGCCTCCAGGGTTCAAATTTCACCTAACCTGAGCACGAAACCCCGCCTTCGTGTTTGCCTTGCACTGGCCTTTTTGGCAATCAGAGTCTCCTGCAGAGCCTAGAAGATCTTCCACCTTCTGCACCAGGGAGAGGGGGTCCGGTCCCTGTAAGGGAGGCATAGGCATACCCGCACCCAGGGCGGGATGCTGCCGCTCTGCATGGAAAAGCGGATCCCCAGGTCCTAGCTGAGCTGTTTCCAAGGAAGGTGAGCAGGGAGCGTGTGTGTGTGTGCGTGTGTGTGTGTGTGCACATGTGTGCATGTGCGTGCGTGTGCGTTTGTGTGGCTTCTGTGAGGCTGCATAGACCAGGCAGAACCATCAGAGTCAGGAGATGGTGCTCCCGGGAAGAGGGGAGGACACCCAGGATGTAAAGGGATCTGTTTCAGGCTGGCAGGAAAGAGCACCTTGGAGGTGCTGGGAAGACCATTTGCAGGTTAGAGGAGTCGTAAGCGCCCCGTGGAGCGGATCAGTGTTTCGGGACGGGTTAGTGGCCGGCTGGCCCCGGGGGAGCTCTGATTTGGCCGCCGGGATGGCCGGCTCCCCCAGCCGGCTGGGTCTGGAATGTGTTTTCACAGTTAGGAGTGGCTGCGACCAAGCAGTCAGACACTGCCCAGATGAATGCCCTGGACGGGATGGGCGCCAGCCGGGCGTCGGTGGGGAGAGGTGCCGGGCCCTGGTGTTGGTGTGGGCTGTCCAGGCACAGCCCCGCCGTGTGCCCCAGTGCCCTACACCATGGCGTGCCGCGCCTCGCCCGGCACAGGCGGGCTCACCTGGAGTCCTGGAGTTCCAGCTCCGAGGCGCCTGGCCCCGTGGTGGGCGCGTCCCTTCCTGGAGAGGCGGTTCCCACACACTTCCCGTTGGAATGTTCCACTCCTGCATTTTTTTCGCCCTCCTCCTACTCTGTATTTCTCCAAGAATTTACAGCCTGCCTTGTTTGTAGAGAACATTCGCCCAGAGCCCATCTTGGCTCTGGAGGGAGCGAATTCCACACCGGCTTGGCCAGAGAGGCGGTCTGCTTTGCGTTTTGGGGGCGGGGGCGGCTCTGAGTTGGGGGATCCCCCGGGCAGCGCTTACTGTCAAGGTGAGAAGGCACACCGCAGGAGCTCCGTCCCAGGATGCAGGTATTTCTGGGCCCAGGGGAGGAGCCGGATTTCCTGGTCCAGGGGGCATAGGCTATGCCTTCACGGCCATACAATTCCAGCATCTTCTGCATCTGGTAAAACGTAAGCCGAGGCACAGGGAAGGGGTGGCTTTCTGGTCACCCTGTGAACTATCAGAGTAGCTGAGTGTGAGAGGTCATGTTCTCAAAGAGCTAAGTGTGGTCGTCGTATTTAGCTCTGGCTTCACTTGGGAATGAGACTTAACTCTATAGAAATGTGGGGCAGTCTTTAACCCGCACCGAGGCGGAAGCCTGTTAAGCCAGCTTGGTCTCAGGTGCGGTTTATAGAGGTGCAGCTATGCCTGCCTGAGAGGAGACAGAGATCTCTGCACGAGTGACTTGATGACATAACATCCCCCCAGCCAGGCTCTCGTGAAACATGGGGCCTCGGAGCCTCAGCCCGCACGGTGCCCCAAGGGAGGAGGCATCCAGGGGACATTACTAAGGCCACGCGGTCTCCCCTCTGGGCCCGTCCTCCCAGCTGGGGGACCAAGCTCTCTAGGCCCCGGAGGCTGGGACCTGGGGGCGCCTTTTGCACGACACGGTGGCACCGAGGCACCCGCCCGATGCCGGAGGTCCTGACGCAGGTCAGTGTCCCTGTGGGGTCCGTTCTCAGAAGAGCAAGCCGTTGCGGCTGGGCGGCCAGAGCCCAGGTTGCAGGTACAGGAGTCGCGGTCTCTGCCCACCCCTGCACGGGGCCCCAAGGGGCAGGGGGAAGACTGCAGGGTTGCGTTGGGGCTGGGGTGACTGTCACCCCGCTGAGCCCCGGGGACCCCGTGTTCAGCCGCGGTGAGTTTTGCGCCCTGCAGGGCTTGTGCTGGGCCCACGGGCCCTCGCCGCCACGCTATCGTCCCCACCGTTGAGGGTCTCGAGGAGCTCGGCCCCAGGGCTGGGCTGTGGGGTGTGCAGGGCAGCTGACACTGGCCTGGCGGTCTGGGTTGGGGCAGCCCGCCACTTAGGGAGCGTGGGAGAACGTTGCTTTAAAAATCTATCTTCTGCTTTACTCTTCGGTGAAGAATCTGTCTTGCAGCTCTGTTCCCAAAGGCTGAGGCACGTTGAGCTGAGTTCTGTGTACTCACTGATGCGACTCGCTCTTGTCCCCCAGGTCTGGGCCCAGAGAACGCAGACACAGGTCATAGTGGATCCCGGAATCTGTTGCCAGGACAGGAAGGGGACGTGCAGGGACGCAGTGGTCGCCCTGGGCCGATGTGTGACACGCCCTCTGTGGTGGTTTCACTGGATGGTCCCGGGACCCCGGAGCGGCCCTCCTCCAACTCGCCCTTACTCCCCCTCGCTGGGTCAGTTCTCCACAGATCAAGAGGGTGAGGTCAGAGGGGTTGAGTGACTCACCGAAGGTCCCAGCACTGCGGTCAGGACTTTTAATCAGGATTGGAGCCCAGATGGAGTGTGGAGGGGAGTGGAAGCGTGCTCATAATTCACTCCCGTGGAGAAGTCCACACAGGCTGTGTGGCCCAAGGGGGCACAGAGGGGCCCCAGGGACCACCATCCCAAGGAGAGGAGAGTTCTGGCTTCGTTACAAGGCCTAGGAGCAGGAAGGAGAGGCCTAGAAGAGGCCGGGGGCCACGGCAGGGTGGGCTCATTGCGCTGAGCCTCCTTCCCGTCTTGATTTCATGATGGGGGCTCTGATTGCCATGCACTTTATATTCGGTACAACAGACCGGCTTCAGCGTGCCATTCGAGTTTGCCTTTCTTTCTATGGACCTCCCACCACAGCCGAGATACAGGACATATCTGTGTCCTGGGTCACCCCTGGGACCCCTCCGCGCCTCCCCTCCAGGGCCTTTTCCCGGAAGGCTAAGCAGGAGCCAGGTGTATGCGTGGAGGTGGATGCTGTCCTTCCCCACTGGGAAGCCATGAGAACCCCCCGCAGGCTGCGGGGACATGGTACTGCGGCAGTCGGCCTGGCTGGGGGGCCCGAGCGAGTCACCTGGAGGGTGAGCCGGAGAGTGTCCCCCAGGCCCCCTGCAGGTAGCAGTGATCCTCTGAGTGTGAAGAAACGGCCAATCAGGGGCGTCCCGGCAGGCGGGGAAACCGCAGGGGGCTGTGGGCGCAGCGGGAGGGAGCACAGAGACACGTGGTCTGCCTGGGAGCGCAGCTCGGCTGCCTGCGAAGGGGACACACACAGAACCGGGCACACACCCAGTGGCCTGGGAACGCGAGATGCTGTCCGGGCCGGGAGCCACGGACCAGGGGCCGTGTCAGGAGTGAGGGAGGAAAGCTTGGTGGCCGGGCGGTTGCCGAGGAGGGAGTGGAGGGTATGTGTGGACATGCAGAGAAAACATTCCGGCGAATTCCTCTCCAAAATTAAGTTGTTAGTGTTGCAGAGGCGGTCTGTAGGCTTTGGAATTTCAGTGTCTTAGAAGAACGGGCGTGGACAGAGGTTAGGCCGGGCCCCAGATGCTCTGTTCCTAGGCCTCTGTTTTCTCATCTGCAAAGTGGGTTTTCCAGTTCCTGCTTCATGGCATCACTCTGGGACTTATGAGTCCCATCCCAGGGGTAGCATGGAGCTCAGGCACAAAGAGCCTTTGTCTTCAGAACGTCATCCCGACACGATGGTGATTTTGGGAGGAGGCGTCCCTGCCTCTCTGTCCCTCTGAAGACACACAGCCCTTCCTGGACACGCGCCATCGTGCATCCTGCTGCCCCGTCAGCCCATTGGATGCCTGAGATGTGCCCGCCACACCCTCCCTTCACCTCTGTCGTCCCCCCCGACTTCCCGCTGGCAAACATTCCTTGGGGTGCTTTCTGGTTTTCTCCATTAAGGACTCACGGGAGGACCCTGTTTGCTCTTTTGAAGTGAAAACTTGCCTTTTTTTTTTTTTGTCAGTTTATGTATTTGAGAGAAAGAGTGGGGGAGGAGCAGAGAGAGAGGGAGAGAGAGAATCCCCAGCAGGCTCTACAATGTCAGCGCAGAGCCCAGTGCGGGTCTCGATCCCGTGAACCGTGAAATCATGACCTGAGCCGAAATCTGGAGTGGCTCCGTGGGTTTCACTTCCAAAATGAAAACTTGCTTTTGAACAAACCTGACACTCTGTACAAGAGTAGAACATAAGATCCAGGCTCAGTACGCGACAGGAGAAAGTGTGGCTCGCTGTGTACATCCACCAGGTTTGCCCTTTGTTTTCAATGGCCTTCTGTTGGAAGCGGGGCCAGGGGCCAGTGGCCCGTACCCCACATCTGGTCTGTGCCTTTTCGGGGGCCGGGTGGTCAGTGCCTGGGAGGAGGCGGCCTGGAGATTCCGCTGTTTGCCTTGGCTGAGTTTTAACACACCCATGAGCACAGGTGGGTGTTGCTTTCTGTGGGTTCAGGCAGGATGGGAAGGAATGTTCTCAACTGTTTTGGTTTGGTTTTGGTCTTCCCCATTTTCGTGCATTATTTCTGAAAGGTTTCCTGAAAGCATCTTTACCTACTTGTAGGAAAGCCCCGTTTTCGGGGCGGGAGGGGGGCGGGCAGGGCCGGGGTGAGGTCCCTGCCTGTTCTGTGTTTTCTTCCTTCTTGTTATTTTCCAGATGATAAACCGCCCTGCTGGGTCATTCAGCCCTAATCAGAGCTGAATTATTGTCTGTTTGATTTTTAACTAGGCCCTGGCGGTGGGGCAATCATTACCAGGCACCTCCCTGGGGTTCTGGCCAGAGGGCCAGCGCAGAGGGAAAGGTGGCACAAGAGGGAGAATGGAGTGGGGAGAGTTGGCTGGTCCCCGGGCTGGACCAGCGAAGGCAGGAGGTCTGTGTCCCCAGCTGCAAAGCTCTGGGGACCGGGGCACCAGGCAGGTCCCGCCCCCTTCTGGGATCAGGGTTTTCTGAACAGGGATGAGTCATATTCCCTGTGAGCTGGAAACACAAAGTTAACAGAAGTCATTTAACTGTATACAAGAGATGCCTGGGGGCAGATGAAGGTGCCTGGCTGTACCTTCCAGAATTCTCCGTCTGGCCCCTGCCCCAGGGGCCACTTACAGTCTCCAGCCCTGCACTCCTTCCCTGGAGGGGCCGTGCCCTCCTTGACCCTGGGCCAAGCCACAGACTCATGCCCTCTGCCCTCCTCGAGTACTGGTGTCCTTAACATTGGCGTGGCGGGAAGCCTGTGGGGACTCCGCACAGCAGGGGTGGGGCTCCAGTTAGTTTTCTAGGGAGGGGAGGGCTAGGCAGGTGGTTCCGATGCCCCCTGCCGTTTTCACACCGGGTCTCTGGAAACACACGGCAGCCCCGCGTGGGAGACGTGGTCCTTCCTGTGTGCGGTGTAGAGGCCGGAGGCAGGCTGTGAACTTGTGGAAAGATGTGGCTTTGGGGGAGACGGGAAGCACAGCGACACAGGGCCGTTGCTATGTACCCACTGTATACCAGGGCTGTGCCCTCCTCATGGTCATGCTGCTGTCTTCTGGCCCCAACAGGTAATGGCGGGCCGACCAGGGCATCCGGTCCCTCTGCCTGACCAGGGTCACCCTGGGCCACCTGTACCTGTCCGTTCATGATGTGTTTTCTTTGACGTTTTGGAGCCTCAGATTGGGTGCTCTCAGGTAGTTTTCTGTAGCTTTGCTCTGTAGTGTGGGAAGGCCAGCTGGCAGGCTCGCAGGGCGGGGGGGGGAGGGGGGGCGGGGGTCTTGCTGGGGAGGGAGGGGATCCTGGGGCTGCAGCCACTTCTGCCTTCACACCTTATTGCTGTATTTGTCTTGGCCTAGTTAGTGGTTTTCAGTTCTCTTGCCCACAGAGATGGTGGAACTTTCCAGAGTAGCTCCCCAGGTTTTTGTGTATGAGAACATGCTAGAGCATTGGCTCTCTTGGTTACTTGGTGCCCACTGGGTGCCAGGATCTGTTCCCTAATTTTGAGGATACCACCGGGGGCAAGAAGCTCCCAGGCCTCCTGGAGCCCATACTCGGGTCGGGGCACATTACATGATAGTTTGCAGACCTGCAAAGTGCTGGAGGCAGTTGTGCCACAGACCAACAGATGACCACCTCCCCCCCCTTACCCCAGGGGAAAGGATGGTCAGAGAAGCCCTGCTGAGGAGAGGAGAGAGTGAGCTGGGATGGAGAGCAAAGGAGGCTAAGAACAGCATGAGCAAAGGCCCTGGGGCAGGGGCAGGTGTGTGCCTGCTGTGGTCTGGGAGCAGGTCTGGGGACAGGGAGGGACTCATGGGCTCTACTTGGGACAGAGCTCTCTCTTCCTGCTGAGTATGGCCTCCTGGCTGCCCATGTGTTGATCTCACCCTAAAAGATAGGGATATTTAGTCTGTTCTCTAATGAGGAAGCAGGGGCTTGAACATTCTGAGTGAGCTGAACACAGGCACGTAAATGGGGACCAGGACTCCCATGTCGAGGCAGCAGGGAAACAGGGACATCCAGTTTCTCCAAGTGAAAAACCAGTCCAAGTGCTTCTTGTAGAAGTGCTAACCCTCGGCCAGAGTGCAGGGTGAGGCGTGGAGGTCAGAGCCCCTTCCCCTCCTCCTCGTCCCGTGGCTACGACCTGTATGCGTGGATGGTAGAAGTTTAGGCCGGAGCCTGTGGTGGCCTGGGCTGCGTCCTGGCTTCTGTGCTGCCGATGGGAAGGTCCCTGAGCCCCCTTGGGTGCTGCTGACCCTGTGGCCTAAGTGCTGGGTCTTTTGCAGAGCTGGTGCGAGGTCAGTGGTAATCATGTTGTGTTCATGTGTTTGCTCTTAACCTTGACACAGGTACTGAGGGTAGGGGTACTCATGACTCATGCCCAGGGCATTTTGCGTCCTATGGCGCGTCACACAGACCCTCCCTTGGGCACGGTTCTAGCCTGGCGCTGGCCAGGGGCTTCTAACTCACAACCTTTACTGTGCACTTTTGTTCAGTGTCCCATTTTAAATTCAAAGAACTTTTGTACCATTCATCCTTAGCTTCCTTTTTTTAATTTTAATTTTTTAATTGTTAATTTTTAAAATTTTGTTAAAAAATTACTTTTAATGTTTATTCATTTTTGAGAGAGAGAGATAGGGAGAGACACAGAATCCAAAGCAGGCTCCAGGCTCTGAGCTGTCAGCACAGAGCCCGACGTGGGGCTCAAACCCACGAACCCTGAGATCATGACTTGAGCCGAAGACAGAGGGTTAACCCACTGAGCCACCCAGATGCCCCAGTGAATAAACATTTTTTTTAAAAATGTTGGTTAAAATGAGAAATCTTAAAAATGGTAAACACATGCTTTAAATATTTAAAAATTAAAAACAGTTTTTTTAATGTTTATTTTTGAGAGAGAGACAGAGTGAGCAGGGGAGGGGGAGAGAGAGAGAGAGGGAGACACAGAATCTGAAGCAGGCTCCAGGCTCTGAGCTAGCTGTCAGCACAGAGCCCAACGTAGGGCTTGACTCCACGAACCTCGAGATCGTGACCTGAGTCAAAGTCGGATGCTTCACCGACTGAAGGAGTTCGAGCTCCACGTCAGGCTCTGTGCTGACAGCTAGCTCAGAGCCTGGAGCCTGCTTCAGATTCTGTGTCTCCCTCTCTCTCTCTCCCCCTCCCCTGCTCACTCTCTGTCTCTCCATCTCTGTCTCTCTCTCTCTCAGAAATAAATTTTAAAAATTTAAAAAAAAGTCATTGCACCCTTGCATTTAATTGAAATTTAGGGAGAATGATGTGGAAGTCATAGACGCACACTTCCGGCAGGTGAGACGGGCTTCTAGAATTCTCCATGGCTGCCTGGCTGTGTGGCCCTGCAGTCTGTGGCCTGGCCGGACACCCGCTGGCCAGGACTGCTCGGACCCCTTCATCTGTTGTTGTGGCGGGGTCTGGGACTCCCATGGAGCTGCCCTCCGGCCTTATGCCCTGCAGCTTGAGGGGAGGTGGGTGCTCTGGGTGTCGCAGGGGCTGACGCCTCCCAGCACCAGAAGCCACACTGACGCATGTTTTCTCAGGCCAGTAAAGCCCTTCATGTGCGTGCTGTCTCTCACCCTCATGGCAAGCCTGCACATACAACACACCCTCGTTTGCAGCTGGAGGAGTGTGGGCCGTGGCTGGAGGGCAGGTCGCGTAGAGCCAGCCCTTGAGCTGCTGTCTCTCTGATGGCCGAGCTCCTGCGCCGTCCTGCCCCCGTCCAGCTGTGTCTTAGAGCGTGGGGGTGACGTCTGCGTGAGCATTGGAATTCCGTGTCTCTCCTGGGTCCCCTGGTGCAGTCCCAGTGCCCAGCAGCCAAGTCTTCCATGGTTCCCAGGTGCTCAGAGCGTGACTGTGTCTGCCATGTCCCAGCGGGGAAACGGGGTGCCGACGTCAGCCTGCCTGGGGCCCCAGCTATGCCATCGGCCCATCTGTAGTTAGTAATAGTAGCGGAGGGTTCCGTTCGTCCTGCCCCAATTTGAGGCCTCATCTGTGTTTCCCTACCATCCTGCCGGGTGGAGGGAGGTCAGCTCACCAAGATCTGCTTCAGGTGCCCTGGGTCCTCTACCTTCTCGGTGGAAGGACGCTGCGCTGTCGGGCAGGCCTGCCTTTCTCTCCCCTTCAACCTCCCTGTTAGATTCAGGGCCGGCTGGTCCCCGTGTCCTGTGCACGGTGGGTTCTTGGCTCCTAGGGACTCACAAGCTCAGCTGTGCTCAGTGTTCAGGCTAACGACGAGATTAACTTCCAGCCTTCCAGTCAGGATGATGCCCAAGCTTGGAGAATCTGGAAGGTTCTCTAAGTGGTGACTCCTTTTGCCTAAGAAGGTGGAAAGGGTCCTGGGGCCTGAAGCTGTTGGAATTGCTGGGCCTGGCCCTCCTCTGCAGGTGTATGGGGGAGACTGCAGGATTTCGGGGTCCTGGGGGAGTACTTGTCCCCGATTATGCCGCGTTGTCTGTCCATCGCGGATTCGTATTTCTTGTTCAGGCAGGTGTCCACCTGAGAGCCTGAAGCCCCCTTTGCAACCTTGACTCACAGCTGGTGTCCATTTTCTCCTGTAGTGCTGCACACACAGGGCCCAGTCGATGGCAGCCTGTACGCCAAGGTGAGGAAGAAGAGCGCCTCGGACCCCGGTGTCCCAGGCGGGGCCCCGGCCGTGCCCGCCACTGCCAGCCCGGACCACGGCGACCACACCCTGTCGGTCAGCAGCGACTCCGGCCACTCTACCGCGTCCGTCCGGACTGACCGCACGGAGGAGCAGCCTGCCGCGGGGCCCAGGCGGGGCCTCAGCCCCCAGGAGAAGGCCGAGCTCGACCAGCTGCTCAGCGGCTTTGGCCTGGAAGATTCTGGAAGCCCCCTCAAGGATATGACCGATGCTCCCGGCAAGTACAGGGGCGCACGCCACGTTGTGCCTGCCCAGGTGCATGTGAACGGTGACGCCGCCCTCAAGGAGCGGGAGACGGACATCCTGGACGACGATATGCCTGGCCACGACCTGCACAGCGTGGATAGCATGGGCACGCTGTCCTCCTCTGAGGGGCACCAGTCGGCCCACCTGGGCCCCTTCGCCTGCTACCAGAGCAGCCAGAACTCCCTCCTGTCTGACGGGTTTGGCGGCAGCGCTGGCGAAGACGCACACGGTGGCCTCGCCCCTGACCTGAGCCTCGGTGCGGACGCCCCATTCGAGCGGGAGCGGGCGTTCGGGGTCCGAGAGCCGAGGCAGCTGCAGCCAGTGCTACGGACACCCTCCGTGTCGGCCCAGACGCAGGCCTACGGGCAGAGCAGCTACTCCACGCACACCTGGGTGCGCCAGCAGCAGATGGTGGCTGCCCAGCAGTATGCCTTCGCTCCCGACGGCGAGGCCAGGCTGGGTGGCCGCGGCCCCGAGGATGGGCCTGGCCTGCTGCAGGCCCAGCCTAGGGCTCTGGTCACCCCCACCCGGGGGACCGGGAGCAGAGTGGCCCTGCCGAGGGGTGTGGGCCCCGGGCCCCAGCTCCCCGAGGCACAGCGGCCCCCTCCTGGCAAAGCGTTCAAGCCCAGGTTTCCGGACATCAGGGTCCTTAATGGGACCGGACTGGAGCCCGGCGTGGACCCGGCCCCAGGCTCGCCCACCCTGGACATCGACCAGTCCATCGAGCAGCTCAACAGGCTCATCTTGGAGCTGGACCCTACCTTTGAGCCCCTCCCCACCCACATGAACACACCTGGCATCCAGGCCAACGGCCCCGTGCTGCCCGACGGCGTGGGAGGCGGGCTGCGGGACGCCAGAGAGGGCCCCGGCAGGGCCTCCATGCGGCAAGGTGAGTGGGCCGTTACACACCGTGTTCATGTCTGCCTCACGGAGCGGGGCCCCCCGGAGGAACGCGGGGCTCTCCTGGGCCTGGGGGAGGGCTGCAGGGAGGCCAGCTGGGCATGGCCGTGTGGGCACAGGTCAGCAAGTGGGTGGTTCCCAGTTGGCCTCTCGAAGAGCAGGGGTGGAGGGGAGGGCAGAGGGAGGGGCTGGTTCCAGAGAGTCGGGGGGCGGGGAGGGAACCCAGGCACTTCTCTGTGCGCCCCTGTGCGGTGGGGCCGCGCCGACTCCAGGAGGCTAGGGCTGTGGGGCCCTGATCCCTGGGTTGTGTGGTGCAGGGACCAGGACAGGGCCCTCGTGTCCCACCATGGGGCCTGGGAAGACGGGTGGCTGTAGCAGATAGGCGGTTACCTTGGGGGGTGTGGCTTTGTGAAGGTGGGGACACCTGTTAGGATGGGGTCTGACTTGATCTTCATGTCTTAGTGGCGCGAAACTGTGGGGCCCCTGAGAGCTGGTGGGCCAACCTGCAAGGGGGGAGCCAGCGGGTGCTGGGATGGAGCGAGGCGGTCGGGGGCAGGGGGCCGCGTGCGAAGACTGCTGGGAGAATGCACATACAGGAGGCGGAGCCTGGCCAGGCGTCCAAGCCTGGGCGCCACTGACTTCCAGAGAGGCCAAGGGCTAGGTGCCCGTCCACTGTCAGGCAGGGGCCTGGACCCAGAGGCCACTGCAAAAGCGTGGTATCCACGCGCGCCCGGGGCTCTTGCGCTGGTGTGTCAGCAGGCTCCCTACGTTCTGCTGTAAGTGAATCAGGAGTCACAAAGCAGGGGACGCCCACCTCGTCCTTCCGCGTCTGACCCTGAAGGCTGAGCCAGTCGCGCTGATGGTGAGATTCCGCTACTGGGTGTTGTTTTCAGGACCCCCTTCCTCTCCCCAAGGCCCTTGGCTGTAGGGATTGATTCCCGCCTCACAGCCGAGTTTTGGGAGGTGTCCATGGGTGAAGTGGCCTGGTGTGCGGCTCCAATGTGACGCCCCGCTTGCCGTGAGCTCCCGGCGGGAAAGCCACGTGCCTGGACACTCGGACCGCACGGGAAGCAAGGAAGTGTAGCAGGGGAGAGGCGCGCTCAGGCCAGCCCACCTGCGGGCTTCGCCCTTTGTTCCCGGGCGTCTTGTCCTTAGAGAAACGCTCAGGTCTGTGGCTCTCGGACACTTGAATTGAGGGGGAAGGGAACTCGCGTCGCTGGCAGGTATAGAGAACACTGGGACCCGTTTGATTTTAACATTTAAACGTCAAGTGCTTGCCCTTCTCAGCTGCAGAAGACAGAAAACATCTCCAGGTGCAAGGGAGATCCTGACAGTGGGGCTGACGACCTGGTTTTGAGTCCGGGAACACTGCAGGTCTGGGGGGTGCAGCGAATCTGGGCTTTGAAGGGGTCCCAGGTCCTGAGCCAGGATCAGGAGGCTGGGGCTGCTGAGCCAAGCCGGGCCACGTGTGGCTGAACAGGGAGCACCGGTGGGTCTGAGAGGGGCCCCGGCGTGGCGGCTGTCACCGCCCCTGTGTCTGCGTGCCTGAGGCCCGGCTGCGCTGCCGTGGGAGTGACCAGAGCTGCCTGGAGCCACCTCGGACAGGAAAGGGGTGGGACGTTCCGAGATGCCATGTCTTTCGCGGGAGACCCTGCCTGGCCCGCCTTGCGTCACAGGTGCCTGAGGTCAGTAGCGACCCTCAGTCGTACAGTGTGCACCGGTTATGAGGAAGACTCCCAGGTACCCCCTGGTAGGATGTTCGGAATGGCTTTCCCTCCTGGGGGCTGCAGTGCATCCCAACAGCTCTCAAGCAGCGGCATGGTGACCAGGGGTCTGGAAACTTCTTTTATTTTTAAGTTTATTTATTTATTTTGAGAAAGAGAGAAAGAATGCATGCACACATGAGCAAGGAAGCGGCAGAGAGAGGATCCCAAGCAGAGAGAATCCCAAAGCCCCACACGGGTCTCGCACTCACGATGGTTAGCAGCGATGGTAAGCACTGTGCTGTTCCAGGCATTATGTTTGAGCTTCTCTGCGTCACTGCGATCTCTGCACCCACCGTGGCGGGTGAACAAGCCACCGTCTGTCTGACCCTGCATCCTGCGGCGGGGCCCTTGTCCCCCTCTACTCCCGACTCTCCCTGCAGCCAGGTGTCCCAGCAGGTGGTGACATTTGTCAGCAGGGCTGTGGTGCTGGCGGAAACGTGGACGGCTCACCACAGGACAGTGTAGGGAGCCTGCCCTGCTTGCAGGCCAGGGGAGAGGCCCGCAGAGCTGGCAGGCCAGAAAGCGTGCACCCCATGAAATGGGGCGGGCGGGGTGTGGGGTTTCGCTCCCTCTAAGGCTCCCTCGTGCTGTCCTGACGCCCTGGCTATGGCTGATGTTGTCTGTGCGCCCCTCCCTGCAGCCCGGTGCATCAGGCAGGTCCCTTGGGCCACATCCATTAGGTGGGGGAGACATCACCTGCTGACACCAGGTAACAGAAGAAATGAGTAGGTCTGTGAAGTGCACTGTCCGCGGACGGCAGGCAGCCAGCTCTCTTCTTCCCAGACCTCAGGGGCTTCTTGCTTCCCGTTGCTGAACATTTGTTAATGTGCCATCGCCCCTGGCCCACAACCGCAGGACCCTTACTGCCGCGGCTTCGCGGGCTTCCACAGACGAGGCGTCCGTCACACGAATACTCCCCGGACCTGTTTGTACCGAAGGAAATTCAGTGTAGCGAGAAGTAGCACCTTGCAGCGGTCGCCTGTGCAGAGCCCGTCACGCGTTGAATCCCCAAGGCGAAGGGATCCCCGCAGGATCAGGGGGTTTGCTGGCGCTCAGAGAGCAGCTTGGATATCATTGCCCTGCATGCCTGTTTCCTGTGGGAGAGACCCACGGACGTGCCACGGCCCACAGTCACATCCATGCCGGGATGTGAGCAAGTTTGCCCCTGAGCAAGTTTGCAAGGCGAGGGGGGCCTGCGTGGGAGCCTGGCAGGGAGGGCTTCCTGCGGAGGCGTTGGAGGGGGAACCTGCAGCTCCTCCGCCTGATACGGGGCGTTAGAAGAAATGGAGGAGGCCACAGTGCGCCGGAGACCTGGGGCATCCGTGGTGGCTCTCCGCAGCCTGAGTTTAGTAACATGTGCAGTGCACATCACGGTGAGCTCCTGCCCCTCAGCGGTGGGTCCCGTCTGCAGCCCCAGACCCAGCCCGCCCCCGATCTGCTCTCCGACTCCACGCATTCACCTGTCCCGGCATCTCGTATTCAGGGAATCGTACAGCGCACAGCCGGCGTGCCGGATTGCTTTCACCGGGCATCGGCTTTTCCACACTCCTCCACGGCGTGGCGTGTGTTAGAGCTCCGCTCCCACGTGGGGCTGCATCGTGTTCCGCTGTGAGGTTGGACCGCCGTATGTGTATCTGTCCATCCGAGCATGGCGCCTGCCGCGAACACCTGCGAACCACTGTGTATGGGTGTCATTCTGGGTGTTTTCAGTTCTTGGGTTGAACCGCCAGGCCATGTGGCAATCTGTTGTTTAATAACATGTCACGGGGCCACCCCTTCAGGTGTTTGAAGGTTCGCTTTGGAGACCCTTTGGGCTCTGGTGTGGTAAAAACAAGCCGGTCCGCACGGATTGATTCCCCTCCTTCACTTTCGGACAGTCCACGGATAGAGGGTGGGGATGCTCTCTGTCGGGGTGGGGACGTCATGATGTCTTGAGTCCTGTGCGTCATTTTTCCACCCAGCCCTGCGGCCGGCACCTGCCCGCACTGCTGTCCAGTCCACGGAGGGCGGCCCTGAAGGTGGGTGGCTCTGGTGACTGTCCTCTGTCGATGCCACAGCTACTGAAAGAGAACACGTTTGAGGAGACCAGGGAGATCAAGTGACTTGGGGAGGGGAAAGAGCATTAAAGAGGAAAATAAATTTAAATAAGCAAAAACAGGAACTGAAGCCAGGTACTAGCCTCTGCTGGTAGTGTCTTGACTGTAAAAGTCCCACGCGGGGGTCGCCTGGGGGTCTCAGTCGGTTAAGCGTCTGACTTCGGCTCAGGTCATGATCTCGAGGTTCGTGGGTTGGAGCCCCGTGTCGGGCTCTGTGCTGACAGCTCAGAGCCTGGAGCCTGCTTCGGATTCTGTGTCTCCTTCGCTGTTCCTCCCCTGCTAGTGTGCGCTCTCGCTCGCACACACGCTCTCTCTCTCTACCCCCCGCCCCCCTCTCAAAAATAAAGATTAAAAAAAAGAAGACTTGAAACGAAGTCTCCTGTGAGTGGAGGAGCGATCTCTCCTTTGGTTACTCTGTGGCTTTTCTCCTCTGTGCTTTAAGTCCTAGCTTATGGGGAGTAAAACATGGGAGGTGTATTGTCTCCTGGAAGGAGAGACTCCCCAGCTTTTCAGAGGCACTGTTTCCCTTTTAAGCAAGCCTTTCTGGAAAAAGTGCTACCCACCCTAGTGCTTCCGTGTGTCCCGGTGGAAAGGGTTTTCAGTGTTGCAATGCAGAGAGACAGGCTTGCCTCACTTGGCCCCTTGGCGCCCGCCTGCCAGTGACGGCCTGCTCCCGGGGGCTCTCCGGAGACTGGGGAGAGAGGGTGGAAACAGCCCCAGACGCCAAGGTCTGTGCTGCTGAAGGCTGCTGGTGCTGCGGTCCTGAGTGCTCGTCAGCGCCAGGAGTTCTTTTTAACTTCTACATTGTTTTATGGTTCTTTATTCTGAGAGAGAGACAGAGAGAGAGAGAGCGGGGGAGGGGCAGAGAGAGCGAGAAAGAAAGAGAATCCCAAGCTGGCTCCATGCTAGCCGCACAGAGCCTGACACGGGACTCGAACTCACAAACCGTGAGATCATGACCTGAGCCGAAACCAAGAGTTGGATGCTTAACCAACAGAGCACCCCCTCCCCTGGGAACCCCGTCACTAGGTGTTTCTAACAAACGTCTCTTAGATCTTCGGGAATATAGCCCTGCAGGTGGAAGAGACTGAGGAACCAATCCCTGTTCCCGCTGAGGCAGAAACGAAGCCGGTTGCGTCCCCGTGGGAACTCTTCGCTAGGAGGGGTGGGCCTTTCTTGTCACTCTGCCCCTTGACCTCCTCCACTCTCCCTGAAGAAGATGCGTGTGTTTAGTTGAATGGGCTGAAGCCAGGAGGCCCCAGACACACCGTGGGGCGGTCTCCAGAGGTTGTTTGTTTTTGCTCCGAAGAATGCAAGGGAGTTTCCAGAACCCTCTGTACAGGCCTGTGTGACCCAGGGCCTCATTCTTCTCTGATTGTATAAAGACAGATACATAGCTGAAGGGCACCTTGCCTTCTGCTGGCCCGGAGGGGAGATACAGGTGGTGTTCTGGAAGCCTCTGGGTCTCTGTCTCCTCTTCAGAGCAGGGGTTTTGCCTCTTCCGCACCCAGAGAGCCAGGTTGAAGTGACTGGGCTGCAGTCGAGGCGTCACAGTGATCCTAAATGCCCCCCACCCATGTAACTGCATTGCGAATTCGGGGTCGACACCCACTGTGTATTGGTAACACCTGCAGGTTCTAGAAAATGCCATTTTCTGGGCCCCACCCATGCAGGATTCATGGGAAAGGGGTGAGGTCTGCACACCTGGAATTTTAATGCGATTCCAATGTGCTGCCTGGTTTGCGAACGGCTGGTTTAGATTTGTAGTGCTAACCGGACGTGGGCCCTGGGCCCCGGAGGGCTGACCCAGTGCCCAGTGAGGCAGGAGAGCTCTACCTGCAGGTGATTTCCCTGTGGCCCAAGTCTCTGGAGGGGGATACGGGAGTCCCACACCGGGATCAGGGCAGTGAGTCCTGGTCCTGTCGCACTACAAGCCTGGGCATATTTCAGGGGGGGCCAAGGAGTAGGGGCTGTGACCCCACCTTGTAGGATCTTAAGTCCTGTGCAGAGCAGATCAGGCGGTCCCTTCCCTAAGTTGAAACTGCCCTGGCGGGGTGCCAGGAAATCACCCATGGGTCCTGCATTGCTGAGGGTGAAGGTACTGCCCACCCTTGGCTAGTGATTTGCGTAATTGGGAGTTCAGTGTATTTAGGAACCTGTACGGAGGTGCCGAGGGCCTTCTGGTTTTTTTGAATCCAGTGTTTTAGTGGGTTATCTGAGCAAGTCCCCCCTTACACCTCTGCGGATCTAGGGGGCACATTGGTGACCATGGGGCTGATCTCCCAGGTCAGGCCGGACTCAGTCCTGGTGCAAAGCACTTTGTGGGCACCCCACTGTCTTGGCCCGAACCCTCCGCCTCTGCAGGGCCCAGAAGGGGCTTCCAGGTGCTCCCTCCGAGGACTGTCCTAAGCCCTCCAGGAATTGCCCTGCCCTGTCCCTGCCCCACCCTCTGCTGATGGCTGGTTTAAGTTGCATCTGCCATAGACCCAGTGACTGGCGTGCAGGGGGCTGAGGCTGCCTTCCATCCTGTTCCTCTTAGGTCTGCACGGCCCGATCTCAGTGGGCTCCGTCCCTGCATGTCCCCGAGCGTGTGAATGACCGAGCGTTGCTTGTGTCAAGGCTCAACAAGCTCCTGCCTCCCATAGGGTCTGAGCCTCCTGAAGCTTGGCCTAACATCCCAAGGTGTGCAGGCCAGGAGGTGCTTCCCTGCCCTTGATGCCAATACCTCCCCCGTCCCCAGGAATAAAGTAAAATTGCAAAAATGAGATAGGCTGGTATTTGAGAGTGGCGGGGCGGCGTGGGAGGGGGGGGATTGTCTCCGGGGACACTTGTCCCCACTTTAAGTCTGGGAAGCAGTGTCCAGTGGCGGGAAGAAAGGAGATCAGCCTGAGGACAGGTGCATTCCCAGCATAGGGACCACTGGGAGTGACTGTGTCCGGCTGTGTGACTGTCGCGTTGTGGGCCATGTGTCTTATGTCGGCAGGAGAAGCAGGTCTCTGGCTGGGGCAGGCTCACGGCATTCTGTAAAGGAGGAGCTGCCCCCAACCTGCCCTCTGTGGAGACTGCAGTGCGAACGTGACCGGCGGCCGGTGGGCAGACGTAGGTCCCCGGGGACTTTTGCTGAGTCTGTGGCCCTCAGCTGCTGTATTTTCTGCATCCATTCCAGCATCCTCTGTAACCATGCAGGGCTGGTGAGGTCCCAGCGCCTTGGCTAGGTGGCTGGAAGCAGGTGCATTTTAGCACAGGGGTGGGGCAGGAGGGTATCTGAGCAGGGGTATAGGGCTGAGACAGGGCAGGGGGCATGTGGGGACACTGGGTGTCTGGGGGGCTCTTTGCCTGCAGAGGCCCCTAGAGGGAGCCTTCTCAGAGCTGACCCCTCCCCATGGGGAGTCCACCTGCCGGTGCCCCCCTCCCCCCACTGCTTTAGTTTGGAGCATGCTTCCTGCTTTCATCTGGTTTCTCATTTTCTTCTTTCCCCATATTTGACTTCTTCCTTGAAAAATAAAACTGTGGGCACTGCCAGATTGACGGAGCAAGGTCTCCACACGGTTCGGGGAGAAGGTGTGCAGTAGCTCATTAAGGTCAAGTCCCAAGGAGACCCTCCTGGCAGGTGGGCAGGCCTGCCTTCCGAGTTTGCCCGAGGACTGAAAGGTGGGCTGCCTGTGTGTCTGCCTCTGGGGACACCATCCTGCCTTCGCCAGGCTGTGTGTCCCACTGAGCCCCGCTGGCTCCGGCCCCCAGATGTGGCGCAGACTCGGGCTCTGGCCCTAAGCAGAGAGACGGCCGCCCCAGCACAGAATCGGTTCTGTAGCGGGAGAGCCCCAGAGATGTGACCAGGGATGGGAATCCACCACGCAGGACGCCGCAGGGCGGAGGGAAACCTTCCTCCTTGAAGACGATCTGCGTCCCATTTTTCCGACTTTAAAAGTAATGCATACCAGGGGCGCCTGGGGCACTCCGTCGGTTAAGTGTCCACTCTTGGTTTGGCCTCATGTCATCATCCCACGGTTCGTGGGTTCGAGCCCCGCGTTGGGCTCTGCTCACGGAGCAGAGCCTGCCCATGATTCTCTCTCTCCCTCTCTCTGCCCTTCCCCTGCTCGTGCTCACACACTCTCAAAATAAATAAGTATTTTGGGAAGCGATACACATCATGAGTGACAGCCTGAGAGAAGGTAGAAATGGACAAGAAACATGAACGCTGCCTGGAATCCCACAACCAGAGGCCGCCATCGATGAACATTTTGGTGCATTTTTGTGTTTCTCAGCGCGAACCCCTCACTCTCCATGCTGCAGGTTCACGTTGGCTCGCGAAGTTTTCCATGTACTGTTGTAGCGTATTTGTTACCCAAGTTCTGTAAAACGTGATTTTTGGTGACTAAAGACCCCGCCTGGAGGCCTTTGGGTTGTTAAGGCTGTGACTTTTTGCGCTTGCTGCGGGCTGGCCACATCAGGTGCCGCTCTGGTCACCAGATCTCACCGGTGCAAGCCAGCCTGTGACGTGTCCTCCTTACTGTGACCCACGTTGGCTGTCCAGCCGTGGGGTGAGTGAGCAGAGGCAGGGACACCCGGGCTCAGTGCAGAGGTGTTCATGTCACGCTGGCCTGGGTGTGCACCTGTTGCTGGGCAGGACCTGGGGTGGGATGCAGCTTTGCCTCCAGGGTCCGAGAGGCGGCGTCCCCTCCCTGGTGGGCCCTAGGCCTCTGTGTGCAAGGGAAGTGGTCCCTGAGTACAGTTCGCAGCTGTGGGTTTTCCGGCCAGATGCCTATGATCCCTGTGATCCATGACTTGCCGTGTGGGGCAGGGCAGGTCCCGACCCAGACCCCGTGCCCCTTGTCTGCAGAAATGGGTCAGCCTGGCCCCCCTCTCCTTCTTGGCTTGTCCTGCCCACCAAGCAGGGGTCGCTCCCGCTGGCCTGGTGCTGTGGCTGCATCTCACACCTGTCCCGTTTCTCCAAGAGGGTCCTCCTTGTCCCAGAGGAGGCCAGGACCTGTCACCTAGATAGGCCTGGCCTCTCCTGACTATGTGGCCTGTGTTTTTGCCCCTTTGGCAAGGGAAACTTTGATGAGATGCTTCGGTGCAGATCACGGCCTGAAAACGCCTCCCTTCCATCGTGCATGGCCCAGACCCCATTCCGGCAGACCCTGCGTGGCTGGCTGGACCATCCTGCTCCAGGCTTGGAAGCAGGAGATAGTGATTCGCGCAGAGGATGGCTCCACAGGCCCCTGGTGCTCACCTGCCATTGGATACCTGTCTGCTCCTTTCCCAGTGCGGTGGGCATGTCCAAAGCTGGCCCTGGAGGGGGTGGGCCTTCTTGCAGGAGCTACTGGTTTCTGGCAGTGCTGCCTCGTGCTCCCCGAGGGCAAGGGTGCCCTTGTCATGCACGCATCGCCTCCAGCAGCCCCTGTGTCTCCCTGAGCCAGCAGTGCCAGCCAGGCATGAAATGGTGTACAAGTTAGTGGATGTGACGTCACTGTCCATGTATGCTGGGGCCGAGCACAGGAGCAAATAGGGGACGGCCGGGGTGCAGAGGTAAAGAGGCAGGACCGCGGCTGAGGAAGGGAAATGTCTGCACAGTTGGGTGCGTAGGTGGCGCGTTCATGAGTCAGGGAAATGTTCTGTGTCTCTGCTCTGAGTTCTTATGTCCTTGGCTGTCCTAACGCAAAACACAAGCGACATGACCCCAAAGTGGACCGCGATGGCCTGAGAAGGGGAAGACGGACCAGGGGTGAAGGGTCTCGAGTCATAAAGCTCCCAGGCGCCTGCCGCCATCAGGGGACCTGGCCGGACACGTTCAAGCCACCAGGGACCCTCTGTGCACCCTCGGTGAGGGGAGGGCAGGCTCCGTCCTGGCCTCCAGTGCACAAAGGTCTTTCCTGGGAGAAACAGGAAATGAACAAAGGTGGGTCAGAGAGTGGCAGGCTGGGGCACGACACCCAGTGACAGAAGCTACACAGCAAAGGACACGTGGGGTGGGATTCCGTTTATAGGAAACATCCAGAAGGGGCAAGTCTACAGAGGCTGCCAGGTATGGGGGAGGGGAACAGGAACAGGACGTCCTGGAACTAGAAACAAAAAGTGAAAAAAAATAGGATGCATCTTTGAGAAATTGTGGTCGGGTCTTAATTAAGGACTGTGTGCTCGGCTGTTAGATCACCTGCAGCCCCTGTGTCTCTCTGTCAGGCTCCCCAGGGGAGGAGCCACTAGGCGGAAGATTCCGGAAGCTGAGCCTCGGGCAGTATGACAACGAAGGTGCCGGGCAGCCGGCCTTCCCCAAGTGCGGATGGGGCAAGACCCCGGGTGCGGAGCAGGCTGTAAGCCTGTCGCCTTTCTTATCTCCGCCCGACGCCAAGGAGGTACGCACTGATAGCTGGGTCTGCACACTTCGCAATCACAGTCCCGGTGACACCCCAGAATCCCTCCCATCTCCCACACAGTTCCTCCTAGAAAGGCAAGGGTGTGGTCGGGAGAGCCTGGGTGCACAGCCGTCCCCAGAGGGCACAGCTTGGCGGCTGGGGTTCCTCTGAGCCTCTGCACCCTGACCTCGGGGTGCGGTGAGGTGGGAGGGAGCCTGCGGGTGGCTGAAGGTGGACACCAGTGGCCAGGGGCACGCAGATTCCCCTGGAGGGAAGTGGGTCAGCATGGGTGTGGGGCCCGTGGTGGGTTCCACGGATCATCTTAGTGGGGGGAGAGGTTTTGCTAAGATATTGCAGGTAGATGGGTCAGAACTCAGAACAGTGAGCCCCTCCCCATCCCTGCCTTCATTGTTGGGGGAGGGGACAAGGTCTGAGCCCAGAATAGAAAGAGGAGAGACATTTGGGATGAGTCCTTCAGACTCTGTGTACTTTCATATACTTGTGGGCAGCCACAGGTAGCGATGACTTTTATCCTGTCTCCCCCCGAGCCCAGCCATCTCTGCCAGCTCCGTGTGTCGGAGGATGGACAGGCCACAGGGACTCCCTCTTCCTGCGTGTCACTGAAGCTCTCCCCAGTTTACCGTGGCCACCTGCGGTGGCCGTGCACGGGGACCGGCCCCCTGTTGGCACACGGCGGGCCGTCAGGAAGTGGCATTCACCTGAGTCCCTGTACCACTTCCAGACGGCGGCTGCCGCGTACCCCCCAGACCCCGATGGACTCAGCGGCAGGAACTTCTCTCCGACCAAAAGCGGCAGTGACTCGCCGTCCCCCACGCCCGCATTTCCCGTGTCTCCGGAAACTCCGTACGGTAAGAACCGAGCCACGCTCACGGCGGGCGGGCGCCGCGTCGGGGAGAACGCGGCCATGAGGGCTCCGCTCCACTTTCTTTTCCAGTGACGCCGCCGCCGCGATATGCGCCGTTCAGCCCGCCCGGGCCGCAGGTGGCCGGCGCCAGCGGCCTGTGCAGAGGAGCTCACGGTGAGAGGCCGCCCCCTCCCCTCTGCGTGGGCGTCTCACGCCCAAACCGTCCCTCGAGTGTACGACCCCTGGAGCCTGGGAAGCCAGGAGGGCTGTCGGTGGGGGGCTGACGCCGCCTGCATCCTGTGGGCGCACGTCTGCGGAACCCTTCGGGGGTCACCTGCCACTCATGCAAGGTGGGAGGGGCCGCGGGCTCCGGGGCGGAGACTCCCTGCTTCTCCACCTCTCCCTACCTAGAGGCTGGAAGGCCCGCCCTTTACAGAGGAACTGGGCCCCCAGGGCCATCGAGCTCCCTGCTCTGCAGTGGGGCTGCCGCCCGAGACCCCAGCCCACGGCCCTGGATCTGCCCAGGGGGCGACGACTTCCGGGACGGGTCTGTCTCAGCCCCTGGACACTTAGCACACGCGGTGTGCTATTCAAGTATGACACACAAGCCCTGGGGAGGGGACTGTGGCTGAGCAGTGGCGACGGGGCCACTCCACACTCCTTCCTGCGGACCCCGGCCCCCCTCTCCCCACTTGTCTTGAATGTCCAGGATAGGCTGACCCCAGGCACATGGAGAGGAGCTGTAGCTGGAGCCCTATGTGCATTTATTATTTCTTTCTAATGTCTGTTTATTTTTGAGACAGGGTTCAGAGGGGAGGGTCAGGGAGAGAGTGAGACACAGAATCTGAAGCAGGCTCCAGGCTCTGAGCTGTCAGCACAGAGCCCGTCATGGGGCTCAAACCCACGAACCGTGAGATCATGACCTGAGCTGAAGTTGGACACTTAGCCGACTGAGCCCCCTGGGCGCCCCCCACCCCCAGGTGCATTTGAAAATCTTCTCTGTGAGTGTGGATTCCTTCTGCGGCTGGCTTTCTCCTGGGGGAGAAGGCTCCCTGAATGGTTCTCTGGCACACTTCCTGGGAGAGGGCTTAAGTCTGCCTCCTTCCCCAGCAGTGGTTGTCCTGAGCCAGCTGTCCTGTCCTTTCTTTCCTGGAGAAAACCAAGTCTGTGTGTCATTTAGAAGAAGGACTGTCCTTCTCCCCAAGTCCCCCTGTGGCTCCAGGACCACACGTGCGTTTCTGTCAGCACAGAGCGCAGCAGTCACACAGCCCGCCTTTCTAGTAGGTGGGAGTGAAGCGTGGGGTAGGGAGAGGGTGTGCAGTGCTGTCATACGTGTGTGTTTTGTGAGCATCATGCGGAAGGAGGCTATTCTGTCCTGGAACGACGCAGATGGCAGCAAACACAGGGACATCGTTCCTCCTCCCAGCCCACCACGGCTGAGGGCTGATGTCACTGTATTGACATCAGCTTTGTTGGAGACGTGCTGGTGGCGGCCGGGGGACGTGGATGAGCCGCCCAAGGACAGAACATGCTGGGAAGAACCTTCAGGTTGAGCAGCAGCCCCTGACTTGGCCGCTGGGGTCACTGTGTGGAGGCACCTTGAGGGAGTATAAAACCCTTCTGGAACTTGAGAAAGGCCGGGGGAGGGGATCGAGGTTGGTGTGCTCAGCGTGGGTGGGGCAGGTGTGGCACCCGTCATCAGTGCGGCTGGCGATCATCCTGGATGCCTTCCCTGTGTCAATATCCCCATATCAGTCCTGACACGGTTGGTCTGGTGCGCTGCGCACAGCCTGGGTGGTGGGTGACTCCCCCGGGCCACGGGTGACTCCGCAGCAACGGCACATCAGCCTCACTCCCCAGCCGGGGGCTTTTTGATCCAAGTTGTCAGAGTAGACAGGGCTTGGTTTTTACTTTTCTCAGCTGAGCAGGGAGTGATGTTGTGTCAGTGCTGGGAAGGCACAGGAAAGTCTCAGCAGGCTGGAGTTTGAATCTCGCCGCAGAATAACTGTGTGTCTCCGGCTCAGCCATCCTCTGAGCCTGACCCCATCTGCACGTACAACAACGCCCCATCTGTGACCCGTGTGCCGCGTCGGCTGGGATCTGCCAGGCATCTCACGTAAGGCCTGGTCCTGTGTCGCTTAGAGTCAGATGCCACCGTGTGGATACAGGAGAGGATTTGCTTTAGGTCCACAGCCAGAGAGGGGCGCTGGTGTCCTGGCATGGAGTGACATTGTCTTCCCTGTTCCTCCTGCGAGGTGTGACTGCACACCTGGTGGTCTGCATGGAACAGGGGCCAGAAGGCTGAATCGTGGGGGGAAGAAGGCAGATTGGCCATGGGTGCCGGGACCACAGAACCCCTAGGGTCTGCATCCTGGGCTGTGGATCCATTCTCTGGGGAGAACGTATGCCCTGCTGGCTTCGTGCTCTGCTCAAAAGGAAGCCCAACCAGAAGCAGGAATGGGAGAGTTCCCAAATGCCTGGAGATGAAGCAGCCCGTAATCCATGGGTCCAAGAGAAATTCTCAAGGGAAATCCAAAAGCATCTTGACTTGAACACAGCCAAAGGAAAACATTTCAAAATTGGTGGGACAGACCTCAAACACCGTGCTGATGGGAAATTTGGTGGCCGTAAGCATACATGTTGTCTGGAACGGAGAGTTTGAACTCTTATCTCCGGAACCGCTAGATGCCCAGAGGGAAAAAAAGTCACACGTATAACCAGAGCCAATGAAATTACAACAATATAATAGATAATGTATAACATAAACAGACATCAATGAAATTATGAATGAAGAAAAAAGAAAGAGTAAATGAAAAAAGAGCAAGAGATCAGGAAAGTTGACAGATCTCTCTGAAGACGGAAAAGGATGAAGACACAGATTAGGGAGGTCAGCACTGAAGGGGGCCCATCCCCGCAGCCCCTGTGGACAGGATCAGGGCTGCGGCTCCGCACTCAGTGGTTACTGATGAGAATGCTCCGTGACCACCCACCCGACGTGAAATAGACAATATAATACTGTGTAACTATCGAGGAAATTGAATTCGTAATTTACACATTTCCCCCAATGGTTTCACTGGAGAATTGTACCAAACATTTAAAGAAGAATTAGCAATAATTCCACAAAGACCCTTCTAGAAACATAGAATTCATCCTATGAAGGTACCCTGGTACCAAACCCACACATAGACAACAAAGGGAAAAGATAGACCGTTATACCTTATGAACAGATGCAAAGTCCCTTAACCAGACACAAGGAAATAGATTCATAGTGTATATATATATAAAAAAAAAATCACACACGTTGACCAAATGGGATTTATTGTAAGGATGCAAAGCTCTTTGAGAACCCGCCAGTGTAGTCCATCTTATTTAATGGATAAAGAAGAAATTCCTTGATGCAAAGGAATTTTTTTGGACAAAATTCACATCTGTTCATGACTGTAAACTCCCAACAGAATAGCTGAGAGGGGAGCTTCCTCAGCCTCATAAAAAGAATCTAAAAAGACCCCTGCAGCTCACACACAATGCTGGAAAATTCTACAGGAGGCATCAAACAAGAAAAGGAAATACAAGAGAACAGAGTGGAAGGGAAGAAATAAAACTGCCCCTTGTTGCAGATTCACCATCTATCTTTGCGGATAATTCCAAGGAACCTATGAAGAATCTCCTAGAACAATTAAGTGGAGTCAGCTGGTGGCAGGCCACCAGAGGAGCACACCAGAATCAATTATGTTTCTGTACACAAGCAGTGAACAGGTACAGACCTCAATTAAACATACAGTGCCATTTATGATAGATCGAAAAAGCGAAATACTAAGGCGTAAGCCCAAGAAAACCTGAAAGGCTCATGTTGAAAACTCCACAGTGTCGATGAAAGAAATGAAAGAAAGATATAAATAATGAAGACACCTACTGTGTTGGAAGCCTCACCCTGCTGAAGACGTCGATTCTTCTCAATCTGATGTACAGTTTCACATAATTCCTATAAAAATCCCAGCAAGGTTTTGTTTTTGTTTTTTGTAGATCTAGGCAAGATAATTTTGAAGTTTGTGTGAAAATGCAAAGGAACTCGGATAGCTAAGATATTTGAGAAAGAATAGGAGGCATGGGCAAGCTCATTTCTAGACTTTCTGGGTCACAACAGTAATCAGGACTGTGTAAGGGGCAAGGGACAATCAGGAAAGGCATGGGGAACCCAAAAATACACCCCCACAAATATGCCCAACTGATTTCTTTTGGAAAAGGTGCAAAAAATCGAGTCAATGAAGGAAAATATGTCCTTTTCACGAACGGCACTGAAGTCACTGGGGACCCACAGTCAAAAAACAAAACAAAACAAAATCAACCAAAGTCTTGTATCTTAGGCAAAAATTAACCTAAAATGGATCTCAAACTGAAATATGAAACTATAAAACTTTTAGGAAAAAACAAATAGAAGAGCTTTGGTATCCCAGGTTAAGCAAGAGTTAACCCCCAAAGCACAATCCATAAAAGGGAAGATTGATAAAGACGGACTCCATCAAAATGGAAAGACTTTGCTTGAAGAAGAGACTGCTAAGGGGTTGAAAGGGGAAACAACAGAAAGTATTTGCCCTATACTTACTAAGAAACAACCCAATCAGAACTTGGGTAAAAGCCCAGAGACCTCTCACTGAGGAGGATGGACAGATGGCAGATAAGCCTGTGAAGGAGGCGCGGCGCAGTGGACCGCCAGCGAGATGCTAGTGTAAACCACGGTGAGGGATCACTACGGACCTAGCAGAATGGGAAAAATTAAAATAGGGTCAGCACCAAATGCTGGTGAGGATGTGGAGAAATGGGAAGTCTCATTTACTGATGTTGGGGGTGTAAAATGGTGCCACCTCTCTGGGAAACGGTCTGGCACTTTCTAAAAAAACAAAACAAAAACCAAGAACTACGCATGCTACTACCTGTGGTTCGGCAGTGGACCCCTGAGTTTTCATCCTGAAGAAACAGATTTCTAGTCACACAAAAACCCCTCTGCAGGTGTTTCTAGTGGCTCTGTTTTTAGTAGCCCCCGGCTGGAAACAGCCTACATGTTCTTCATACTCACGGTGGAATCCAGCCAACTCCTGATAACATGGAATAACTTGGAATTTCCAGAGCAAAGTCATTCCCTGAAGATGACCTGCCACATGGATCCACTTCTGTAACATCCTTGCCATGAAGAATCGTAGAAAGGGAAAGTGTTTTCTAGGTGCTACAGGAGGGACCCAGTGGGGAAGGGAGTGGGTGGGGATGCTACCTACATAGGCTGTATCAATGTTAAGGTCCTCGTGTCCTTCTGCCTTTGGGACAAAGTGGATAAGGAAGGTAGGGCTGTTGTCCGTAGCTATCGGGGCATGTGTGCCTCTTTGAATATTATTTTTAATTAACTCAGCCTTTCCCTTATTATTTATTTTTTATTCATTTAAGTTTATTTACTTCTGAGAAAGAGAGAACACAAGCAGGGGAGGGGCAGAGAGAGAGAGGGAGACACAGAATCTGAAGCAGGCCCCAGGCTCTGAGCTGTCAGTACAGAGCCGGACGCAGGGCTTGAACTTGCGAGCCAACCGTGAGATCATAACCTGGGCTGAAGTCAGATGCTTCTGACTGAGCCATCCAGGCGCCCCTTGGATCAGCATTTCTGTATCCTCTGGATAAATTCCAAAGTAGTGCAGTTGCGGGGTTGTAGGGTAGGACGAACGGATAAAGAAGACATGGTTTATATATACAATGGAGTGAATACTACTCAGTGATGAAAAAGGACATCTTGTCATTTGCAACAGTGTGGAGGGAACTGGAAGATACGCTGAGGGAAATAAGTCAGAAAGATATCTCTCATATGATTTCACTCACATGGAATTTAAGAAACACAACAGATGCACATAGGGGAAGCGGAGGAAAACTAAGATAATAACTATAAGAGACTCTTAAATACAGAGAACAAAGTGAGGGTTGATGGAGGGGAGGTGGGTGGGGAGATGGGTGCGATGGGGGATGGGCATCGAGGGCACCTGTTGGATGGGCACTGGGTGTCATGTCAGAGACGAATTGCTGGGTCCTACTCTTGAAATTAATACTACACTCTGTGTTAACTAACTTGAATTTTAATTTTAAAAATTATAGACCGATATAATTATTGCAAAAAAAGGGTACAGGGCGTCCCTGTGTAATGCTTGACAGCTGTGTGTGAATTTACAAGGGGCTCAAACTCACAAGTTCCAAGTAAATCTCACTGGGGGAGATGGTGCAGGTGTGGTCGAAGGAGTATTGGCGGCCAGTGGGCTGGGTGGGGGGCGGTTTACCATATGGTTGTGTTTGGAATTCTGTATGATGACAGAGTGTAAATAGAGTAGACATGGGTGCGGTCTGCATGTGCACTGGGTACTTGGCATTTAACCACCCTCGCCCTCCTGGAGGGCATGAGCGGGGACGGGTCCGGGGATCCCAGGGCCGGCGAAGACCCCTCCAGAAGACCCCGTGAGCTCGGTCAGTTTCTACTGCTTGTTGCCTGCTGAGGAGGTCTGCGCGTTTGAAGGGCGAGTGGCGCCGAGCGCACACTCTCTAGGCTAAAGGAGAAACAGCGGGTTTCAGATTTTGTTGCTGTGACCGTTACAGCGTCAGTGCCGTTCTGGCGTTGTTTTAGTTAGCACACGGTGGAACTCTTCACTGCGCAGAAGCCCTCCTTGTGTCCCACGAGCTGACTCTCTGGACAGCCCATAGGACACGGGAAGGAGGGAGGGTGGTGGGCACCAGATACAGGTGGGAGACGGCAGGGAGATCTGTGCTGCACTTCAGCCCTGGGACGGGTCAGTGTGTGGAAAATTACCGAGAGGCACAGGAAGGGGGATCTTTGCAAAACTGGCCCAGCAGGATTCTTACTGCTGGAGGGCAGAGACTTGGATGCAGGGTGGGGATGACTTTGCAGAATACTGGCCATATCAGGGCCCTTTAAGGACAGAGGGCCGAGGCCAGAGGCCAGAGGCCAGGCCTCTGGAGAAGGGGCTCCCAGGACCCCGAGTCTGGTTTAGTCATGGAGGGACTCTGTCAGAGGTGAGGCCCACCCTGCCGTTCAGTGGTGGGTGCAGGGTGCGCTCTTGGCTCCCTGGGCCACAGGTCCTGTGCTCCCGTTTCCCTCCGGGCCCTCTGGCCACTTGGTTTGAGTGACGGCCTGCCCTGCCCGTCCGAGCCCCCCCCCTCCTCTCCCCGCCATTCACCCTCACCAGACACCAGCCCCTCCGCAGTGAACAAGCAGGATAACTGGCAAATGCAGGAATGGGAAGCCTGGGTAGGAGTGGGGGGGGGTGAGGCGGGGGGGTCGGCCCTCCCTGACCGGCTCCTGCTGTTGGGGGGGGGCTCAGTAAGTTGCTCTGACCTACCCGCTCAGGGACGGTTAGGGACATTTAAACACCTGTCCCAAATAATCAGCACTTAAATATGAATTCAGATCAGATACTGTTTAATTCTCCCAGAGGCAGGTTGTAACCACCAGGGGTGCTGGTTAACTGGAAGGATAAGGGAGATGGGAGGGGACACGGGGGGGGGGGGACACTGGAGGGCGTCCTGTGAGGTTTTGAGGGTTCCCATCTGACGCAGGGAGCCCCATGAGGACGGAGCAGGGCAGGTCTGACCCACTTGGGACCCTCCGGCGCCAGCCGGCTGTGGCAGCTGTGGCAGCCCCGGACGGTGACGGTGTGTGTGAGAAAGGCGCCTCTGACCTGCCTGGTTACGCCTGCGAAACGCGTGCACGTGGGGACACCATCCTTAGACTTCTCAGCGACTCCAGACGGGAGGCTGGGACTCTGGTTTATAGTAAGAAAGACATATCTGGGCTCCAGGCCCGTTCCTGGCACAGCGCTCCCAAACCCTTGGGGTTTCCTTAGTGGAGACGCAGAAACGAGTCTCTTACCCAAAGTATGGGAGCTGGTTGCTAGGACAGCCGCCCACGTGGTCACAGGGGCGGAGCCGTCAGCCCCGCCCCCTGACCTCCTGAGGAGGGGCTGCGGAGACCGCAATTGGTTCCAGGGGCGGAGCCGTAAGCTCCACCCCCTGACCTCCGGAGGCGGGGCTGCGGGGAGACCACCCACGTGGTTACAGGGATGGAGCTGTCAGACCTGGGGAGGAGGGACTGCAGGTTGAATCAATCACCAATGGCCAGTGATTTCATCCATTATGTCTTTGTAATGAAACCCCCATAAAACCCCAACAGACTGGGTCCTGAGAGATTCCGGGCTGGTGAGCACGTGGAGATGAGGGGACAGTGGGCCCTAGGAGGGGTGGGAGCTCGGCGCCCCCTCCCCAGACCGCGCCCTGGGCCGCTGTCCCTTCTCTCCGTTCCTGAGTTACGTCCTTTTATAACAGACCAGTGATCTAGTGAGTGATCTGTTCCCCGAGTCCTGTGAGCCGCTCCAGCCAATTCGCCAAACCCAGGGAGGGGTGGTGGGCGCCTCTAGTCTGTAGCTGGTCGGTCAGAACCCAGGTGACACGTGGACTGGCGTCAGGTGGGGGAGGGGCCGTGCTGGGGGACTGAGCCCTCAGCCCCGGGGTCTGACGCTGCCTCTCCCGGTAGATGGTCTCTGGAATTGGGTGTGAAGCTTTTAAAGTCTCAGTAGGAAATGTGATTCTTGAAAACAAGAAACTTTTAAGACTGAGTGAAGGGGTGATTTACTCGCAAGCCTCCTACAGGAAAAAGACCGAATGATGGAGCTAAGGATGTGAGCTATTCTGTCGTTTCTGAACCAATACTTAGCCCTGATGTTCACAATGTGGGAAAAAATGAGGGAATGTTTCATTACAAAATTGGTCTTTCATGTACTGCAACTTCAAATTTAATCCATGATAGATTTCTTTAACTGAAATAAAACTCATGGAACATAAACCTAGCCGTTTGTTTTTTTTTTTAAGTTTATTTATTTTGAGACAGAGCATGCACGTGGGGAACACAGAGAAAGAGAGGGAGAGAGAGAATCCCAAGCAGGCTCCGCACTGTCAGCACAGAGCCCAACTCAGGGCTCGAACTCATGAACCATGAGATCAAGAGTCAGATGCTTAACCGACTGTGCCCCCTGGGCACCCTAAGACCAGGAGGAATTCTGATCCCCTGGCAGGACAGACCATGTGGGGCTTCACTCCTGGTGTCGGGGTTCAGGGGTTTGCTAAGCGCTGTTAGGAGCCCTTGGAGTTGGATTCAAAGGGCCGAGACGGGTGACGTTTGCCAGAGGGAGCAGCCAGGAGCATCTTGTTGATAGAGTGAGAGAGTACTTGGAGGCAATGCTTTAATTTTGTTTAGAAAAAAAAGTGTCATTCTTCAAAGCAAACTGCAAAATGCCTCCACCAGGTGTCCTGTTTCCTTCCTGTACCCGACTCTTTTCTTTTGAAACATGATGAACTTGTGATGGGAGTGTTTACAGTAGGAGTAAAGGCACGTGCTGAACATGGACGTGTGTGAGACTTATCCATGGCCCTGACGGCTTTGAATCTCGCAGATCCTGAAAACAAGCACACGTGTGTAGGTACTGATGGTGTGTTTGTGTTTAGGCCTGCGTGTGCATGTGTGTGTGAACTGAATGGGCTTGTCCACGTCTCTGCACACGTGTCCTGCCCTAGCTTACTGATCCGTGCACAGCAGGGCCGCCGGACCCCAAGTAACGGCTATGGATGAATAACTGTTACCGAGACCCCTGCGCCCCCAAGCCCCAGATTAAGAAAGTAAAGAAAGAAAAGTTGAGTGTTTCAAAATCTATTTGAAAATAAACATTCTGGGGTGCGGGGGGGGGCTCAGTCGGTTAAGCATCCGACTTCAGCTCAGGTCATGATCTCGCGGTTCGTGGGTTCGAGCCCCGCGTCAGGCTCTGTGCTGACAGCTCAGAGCCCGGAGCCTGTTTCAGATTCTGTGTCTCCTTCACTCTGCCCCTCCCCTGCTGTGTTCTGTCTCTGTCTCTCCCTCAAAAATAAATAAACATTAAAAATTTTTTCTTTTTTAAATAAACATCCCCGGTGGGCTGGTGCAGTCTGTGTGCAGCCAGGCCTGGGAATGAGAGCATTCATTCATTCGAGTGAATGCGGCTCCGAAAATACTCACATGTTGGCCTTCTGTGCAGGCACCTCCTCTGAGCAGGCGGGTGTGGAAGTGGCCACGTGAGCGGGCCGTTTCCGACCGTTTCTGACCTCGATGAATGCTGTCTTTTGTGTGCTTTCTTTTGGCTTAGAGGGGTCTTTGTTTTTCCCAATTTATTTGAATCGGCTCATTTCTTCCCCCTCTGTTGGACTGTTCTTGAATCTCAGAGCACAGAACTTCTGTGTTTCCCCAGTGGGGGCTGGAGGCAGGGGGCTGGAGGTGGGGGAGGTTGCTGTCCCCTTCATCCTGAGCCCTGCAGCTCCAGGCCTTGGGGACAGCCTCCGGGGGCCCCACTCTGTGCTCTGACACTCTGGCATCTTTGAAACTTAAACAGCAGTGAGAGGAGGTGTTAGGGGTGATCTCTGAGAAAGGAAGGTGAATTCCAGCCTGTGGGTAGGATCACCTACTAAACCTGCATCTTCCCGTTAGTGTTTTTTTTTTTTTTTTTTCCATTCAAAATGCACTTCTAGAGCCCCATCGTTAGCAGAATTGAAAATTGATCTCAGCCATGGGACGGGACAGGTGGGTCAGCCTCCTGTCCGCCCCGCAGAGGCCCAGGGCGGGTGTGCAGTGGGGAACCCCTGCAGCCAGTCAGGCACCTCGCAGAATGGCGGGAGGAGGGGGTAAATGGAAACGCAGGCACAGCTGTCATTTCTCTGACAAAGGCTCTGTCCCTGCCCCGCGCACACAGCGCACCCAGAGCGAGCACCAGGCACCACCTGGTAAGATGCCACGTGCCTCTGGATACATTTGGGGAGATGATGGGTTGCGAGGCCTGAGAAGGGCCAGACGTCTCCCGTCCCCTGTTCCTGGCTGTCACCCAAGCCCCCAGGTTAGGGTATGTATCCCTGACCAAACCGCTCCAATCAGGTGAGGAAACCCAGTCTTTGGTTTAAGTGCTGTCACAGGTCAGTGCGTGATCACACACGTGTGTGTGGACTAGTGCGCTCGAATGCCCAGTACCCGCGTATATGCCTGGTCTGGCCCACATGTAGGGATTTGTCGCTTTCGAGCATTGATTATGTACCATGTGCTTACCCGTGTGCTTCTGTAAGAGAGTGAGTTTGTAGAAAACCCAGAAGCCAGGAAATAAGAATTCAATAGCTTAGAAAAAGGGAGTTTCCTTTCGGATGCTCCCAGGCCCAGCCCGGAGCCCAGTTCCCGGTGGGTTCGCGGGTGAGTGCTGTGTGCCCACTGGTACAGGTGCTCGCACACTGGACGGATGGGCAGTCTGAGCAGGCGTCAGAGGACCTTGACATGGGATGACCGTGAAGTATCACTGAACTTGTGGGGGTTGCTTTTACTGTTTGCTCTGAATCCCTTCTCTGCAAAAGCCTGTCATCGGACTGGATCGTAAGCAGCCCAGAGCAGTGCCTCCCCGCGTGCTGGGGGGCAGGTAAATCCCAGGAAAACAGGGGCAGGGCATCAGGACCACCCTGAGGCCCCCTGTCTGATGTGTGTCATTCAGGGCCTTCCGGAGAGCCCTCACTTCTGTGTTTCTAGGGCAGAGCCCTTGCTGAGGACCTGCGTGTGGGTCTCCAATGCCTCCTCTCCGGGGTCCCGGGGCCCACTGTGCACACACGGGAGGAGCTTGTAGTGTGTGAATGACCCCCTTGCTGAACAGCTCCCCAGCCTCCCTCGCGACGTCATGGACTAAGTCTTAAGACATATCCCGCAGATACCCAAGTTGTTGGGTGTTGGGCTCGGCTTCATTGGGTGACCCCCCGACGGGCAGGGCGCTCACACATCATCACACACCTGATGGGCCAGTGGGCACCATCTGAGCCGAGCTTGCGGGCAGCACAGTAGATGGGCCGTGTTTGCCTTTGATCTGTGACCCCGCCGACCAGGGGTGAGCCTGCTGGGGCCCAGCGGGGTGAGCATGGGCTCGGGAGTGTCCTCCGGCTGACCCAGGTCGGGCTTGCAGGGTGCCGTCAGCAGTTTCAGGGGACAGTTTCCTGACTTTTCATCAGCAGAATTGCTGCTACTTCCAGCCCAGCCATGAGATCAGCTCCGTCCCCCTTAGGAGCTCCGAGCAAAGAGGAGAAGGAGGCAGGGCAGATACGTCTCCAGAAGGTTCTAAAGTGCCCACCCAGAGAGCCCAGGTCAGGGGAGAGTTGGCTCAAAGCTGCACGGCAGTGGCGTTTGCAGACGGTGTGTCCTGCTTCCGCTCCGCCCGGCTGACGGCCGTCCCAGACCCATCAGGCCCACCGTGGCGTCTGCCTGGACCACGGGAAGGACCCACCCTGGAGTGCCTTCCTGGGCCCGGCTGCACGGCGGTGGCCTTCCTTTCTGTTCAGGCAGAGTCGAGCCACGGGAAGGGCTGTCCGTCCGCCAGCCAAGTCTGTCCCGGGCTTTGGTCAGGCATTTCCGACACATCCTTCGCTGTCCCTCTGGCACACAAACAACACACAGGAAGTGCCCTGCGTGGACCTCGGGGCCAGCAATGTGGGGATCTTCCTAATTTGGAAAGGTGGCCCCGGGGGCCTGTGAGCGGCAATGAGTGGGTCGGAAGGCCACACGGACTGGGCAGGCGGTGGTTGGAAGCCCCCCTGTGTGTGTGTGTGCCCAGGGCCACTCCCAAGTCGGGGTGGGGGGTAGGCGGCAGCTTGTGCTCTGAGGGGCCTTCAGGAAAGCCGGGGGGAGTTAGGCCACAAGGGGATGGACCACATACCTCAGTGTGACTGAGCGGGATGGTGTTTCCAAGTCATGTAAAAATGCAGGGTCATTTGAAATGGGCTTTGAAGGATGTATAGGAGTTCTTCACTAGTTAGTGTGTCTGTGGTAGGGGGAGGGGGTTGGCCTTTCATATATAGGGAAGGACAGGAGCAGGGAGGAAGGAGAAGAGGAACCTGGTGTTCAGGCCCACCAGCAGCCTGTTGTAGGAATAGGGCACCAGCCAAGGGGACCTGGCTGAGAGCTGGAGAGAGAAGTTAAGGCTGTCGAGTGGCTGATGTTGGAGTCCACTGTGCCCAGGAAGGAAACCTCCAGGGTTTGAGCCAGAGAAAGGTCCCTGGCTGCCCCAGCGGGTTCAGAGGGAGGCCTGGTGAGAGGTGTGCCCCCATCTGGGGGACCCTGGTAGGCAGGGCAGACCTGACCAGGGACTTCTCCATCCTGAGCTGGGATCCCTGGCCCACTTTGGGGGAGGTGGGGCTGGAAGAGCAGGTCCTGGGACACTGCTTGGGGGTCCTTCTCAGGAAGGGGGCTTGCCAGCCCACCTAGACTCCCCGCTAGTCCCTTGGGGCTGAACCGGAGCTGGGGACGGCTTCAGCTGGGGGTTTGCAAGAGGTTAAAGCAGGGAGAAGGGAGCCGGAACACAGAGGAAGCAAACCGCGCAGCCAGCAGGCGGGGCCGCCCCGTCTGGAGGCACGGGCAGAAGTCCCGGATTCTTTCCGCGGACGGGCTCTCCCGCCGCCCTCTGAATGGGCCTCCGCGGAGGCGGCCGCCCCCGTCCCGCCCCGGCCCCCCCGGGACGCCGGAACCCAGAGTCGCCCTGCCCCGGGGGTGGGGGCCACTGCTCACACACTGGGCCGCCGGGGACAGCCCGCGGAGGGAGCGCCTTCCGCCTGGCCCACGACTTCCCGGGCCCTTCCCTGGACTGAGCGTTGCCACGAGCTGCCCAGGTAAGTGGCGCTCTCTGTCCACCCCTAGGCTGCTGGCGTTAGGGGGGGTGTGGGGCAGGCTGAAACCCGAGCTCCCTGATGTGGGGGAGGGGAGGGGGGAGGGGACAGGGGTGCTGAGTCCCAAGGCCTGGGAGCTGTGGAGCCAGGACTTGCAAGGAGGGTGACCCTCTCCTCCTCGTGTCCCCGTCACTTGGTGACAGCCCTCGGGCCCTCAGACTCTGCCATAGCCACCGCAGCCTCGAGCCCAGGGGGCCCCTCCTGCCAGAAGAAAGCCACGCTTTGTCTCTGCCGAGAGCCTGGTTCACAGATGTGCGGCTTTGGGAGCCCGGCTGCCTCCCAGCACAGCACATTCTTCTACTAAAACCAAGCAAGCCTGCCTGCCCCGTTCAAGGGCATCCCATCCGCCCAGGCCCTGGGAGATGGCAGTTTTCCTGGGGCCGGGCTGCACCCAGGTGCCGTGCTCAGCTTCCTAGAGTAGCAGGCTGTCAGCGAGTGTGGGAGGAGGTGGGAGGAGGCGCCAGGAGAAGTCTGGGGGCTGTGGGGGGTGTGGGTCCCTCCCTGCAGCCACGGCCTGGGGGGTGGACTGTGTGGGTCCCTCCCTGTGTCTTTCCTCCAACGACACCCAGGTGGGCCTGCAGGATGAGGGGGCTCTGAGGGGTCACCAGGCGCCCGAGCCCAAGGGTCATGCTGGCCTGCATGTCTGCTGCCCCCTGGCTGGTGCCACACCGTCCCTGTGCTGTAGCACAGGATGGGGATGGGTAAGGGGGAGAGACGGGGAAATCCTGAGATGCCTCATAGGGGACAGAGGTATGCAGCCTCTTGAAGGAAGAGAAGCCCGAGCTGGTCAGTTGTCGTCTTCTGGTTCTTTCCGCCGGAGGGCCTTGTGTGTGCTCCAGAACTGCGAGATTCCCGCTCCTGCCGGGAAGGTAGCGTCTGCTCCAGCGTTACCGCAGGTCGAATGCACTCGGACATACACAGTTCGCATGTGGGAGTGATTTCCCGTGAATTCCATGCGCGTATCTGGGTCCTAGAAATCAGGTAGCATGGGAGTGTTGTCCTGACTCCCGAGGTGTGAGACCCGAGAGTTCTGGTCTGTCGATTCCAGGGGAAGAGAGGTCATTCTGTCCCTCCGTGTCGGTGGCAGAGACAACTCGCCCATACCTGTACCTTCTCCACACGCAGGGGACTGCCTGCCCCTCGTCCCGCCCCTGGTGGCGTGCTGTCGTATTTGGGGGAAGAGGCAGTTCCTTAGGCCACCAGGGCTGTTTTATATTTAGGGTCTGACCTGGACGTCTCCTCCACGTGGGGCAGCGTTGTCTCTGGGGAAGAACATAGGTTTCCGAGTCACAGGGATGAGCTGTCTCCTTTGACCAAGGCTTTTTTAAAAAATCAAATGTATTTTTTTAAGTTTATTTGGAGAGAGAGAACACGAGCAGGGGAGGGGCAGAGAGAGAACCCCAAGCAGGCTCTGAGCTGTCAGCACAGAGCCCGACGTGGGGCTCGAACCCACAAACCGTGAGATCATGACCTGATCTGAAATCAAGAGTCAGATGCTCAAGCAGCTGGGCCACCAGGCGCCCCCTCCACCTCAGGTTTCTTAATTAACCGCACTGTTCAGAAGCTCTGTTTCCTAGGGGCGCCTGGGTGGCTTACTCGGTTAAGCGTCCGACTTTCGCTTAGGTCATGATCTCGCAGTTCGTGGGTTCGAGCCCCGCGTTGGGCTCTGTGCTGACAGCTCAGAGCCTGGAGCCTGCTTCAGATTCTGTGTCTCCCTCTCTCTCTGACCCTCTCCAACTCGCGCTGTCTCTCTCTCTCCTAGAAATAAATAAAACATTAAAAAAAAAAAAAAAGAAGCTCTGTTTCCTTATCTACAGTACAGGGTGATAGTTTGCACACGGAACCTTTTCACGAGGATGAAGTCGGGTGACGCTACACGCGGCCTAGCCCGGTGCCGGGCATCGTTGTCGGATGTGGCAACGAGCGGCCATCACTCTGCTTTCTGTTACTCTCTTTGTAGAGAAAGCTGATGTGTGTGACATAACCGGGATTTTAAAACATTTTGGAGAAATCTTGATGTAAAACCACGGACATTCAGAGCTGTTCACACGGCATTGCTCCAAGGGCAGGATGAAGGTTTGGGTTGGAAGGTCCCTCTGGCAGTTGGAGGCACATAGATTATGCATTCAGGACCGTTTGTGGACCCTATTCCCCAACTGCTACCCACCTCTGACGTTTGTCTGTCTTGTCCTTCCGTGTCCTGTCCCTGTATTTGAAGAAAGCAGTGAAGTACCATCTGAAAGCATTAAGCCACCCAGCCGAGTTGGAGTCGGGACGGTGGCCCTGAGGTTGTGTGGCTGAGGGACGTTAGTGGCCCCGCAGCCATGAGCAGCCCGGCTGGCATTGGTGCCAAGGGTCTGTGGCGAATTCCTCCCATTCGCTTTGCCTAAGGTCACCAGCGGTCCATGCAGACATTCCCCTGTGACGTGGACAGAACGGGGTCACAGGGACAGTAAGAGCTGGGGTCCAGACCATGCCCTTCCTGCCTGTCCATGCCCGCTGTCACTCCATCCTGCCAGGATGTAAGTTGATGAGCACCGGACTGAGGAATCCGGAAATCTCATCTTCCCTTTCTGCCACTCAGTCGCTCGGCCTCGAGCTGTGCTCTTGGTCTGGTGCTTGACAGGTGGCTAGCCTTCGAGAGCAGGTGGGTGCTGGGCAAGAAAGGCGAGCTGGGCCAGGTAGACCGGGTCAAGGAGAGTGACACAGAATTTTACAAACTTGGTGGGAGAGAATGGGGTTGGAGGACCTGGGGAGGAGCCAGCTTTCCCGGGTGACTGAGTGTAGGAGAGCAGCTTCTAGAATGTTATGGAGCTCTGACAGCGCTGAGGGGTTAAGAAGGGTACCCCAAAGATGAGGTTTGGTCTTGGAAGATGTGGGCCGTGGGGCCTGGCTGTTCTAGGAGCAGATATGACACAGTCTGTTCTCCAGGGCAGACTCTTCGAAAAGGACGCCGTTTTCCGGCCGTCCCTCCTGCTCTCTGTAGACCTCCCGCCTTCAGCAGGGTCTTGATGGTCTTTGTGCTGGGCGAAGGCAAGCCAGGAATGACATGGGGGCAACTGACAGAAAATGAGTAATAAAGTGCCACTGTCTACAGTAACACTTCTTATGTTAATAGGAGAACCTTTACAGATTCAATAAGGAGACCTTTAAAAAGCTAAAAAACAAAGGAAGAGAAAGATCGTGTTCCTGGGTAGCAAGATAATGTCACAAAGGTGTCACATCTCACCAGCCTTGTGTGTGCATTTAATGTAGTTCCAGTCAGAACACCGACAGGATTATTGCAGTGGGACTTGATGGGGTGGTTTTATAAGTCACGGAGTAAAGGGTCTGGAGTAGCTAGGGTCCCGCCACCAGGCGCGAGGCTTGCCAGCGAGCCAGAGAATTGAGTGTGCAGGGGCCAGTCCATCACCCAGAGGTGAAGCTGAGACCAGACTCACAGCGACTACAAGTTTGGTTCGAGGAAAGAGGGTGCTGACCGTGGGAAAGAGGGGCCACTCTGCAGAGAGGTCCGGAATGGTTTCCTGCGCGCCTCACATGCAGGGTGGGCAGGGGCTTAAACATCAGTCTCCGTTCTTGGGAGAAGCAGGGACCGAGCTTGCTGCCCTGGAGCTCTCCCCTTGCCTTCTCTTTTCTTGCCTGACTTGGGTGCTTTCACCCATTCTGATGTCCCCTTGATTGTATGTTCCAAGCCTCACGATTGTCATTTTTTTCTGGAAAATTCATTAAGGCCATTCGTTAAGGGTAGGTTTGCAAACAACAAGTCCTGTTCCTCCTCCGCCACCTGCAAATTGTCTCACTTTCCCCAGTGGCGGAGGGATATTTTGGCCACATGTTAGAACTCCCAGGTGGCAATCCTTTCCTTCGGCGTTGGGACATTGGTGCCGCTTCGTCGTGGCCTCTTGGTTTCGCATGAACAGTTGCCCATGTTTGAATTGGAGTCGCCCACAGGCATTTCTCTCTGGGACTGTGTGTAGGATGGGCTCCTTGTCTCTGGCCTCCAGAAGCTTCCTCAGGGCAGGTGGGTGTTTCTTGTTGCTTGTCCTGTTTGGGGGTCATTCAGTTCCTCGGCCACACCTGGAGGGGAGAGGTTTCAGACATCGTTTCTTCTCAGGACCTCCAGCCGGCTCTCCCTGCCCTTCTGGGTCTCCCAGGGCACAGACATCGGGTCTTCTGTTGCTGGCGTTCAGGCCCCTCCATAGGGCCTGTTTTGCTGTGCTGTTCACATGGGGTAAATGCCTCTGCTGGGCCCCGTGGCCAGGATCCTCTCTCTGTCCCCCCACCCCCTGCCCTGCTGCCGTTCATACTTAGTGTATCTTTCAGTTCTACCATTTTATTGGTAACTTTTACTTCCCTGCTGAGATTTTGGGGTTCCCCGCCATTTGAAGAGAGCGCACAAATGTTTCTAGAAGCACATAGTTCTGAGGCTGCTGTAAGGTCCTCGGCAGTTAATCCCAGCACCCGGTTCATGCGGACACTGTCATCGCCAGCGGTCTGTGCACGTCCAGGTGACTTTCCCGGTCCCTGGTGTGGTGCGGGGGCTTCCGGTTTGGTCACGGACTTCCTGATGCCATGCAAGGAGGCTCTGGATTGATTCCGTCCGGTGTCCTTTATTCAGCGGTTCCTGGGCCACGTGGCGGCTGAGGCTCACCTTCCCGCCGGCCCTGTCATGCCGACACTGGCCAGGGTGGATGGACGGCAGCCCTGGGTGTCGTTTGACGGCGAGGCCCTGAACACGCATTCCCGGCCGGACCATTCTTAGCTTTGCCAACGTGGTAAACATTTGCGGTACAAACAGGTCCTCAGCAATGAGACGCGGGAAACCAAGGGGGAGTGGGGACGTGACCCTCGGGTGGAGGCAGGACAGAGCAGGTAAAGGCCGGTCTCAGCAGCAGGGGCAGTTGGTGAGGACTCCGTGATGGGATCCCGTGGGGGTGTGAAGCCTTGCGCTGGGGACACTGCCCTCTCCCCCGGAGCAGGCGGGTTGCCATAGAACGGGGGACAGTTCATCATGAAAAGGCTGGAAACAAGACGTGTGTTGTCCTCACGGCCGAGGGATCTGCGGGGAGGGAAGGGGGGATGCGTTCCTCCGGCCGTTGCCCTGGAAGGAAAGCGCATGTTTCTGGAAGACACAGAGCCTTATGTTTCGTTCCCTGGGCGGAGGGTCGATGGCTCCCTTGCCGCCAGGCCAGGGGCCATATCACTCGAGCTCTGAACGGCGCCCCCGAGACCCTCTCCCGCGTCCGCCCCAGGCTTCCTGCTCCGGAGAGTTCCATCCTCGCGGGGAGGTGCCCTGCGGGGTCAGGCTCCCGGGTGTCCATAAACCATGGAGCCTGTGTATTAAAAGATGTGCATGCGGAGTTCAGGTTTCTATGAGGACAGACAGGCCGGCAGCTGCGTCCCCAGTTGTGGGCCAGCTGGAGCCTGGCGTGTGCAAGCTGCCCTCGGTGGGCACGTGGGGGCCCAGGCCGCCTCCCCCACAGCCCCTGCTGGGCCCGGGGTGCCCCAGGGACCAGAGCTGCCTTGCCACCCTCGTGTGGCCCCTGGAGGGTCTGCGGGGGGTTCTGGGTCGGGCTGTGGGGCGGCCAAGGGCATCTGCACCCGAGAGTGGCTTGTCCCAAGGAGGGACCCCTCAGGCGGGAGGGAAGCCTTTATCACGGTGCAGGGCTCCCCAGACTTGTCTGGGTCATCGGGGCCTCTGTGCACGTCCACGTGGGCCCCATCCAGACTTCTCTCCAGCTTGTTGCTACCTTCCTCTTCCCTAATCATGAGATTCACCTTTTCTGTTTATGCTCGCTTGTTCTGAACTCACCCTCCAGTACCTCCCCGGCTACAGCGAGTGTGGGTCCCTGTACGGGTCTGGGGGCCAGGCTGGCTCTCGCTTGCGGCACCGGGGGTGGCTCATGCTTTAAACACAAAGAACCCCCTCCTCCCAGGAGGACCGAGAAGGTCGAGAACACTGGGTCCCCGTCAGCTCCCATGGTTCTGTTTAACGGACTCTGAAGACAGGATGAAAGTGAGGCCATGCACACGAGGCGGCTGGGGCATCTGAGAGCACGAGCGGCGCTCCCGTATCCGCCGCGGACTTCGGTTTGCCCTTCTCTTTGGAGAGAAAAACGTGTGTCCTGAGATCAGGTCCCTCCAGTCTGTTGGAGTAGGACTTGTTTCCTCCTTCCCCCAAAAGGGGAGCCATCTCCTGTGTCCTGTCCTGGGGGAGGAGCAGTTCTGGGGAGAGGGTCCCCCGTACGTGGCTCTGCAGGGCGGCCACCTGCCATCTGGCCTGGCCTCTTGTGGAGGGAGTGTCTGTCAGAGGCTTTGGGTGCCGGAAGTTACAGTCAGTTGTTTAGAGCAAAATTTTTTCCTTTAAGTTTATTTTGTGAGAGCGAGAGCACAAGAGTGAGAGCAAGGGAGGGGCAGAGAAGGAAAGAGAATCCCAGGCAGGCTCCACGCTGTCAGCACAGAGCTCACTGTGGGGCTAGAACTCAACAAACCGTGAGATCACGACCTGAGCCAAGATCAGGAGTCGGACGCCTCACGGACTCTGAGCCCCAAGTTTAATGGTTTCCAAGCAGTCGCATGTGCTCTCCGCAGCCTGAAGCCCCCATGTGCCTGCGCCTCGAACACCATGACGACCTTTAGTGCATCGGCGTGACCAGCCTGCCTGTGGGAAATAGTGTCACGTGGGAACCAGAACGGAAAATCGGGAGTGAAGACGTCGGGGTCCGGGGAGCCGCAGCCTCGCCCCTCGGAGCCTCCCAATTGCCCGCCAGGCCGCAGGTCGGGATGGCGGGCGCCGTGGACAGTGCGCTATCTGGCGGAGTCTCCCAGAACCTGAGGTTGCTTGCGCCTCTGGACGTCTGCCTCAGCCCGTCTCCTCCTCTCGCCTCCCGTTCCTGGTTGCCCGCCGTCGTGAGCACCCGCCGTGTCCTCCGAGGGAGTCCTACCCGTGACCCCGAAGCACACGCCTCCATTCTTAATCTGCCGTTTCCAAAGAGGCCTCGTCCCCCCTGAGGCGTGCGCCTGGTGCCATGGGCGTGTCTGTCTCCTAAGTTCACTCTGCAGCTGCCCTCGGGGGCAGGGATTTGCAGACATGATTAGGGTGAAGGGAGAGCATTAGGGTGGCTTGTAAGCGGAGGGCGTCAGGACACAGACACGCGGAGGGATGGCCACGTGAGGATGCGGGGAGGACATGGCCATCCGTGCACCATGCAGACCCCGTGTGCCACCGTCCGCAGGTGCGTGTGGCCGCCCGAGCTGCCTGGTGCAGCTGGTGTGCGGGAGCACAGGCATTCTCACCCCGGAGGCCGGGTCCGGAGGGATGAGGAGCCGAGGTCGGGGACTCGGGGGGATCTGGAGTCCCCTCCAGCCAACGAGGCACGGGAGCCCCCAGAGCAGGTGGCTTCCCGGCGGGTCCGCTCGTGATGGCTCAGCCCTTGGCTGGCTGTTTTGAGGACCAGGTGAGCCTGCGAAGTGCCACGCACGTAGTGATTATTAGTGATGTGCTGTTACTTGATGGAAACTCACTTTTCTAACAAACACGTCTTCTGAGTCTCTGTGCACACCGTGAAGACGCATCAGCCTCACACTCCTGGCAGCGGCGGAAGCCCAGGCAGCCACGCAGCTGAAGCTGAGATTTCCAGCACCTACCTAATGGGGTTTGTGGTCTTGGCGATCCTGTGTTCTCAGAGTGATTTAGGCGTTCTGTGTGCTTACTGCTGCCTGGCTAGGGGCTGGTTTTAGGATGAGAGCAGTGACAACCTCCTGAGAACAGCAGACTTATCGTTTCTGAATTGGGACAGAAACTTCCTATTAGCCATCTGGGGTCCCAGTTACCATGTGGGTAGGAGGCATAAAAGAGGCAGGTCCCCAAATGCCCAGGGGTTCTGGGGGCTGAGCATCCTCTAAGGATGCCTGGGATATATGTCCATCAGATTTTCCACGGGAACTGGGGTCTTCCAGTCCCGGCAAGAGACAGGCATGTGCCACAGGCCTTTTGAACATACTGTGAATTTCTGTGGTGCAGTCATGCTGGTTGAAGGCACTTCAGGTCTATATGTCAGCGGTCTTTGCCGGCTGAAGTGGCCTTTTCCAAAGGAAAGCCAGTTGGTGGGATTGTGCCAGAAGGAAGAGAGCATCAAGAATTCTTGTCCTGTTTCCTGGCCCCGTCGTGGGTCTGGAATCATTCTGGGAACTTGGGGACTCGTAACCAAACCGGGTCACGAGGACAGGCGTCTTCACCGACAGACCTGGGTGGCGTCCTTGCAGTCCGTGCCTCCTCCTGGCCTCCATCCGCCGGTAAGTCCCAGGATGCTAGCTGTGGTGACCGCACCCCCTGCCTCTCCTCGGCCGGCCCGCCCACAGGTGCACCGGCTCCCCTCGGCTTGGAAAGCACTTTGGGGTCCTGAGGAAGGCTTCTCTGAGGGGGGTTCAGTGCCTCCCTCTCCCTGGCGCCCTGTCCCACCGTAACCCAGCGCCGCTTGCCGTGTGCATTCCTGTCAGCCTCGACTCCCACCCAGTGGACAGCAGCATCGGGATCTCCCATCGCTGGGGTCGGAACCCACCACGCAACTGGGTGACATTAACACGAAAGGAAGATGTGGGGCTGCTCATGGGAGCCAGAGGGCTGAGCATACACCTGTCTGCCCTTGGGTGAAGGATAAACAAAACGTGGCCCGTCTAGCAATGGAGCATCATCACCCCTGAGAAGGAAGGACATTTTTATACACACTGCCTCATGGGTGACCCTTGGGGACAGAGGCGCAAATACCGGATGGTTCCACATGGTTGAGGTCCATCTGGGGAGGGTGACGGGTGGGCGCAGGGTGGGAGAGGGATGGGGACCTAGTGCCTAGCAGGGGCAGAGCTTCAGGGTGGGAGGGTGGCGGCCCGAGGCGGCTGTGTGGATGTCCCAGGAGCCGCCCAGCTGCATGCCAGAGGTGGTTAGACCGTGAAGCTGGTGCGTACTTGACCACGTCGTTTCTCGAAAAGAGAGAGGTCCGTGAGCCGCAGAGGAAGGTTCTGGCCTCGGGATTTCGGTCATGGTCCCTCACCCCCGCCCGCGTCTCAGCTGTGTGTGAGGCTCCCGGCGCCCGGGCTCGCCCGGTGTCAGGATCCTCAGGGTCCCCGGCCTGGTGCCGAAGTCCCGCAGATGAAGCAGCTTGTCTTCCCGGGACACTCACGCCGAGCCGGATTTTGTGGGCTGCCACGGGGCTCTGGGAGCGCATCTTAAGGGTAGCAGGTGCTTTGGAAGGTCTCCCTATTTCCACATTAGGATTCCCTGCAGCACACCAGCTGACTGGGGGAAGCATGTTCCTGGCCAGCATGTTTGACCCAGAATCTCTGAATAGAAAAGGGACATTGTCGACGAGGCTGGAAAACACAGGGTCCGACCACAGTGGGCCGTGTGAGCCATGTGCCCAAGCTCTCTGTGTCCCCGGCCAGGGGAGGCCTGCAGACATGTTTGAAGGGGGTACCTCTGCTTGGAGGAGGGCCTCAGGAAGGGTCAGCCCTCATGCCTGGACGGGAGCCCTGACCCGGGCACCTCCTGCTCAGTCTGAGGTACGAGAATGGCGGGTCCTTCTGGAAGAGGAAGCCAGTTCACCTCTGGGGGAGCATTCCAGCTACTTGTGGAAAATGCTGACTTCAGCTATAGAGCACACTCCCGCTCAGAGATTCTGACCTGAAGGTGCACGGCAGGAAAAGCTCGGGACCAGGAAAGCACACATCCGTCCACGTGGGGGTCATTTCCTTCTGTGGAGCTGCAGGGGCACAGCTTTGATTTTCATCAAGAAACATGCACGGTGGCCGTGGCTGTTCCAGCCTGTCAGGGGTTTTCCCTAATTAATCCCTCTTCTATCTGGGTGCCTAGCTGTCCTTCCTTTGCTTTCCAGAAGCTCGGCGCAGCAGCCTGCTGCTCGTAGACAAATAACAGAAACGTGCCGAGATAAGGACTTCCTTTTAAAAAAAAAAAAAAAAAATCAATTCTACTGAGCTTCCCACGCAAAGTCTTGCCTTTTAAAAATAACACTTTAAATTTAGAGCCAAACAGACCTGAGAAGACATCTGAGCTGCTTTTCGCGGGTGGGATCCTGCAGATGGAGCGCCAGAGGCTGGGAACAAGGCCAGCAGTCCGTGACTCATGGCCCAGAGCCCAGGTCCGGGACCTCGGGGGGCGGGGCGTCCTCCCCGGCAGCCCCTGACCTTCCCACCTAGAGACAGAGGGACGGAGACCGAAGATGTGCTCATGCTTGTGCAGAAGTCTCTGCGATGGTGTGCAGTTAACTCCGTGGTCCCAGGCCTGAGCAGGAGGTCAGGGGACCTGGGAACGTGGGTGACGGATGGATGATGGGGTGGCTGGATCAATCGATGACAGATCGGTGATTCGTATGTAGATACTCACACTCGCTTCCCAAGGGTTACCGAGACTGCACCTGTTTCTTATGGCCTGAGGCTCAGTCAGGTGGTCAGATAGCAAAACCTTCTTCCCCGGCACAGGTGAGTATCTTCCTCACCCCCCACCCCCACATTTATTTCACGATCCTTAGAGGCCGTGTGAAAGCATAGTGGTGGTTTGTCACTGTTAACTGTGCCCGACGTACCAGTGAGTCACTGGTGCTTTGGGAGATTCCTGGGGCGAGAAGGTAGGGAGACGTGGACTTTGTGTGCACATCCCGCACCCCCACTCGGGCGGCGCGTGGTGCCTGCGTCTGAGGTGGGGGCCGCGTCCCAGCACGGGGGTCCCCGGGGGCCGGCCGGGTGGTGGGCATGCGGGGCCCCGTCCTTCCTGGAAACTTTCCCGTGAGTGGACCGCAGCTGGCGGGGAGCAGATGTCCTCCAGCTTCCCACGGAACACCCTGCAGTGGCCCCAGCGGGGCCTAAAAATAGACCTGGAAAAATGCCTGCGACCCTCTGTCACCCCTGTTCTGGGTAAAGGAAGTGCAGGAAGGGGAGGCCAAGGGGAGCCTGGGCCCGGAAGGTCCTAGAAGTTCCAGGAGCCCTGGGGGGGGTGGGGGGGGGCGGGGTTGGGGGAGCTCCAGGACAGCAGCTGGCCCAGGGAACCGGGAAGCCAGGGGCCTGGTTTCCAATCACGGACGGAATTGTGCTCCCTCCTGGGGTGTCAGCAGGAAGGGGGAAGTGTGAGAGTATGTCAGCAGAAACACAGATGTGGCTTTGCCTAGAGGATGCTGGGACGTGAAAGAGGCACATGTTGGGGCCCTGGCGGCCCCCAGGACCCCCACGTGTCACCGACCAGGCGGCTCCCTCACAGACAGGACACCCTGACTGCCCTCATTGCACCCCTGGGCCTCCATCCAGGCCCAGACTGAGAATGTGGGAGCCGACAGCCTGGAGCAGGCAGCTGGGCCCAGGGATTGTCCTTTCGAAATGTCACTGCAAACGGCAGAGGTTCAAGGTGAACGCCGTCAGCCACCTGTGTTCCTGGAGGCTTCCTGAAGGTGGTGGGTCCGTACAGTGGCTTTACGGTCCACGGCCTGACCCTTGGACTTGGCACGCCTGTTGGTTCTTGGACTCCGGTTTCCAGTGCCTTCTCCACCCCGCAGGGTCCCTGTGTCACGCTCTGGATGCCCCACAGGGACGGGCCTGCACCCCGATTCTCTGAGGATGGAGGCCCCCCTGCTAGGTGGGGAGGGGGCCCACAGCCCCGTGGCGGCTACCTTTAGTCTCTGAGCACACGGAAGGGCTGGGCTCCGTGGCAGACGTGGCTGGGAAGCCAGTGTCCCCGGCTGCGGTCCTTCACAGTCCCTTCTCCAGATTGAGGGTTAATTAAGCCTTGTCGCCCGGGGCAGGAAACAAAACCCTGGCGCTGCCCAGAGTTGGTGCTGAGTCGTGAACAAAAAGCCACTTTCATGAGGAGCGCTGAGCTTGCTGTTTTCCGGAACAGGGGACGGGGGGACGGAGAGGACAGGGTGACAGGAACAAAGCGGGATCTCATTTGCCTCCCGCCTCTTCTCGGGCGGTGGCCGTCTCAGGCGCCACGCGGCTGTGGCGTGGGATTCCCGAGATCGCTGTGGCACGGCGACTCGAGAGCGTGCGGCCCTGTGGCTGCGGCAGGACCGCTGAGAGCATCATTGTGGCAGCGTCACCGGCCGCAGGGGAGGTGCCCTGCCAGGTGTGCACAGAGCCCGCAGACCGTGCACAGCGCTCCCATAGTATCCGTTTAGGTTACCAGAATCCCACGTCCTCCTCCAGGAAGCCTTCCAGCTCCTGGCAGACAGAGGCGGTCCCCCCCACAAGTGCCTCTAGATGCAGGAAGCAGTGCCGGTCCCCCGGGACTTGCAGTGTGGTTTGTACAAGTACAGTGTTAGCTGGGAGCCTGGGTTAAGTGTCCGACTCTTGGTTTTGGCTCAGGGTCACGACCTCATGGTTCATGCGTTCGAGCCCCACATTGGGCTCTGTGCTGACAGTGTAGAGCCTGCCTGGGATTCTCTCTCACGGGCTCTCTCTGCCCCTTCCCCGCTCGTGCTCTCTGTGTCTCTCACCAATAAATAAACTTAAAACAAACATTACAACATTAGCACTAGGCTTCTCTGGAGACGAAAGTGTACTGAGCGTGTAAAACATGGACACTGAAATTCCTTCCTCTGCTCCCCCGCTCCCCGAATTGGACAAGGCGTGATGTTTCAAAGTTTGTCACTGGTTTCCATAAGTTTGACTATTAAGCGAATACATGCCGTTTTCCTTTTACTCGTCTTGATTCGATTTCATGAATTGCTTTCTAAACCTGCGGCTTCATTTCTTTAGTCTGTGTGGAGGGATTCTGTAAATATATCTTCCGCCATATTGCTTCTTCCTCCTTCCATCCCTCCACTCCCTCCTTGGACCCTGGTTGTGTGTGTGATGGAATTTCTTCCCACGTCCCACATGGCTTTATGTTCCTCCCTGTCTTCCACCCCTTTCCTACCAGGGCTTGTGGCAGATGCTTCTCAGCCTCCACCCCCAACCCCAGCACGCCCACCTGTGCCTCTGTCACCCCCAGTCTGCCCACGCAGCCAGTCATGGGCCTCCCGCTCCATGCCACGAATTTTGTTTTCAAGTCCTAGGATTTCCACTTGATTATTCTTTCTCTTAAATTATTTTGATCTTTATTTATTTTTGAGAGACAGACAATGCAAGTGGGGGAAGTACAGAGACAGGGGGAAATACAGAATTTGAAGCAGGCTCCAGGCTCTGAGCTGTCAGCACAGAGCCTGCCATGGGTCTCCAACTCATGAACTGTGAGATCATAACCTGAGCTGAAGTTGGACACTTAACTGAGTGAGCCACCTAGGTGCCCCTTAATCGGTTTTTAAATTACATATTTGAATTGTGTCCAAAAATGACAGATAAATAGGTAGATAGTAGATAGATAGATGGTGGATAGATAGGTAGTTAGATGATGGATGATAAGTAAGTGGATGGATGGATGGTTGGATAGGTAGGTGGTTGGCTGGATAGTTAGGTAGCTGGATGGATGATGGATGGGTGATGAATGGATGAAATGGTTAAGTGGATGGATGATGGATGGATGGATGGTTAGGTAGCTGGATAGATGGATGGATGAATGGGTGATGGATGGATAGATAGGTAGGTGGGTGGATGGATGGATGGTTAGATAGCTGAATGGATAGATGGATGATGGATGGACAGATACATGATGGGGTGGATGGACGATACATGATTAGACAGGTGGGTGGGTAGATGGATGGATGAGTCCATCGGTCCATCAGTTGATGGATAAACAAGTGGAGACAGGCTCCAGAAGGTGGTGTACCTCCAGAGAGGGAGATTTTCTCCAGGGCAGACACTTAGGTCCTGGTGGGGCTGATCTGTCTCTGGTGCTGGTATTCCCACGACGTGGCCCTCTGGGGTCTCACCTGGAAACCCTTTTGGCAAGGGCCCCTCTTCCTGGGTGAATGCTAGGAGCCCCCCCGTGAAACTGCCCAGACCCCTGCTTGTTCCATGGATTCCCGGCAGTGACCGCAGTCTTACCAGGCATTTGGCCCCCTTCCCCCAGCTGTGCGGTCCGAAATGCCTCAGGGGGAAGTTCTCGGAATGTTTTCCTCACTTGCTTCAAGGCCCAGCTGCCCAAGTAGCTCAGAGCCTCAATCTTTCTCTCTCCGATCAGTGGGACTTCCACAGCCCTGACCACGGGCTTCTGTCCAGCCTCTGTTCCACGTGCCCCAGACAGGTCTGTGGCCACGATGTGTGTCCCACCCTAATGCCATCCCCTTTCCGGAATCGAGTCATATGAGCAATGGGGAGTTTTTAAACACTTTTTTATGCTTTTATTAACTCTCTCGTGTAGTTTTTTAAACTTATTCTTTATATGTTTTTATTAGAGAAAGAGGGCGTTTACACAAGCAAGGGGGTGGGGAGAGAGAGAGAGAGAGAGAGAATCTTAAGCAGGCTCCACACTCAGTGCAGAGCCCGATGTGAGTCTCAGTCCCACAACTGTGACCAAAGTTGGGACTCCCTAACCAACTGAGCCCTACGGGTGCCCCAAAGCACCCTGGTTCTAAAGGGGAGAGCAAAAGAAACTGTTTCTTACAATGTTATTTTATTGACCGTGGTAGATTTTTCCAGTCCTTAAAGCTGGGTATTAAAAAAAACAAAACAAAACAAAACAAAACAAAACAAAACAAAACAAAACAAAAACAGGCAAGGTGGGTGCTTGGGTGGTTCGGTGGGTTAAGAGTCCAACTTTGACTCAGGTCATGATCTCAACAGCTTGTGAGTTTGAGCCCCACATCGGGCTCTGCACTGACAGTGTGGAGCCTGCTTGGGATTCTCTCTCTCTCTCTCTCTCTCTCTCTGCCTCTCCTCTGCTTGCTCCTTCTCAGAACTAAACAGTAAAAGAAACAAGATTGTACAAATATCTAGAAATGATGGAGATGCTGGGCCAGAGGGCATTTTGTCCTTGGAAATGGATAAAACTCTACGGGGTGTGTGGCTTGGTGTTAAACTGCAGGTTTCGTGGCCCTCACCTTCTCACTCCCAGAGTGGCAGGGGCCAGGACAGGGTCAGCAGCCATCAGGGCTGTGCTCTCGGCCCAAGGTGTGGGTTCAGATGCCAGCTGAGGGCAGATGGGGGCAAAGCGCCCACGGAACCTCAGCTACGGAGCCTGCGCTTCATGGAAAATATGTCTTATGTGGAGGGTTTGCTGCTGGTTTGCAGAGAAGGCTTTGTCTTTTCTTCCTTCCTTCCTCCCCTTCTTTCTTTTCTTTCTTTCTTTCTTTCTAATATTTATTCTTGAAAGAGAGAGAGAGAGAGAGAAGGGAGGGTCAGAGAGACAGGGAGACCCAGAATCTGAAGCAGCTCCAGGCTCCAAGCTTTCAGGCACAGAGCCTGACGTGGGGCTCAAACTCACGAACTGTGAGAAGCAGGAAGTGGGGTGCGTGGAAGCGGGGGGGTGTTGTGGAAGCGGGGCGCTTGTTTCGTCCTCGTCCTGCTTCTGGGGAGTGTGCCGAGGCAGAATGACGCGGGCTTGCTGGCGTCGGCCCTCCCTGCAGCCCTCCCTGCCGCAGGGATCTTCCAGAGCGACCCTGCCCCTTAGAGCAGAAGAGCCAACAGGCCCGTAAGCGCGTCTCACTCCGGTTTTCTCGCTGCAGAACTTCGCGGCTGCCCTGAGCCCCCGCTGCGCGCTGCGGGGATGTCCGAGAGCCCCGTCGGGCCCAAAGCTGCGACGCCCCGGGCGGACATGCCGGCCGCGCCCTCCTCCTTCCAGCGGGCATTCCCATCCAGCACCAGCTCCAGCAGCAGCCCCGGCCAGCGGCGCGACAGGTAGGGGGACGGACCCTTGCGCTTGGGGGGGCCGGTCTTGCACACAGGACGGAAGCCGGGGGAGGGGAGGGCGGCACAGCCCACACACAGCTGCTCTGTGCGCGGAGAAGGATCGCTCTTCAGAAGGTCGTCACAGATAGAAACTCAGAGAGCATCCTCCCCACTGGTGACGGGCCAAGCCCACCGGCAGGTGGCGCCTGGGGTCAGTGGCCAGTTAAGGACGGGCGTGTGTGACAGCATGCTCTGAGCTGAGCCTGGAGCGGGGGTGGGGGGCAGGGGCCGCCAGGGCTGTAGACTGGGCGGAGGGCTGGCGGTGCTCTTAGCGACGGGGCATTTGTCCCCGTGCTCGGGAAAGCACAGGGACACCTCTGGTGGATTGGGAGAGCAGGAGGGGCACAGAGAGAGACACACGTCACGTGGCAGCAGCCCTCGAACCATTGCACACGCCCTGACCAGGAACGGTTTCCTAGCATTTCCCTACACCTCACACCCCAGCTCACGTTTGATTCTGTCTCTTTCTTTTTTTTAATTTTTTAATGTTTGTTCATTTTTGAGAGAGAGAGACAGAACATGAGTGGGGGAAGGGCAGAGAGAGGGAGAGAGAGGGAATGCCAAGAAGGCTCCGCACTGTCAGCGCAGAGCCCCACGTGGGGCTTGAACTCCCGAACCGTGAGATCACGCCCGGAGCCGAATCAAGAGCCAGACATTTAACCGAGTCACCAGGCTCCCTGTCCTTCCTCTTCAAACCACGGTGGGGGTCTCATCTGAGGACTTGGTGTGACAGCCAGGCCAGCGAGTGTGTGTGACTTGCTGGCTGGGCGCTGACTTTCTGGGTTTCCGAGCGGAGGGTAGTTTCTGGTCCTCTCCGTCCTGGGCTTTCCAGCTTCGGGAGGGTGACTCCTCGTAATCTTCCTGGGCTTCCTTAACTAGCTGGTTAGTGGAAACAGAGTCCAGGGTCCGGTTAGCCATCGGGGGAGGAGGAAGAAGAAAACGGGCAGTGCAGTTTGTGCCTGGGGAAGCTGTTCTTCCGGACGCCGCACGTAGCGAACCGTGTGGCCGACAGGCACACAGAGACACAGGGCTGGGAGGCTTCAGAGCAGGGAACGCGCCGTAGTCTTGGGCAGAAGGGCCTTGGCCGAGGGAGGAGGCAGGGAAGGTGTGAGCATGGCGGGGGGCCGGAGCATGGCGGGGGGCAGCGAAGAGGGAGGGGAGAACGGCGCGGCTGACTGCCCATGTGTTGGGGGACCCTTGCTGACGTCAGGGCACTTGCTAGAGGATTCTGATTGCTTTGTCTTCCCAACAGCCCTCCGTGTGCCCAGCTTCCGTGGCTGGACAGCAGTCCCAAAGCCTCGCTGGCCCTGCTGGGGGGCGGCCGGCTGGCGGGCAGTCTCCTCGGCCCCGATGGCCCTGGCCGGCCCCCCCTGCCGCCCGCCGAGCTTCAGGCCTCTCTCCACAACCACGAGCTGGCCCTGGTGGAGCTGCCTGATGCTCTGGGTCCCCCGAGCGGCCCAGCCTTCCTGGGCTTCAGTGCCGCCCCGGGGGGAAGCGGCCATGTGCCTGGGGATGACCCCGGCGCCTTGCTGGCCCATTCCCACGGAGCGCCCCAGGCCCCCGGCGCCCCGCGGACGGCAGCAGCGGCTGGTGACAATGGCTTCCTGTCCTCCGGCTTTCTCACGGCCACGCCTGGACACAGCGGCCATCACAGCCCGCTGAGCCTACCCGGGCAGCCGCCCCTCCCCGAGAAGAAGCGTGCCTCGGAGGGAGACCGGTCTGTGGGCTCGGCCTCCCCTTCCTCCAGCGGCTTCTCCAGCCCCCACAGTGGCAGTTCTGTGAGCATCCCATTCCCCAGCATCCTCCCGGACTTCCCCAGGGCGGTGGAGCCAGCGGTGCCCAGCACAGGTAGGCGCCTCCGCCGGCGGGAACCCTGTGTGTGCTCGCTCAGCGAGGTGGGGGGGGCCCCGAGAGCGGAGCCCAGAGCCGTTCAGCGGCGTCTCTGCCCCCTTGCCCACCGAGGGTGGGTTCTCTTTCTCCTGCCACTGGGCATTCTTATTCTTCGAAAATACTTTCCTTTCTGTGTTTTTTTGTTGTTGTTGTTGTTGTTGTTGTTTTTAATATTTTGTTTATTTCTAGGAGAGAGAGAGAGAGAGAGACAGCATGAGCAGGGGAGGGTCAGAGAGAGGGGGCTCACAGACTCTGAAACAGGCTCCAGGCTCTGAGCTGGCAGTCAGCACAGAGCCCGACGCAGGGCTCGAACCCACGAACCGCGAGATCATGACCTAAGCGAAAGTCGGACGCTTAACCGACTAAGCCACCCAGGCGCCCCCTTTTTTTTTTTTTAAAGTTTATTTATTTTGAGAGAGAGCGAGATGACAGGGAGGGGCAGAGAGAGTGGGAGAGAATCCCAAGCAGGCTCCGCGCTGTCAGCACAGAGCCCAATGCAGGGCTCGAACTCACGAACTGTGAGATCATGACCTGAGCTGAAACCAAGCGTTGGACGCTTCACTGAAGCCCCCCCAGGCGCCCCTCCCCTTCTGTTTTCAATGCAGTGAGTTCATTTGAAATTTTACTGAAATACCTCAGGAATGAGGTAGTGACCCGATTAAGCAGCCCCCAGCCTCTCCGTCCGCCTCTGTCCTGCTGCCCGGTGCTGCCGTGTCGCACCGAGTCTGTGCCAGTCAGGAACCCCGTCCCCAGCTGGCACCCACCTAGTTACAGAGAGCACTCTTTTCCTGGGACTCCCCATCACCCCGCGCTGGACTTTGAACGCTTGGATCCGTGAGACATGAGCTGTTGCCATAAAATCTCCATAGTTACCGGTTTTATGTTCTGTTTTGCAGATAATGCAGGTGATAAGCATGTGTCCGTGAACTTTGTCCAAGACACATCCAAATTCTGGTACAAGGCGGATATCTCCCGAGAGCAAGGTGTGTGGGCCAGAGGGGACCCAGGTTGGGAACGACCCAGGTTGGGAACGTCCCTAGGTCATGGCCTTGGGCAAGGCCTGCGCTTTGTCACCTGCCTCTGCAGAAAACGCACCTCTAGGTTTTTATGGCAGAAACTTGGTGTTAATGAGGGAGCTGGGCAGATGCGAGCGCTGGCCGTGAGCATGGCAGCATGCCCGTGGGCTTTCCGGTGGCTTCCGCCGCCCGCAGCCCACGGCCGTTGGCAATGGTCCCTGCGGATTGTCACGGGCAGATGTTCCCTGTGTCCCCGTCCAGGCCGCGAGCCTCAGGGGAGAGAGGAAGGGCAGAAGTGTCCCCATTATGCTTCCCTCTGTACCTGCGGTTGTCCACACCGGAAAGACAACAGCTTCTTCCCGAAAGACACATGAGAGGTGTCCAGGAGGGGCGTGGCCAGCTGGGGAAGGGGTGGGGTCAGTCCTCATCCTGACGCAGCCTGGGCGGGGTCGCAGGGTGAGGGATGTGGCTGCATGTACAGTGTCTGAGCTGAATCCTGGGGGCCGCTGGTGGGGGTGTGTGGGGCTGAGCGAGGACAGCATGCCTTGAGCAGGGAGGAGGGGTGGGGGGCAGGTCCTCACGCAGCCTCATATGAGGGACAGTTCCTGCACAGAGTCCTCAGGCCTCATCCTGTAGCTGAGTTCTCAAAACTGCCTGGAGGGAAACAGTTAAGAGGCTAGAAAACGGCGCTGCTCAACTTTCTCATTGGAATTCCTGTATTCAGTTAAGTGGATCATAAACATGGCAGGAATGTGCCTTTCTTCCCACGGGCTCAACGAGGCTATTGTCATGTTCTGGGGGGAGCCCGCGGCCGGGGGAGACCTCTGAGTCCCTGAATTGGCCTTTGTGGTTGATCCACGTAGCCATGCGCCATGTTCTTGTTCCCTCCCTGCTCGTGGCGCAAGAGCTGCCATGATGGAGGCCGCGAATCCCCGTGGGACTGTCTGAGAGGGACCTATCAAGCACTATGTTCTAGAAGATTCTGTGCATACTTCCTCTTCTTCTGGTGCAGCCTTCAGCCTGGGGCAGTGGGCTGGGTGGGCTTCCTGAACAGCCGGGCCCTGCCTCAGAAGGTTCTGGAAAGGTCTGGTGCCTGGTAGGCATGCAGGGGCATCCTTCTCTGCCACACGTGTGCAAGTATTTCCCTGCTGGGACTTCTCCTCGAAAGAGCTCATGTGTGCACTGGGCGTGGAGATTCCCAGTCGAGCCGTATGGAGCGCAGCATTCTCCATTTCCTGTCTTTTGTGTAGCGGTCACGCCCTCCCACTAGCGTTCCTTGGGCTCCCGTCTTCTGCAAATGGCAGAGAGCTGCCTGTGGGTTTGGTTTGGTCTGTGTTTTGACTCTGGTGATGTGCCCTTTAGGGAACGAGATGGGTCATGTACTCCCAAGGTGCCCTGGGTGATTTCTCAGGATTTTTCTCTAACCTGCACGGAAAAGTACCACAGGGGGAGAAATGAGACACAGCTGTTCTGGCAGCATGTGCAGGCCCTGGGCCCTCCGCTGCCCCCCACTGCCCCCCACCCACTTCCGAGGGGAGCGTGAGGTCCATGCCGGGTGGGGCCGCGCCGTTGCGCCCAGGATGTGTCCTGGCCATTCTGTTTCAGAGCAAGGTCTGACTTTGTCCTCAAGCCCCGCTACCGCCCTCCACAGGGCAGGCTGGCCGCCCCACTGCCCATGAGGCTGTGTCTCCCCTGTCCGCCACCGCGAGGGAAGATTGCGGCATTCAAAGGGAAAGAAAACGCCCCGTGGGGTGGATCACACTTGGAAATATTATTCTCTAAGTGATCACGTTCTCCTGCTTCCACAAAGCACCGCATGGTCAGTCCCCGGATGCAGAAACCTGTCTCAAGCAGAAGCTGGCCGGTGTTGGTGGTCGGGTCCTGGTGCCCCAGCTCGCCCGCCTCCCCTGCAGCCCCCAGCCCATGTAGACCGCCAGGCAGCAGGGGCGAAGGCACCCTCCCAGGGCCAAGCCAAACCTGAGCGGAGGGAGGGGTTCTATCTGTAAGCTGCGGTCACTGGCCACATGCCCCCCAGCCTCAGGGAGGGCAGCCCAGCTATCAGCCCTGACTGATGATGGCCATGTGGGTGGGGGGCTCCCAGCCCCATCCAGGCTCCCATGGAGCCACCAGATGGAGGGCCACCTATGGCCATGTGTTGGCCATCCCCTGCAGAGAATCTTAGGATTTGCATGAAATCTTCAGTGCTTTCTGGAGCCCGTCCTTTTCTGTCTTTAGAAAATGTAATGCGAGCTTCTGTCATGTGTGTGGGAAGCACACGCTCTAAAGTCTCTAAGAAAAATTCCACCCAGGGAGAGGGCATCAGGCGGGGCTCTGGCAGGGATGGGAGACCGCCTTGCGCCTCTTCCTGCCCCGCCACGTCGTGTGATGGGGCCCTGGGCCGGGCACCTCCACTGGGGCTGGTCTCCTGGGGACCCTCACTGGGGACTTACACCTCACAGGAGCCGTGACGTGACGGCGTCCTGTGGTCCATGCGAGCTCAAGGACCACGAGCGGCACCTTTGTGAGCCAGTGTTTGTGGGAGGTTCTGCGTCTGTGGCAGTCAGGCCCTCCTCGAAAACTGTGCGTCATCACAGAGCCCTCCACCCAGAAGGACGCGGGCCTGCTCCCCCGGACCCCTTTTGCAAAGGCTGTGAGCAGAGGCGGTTCACTGCCCCAACTGGAGACAGGCGCGGGGGTCACGGCAGACACGTGTGTCTCTGCTTCCCTCCGCAGCCATCGCCATGCTGAAGGACAAGGAACCCGGGTCGTTCATCGTCAGGGACAGCCACTCCTTCCGAGGAGCCTACGGCCTGGCCATGAAGGTGGCCACGCCCCCGCCCTCCGTCCTGCAGCTGAACAAGAAAGGTAGGGACGGGGGTGTGGATCGTCGGGTGAGGTAACCCTCGTGGAGCTCGTGGAGGGCGTGTGCCTCACATTTCCGCCACAGAGACAATAGACAACTCTCACAGCCACACCCAGCTTTCCTCCTGTTTCCCCACCTCAGTGCCATCCTCGTTCAGGCAAGGACCCTAATTACTTGTGAGTTTTATTTCTTTGCTGCTTTGAGTAGTGATATGTTCCTTGGCTCAGCCACCGGAACGACAGAAGCCGCCTCGCTGCGGCCCCCGGGCCCCGTTCCCCGCTGGGAACCTCGATGCCTTCCTGTGCCTTCTTCCCACCTGTCCATCCAGTGCGTGGAAACACGCGCTTTTCCTTCCCTCTCACGTGAGGGCTGTGTGCTGCGTACGCGGTTCTGGGCCCACGCTCGCAGAGCCGTCCGCGGGGCGGAGAGTGCTGCTGCGTCGGCCTGCAGTCCTGGCACGGCCTCTCCCTGGCCCGAAGAACTGCGGACGGCCATGCTCTCGTCTTCCACGGAGTCTCTGGGACCCTTTTAGTCGTGAACGCAACCGCGTGCCGAGAGTCCGCGACGCCTCCTCGATGGGCACACGCTGTCGTGAGGTGAACACCGTGTTCCCGCGACCCGGGAGACGAACTTGGGGGCCCTGCCACGCTCCTCCTGTGCATCAGAGTCTGCCGTCCCGGGATTTTGGGGGTACTCCGGCAGCCCAGAGGGGGCTCCGTGAGGCCCTTGGTGCTGTCCCCATGCCCCTGTGTCCTGCTCTTGGTCCGCGGGCACCAGCTGTCCCCGCCCCGCCGTTTCCCCAAAAGTCCCCGCGTCTTTGTGCTGGAGGAGGGGCCTAGAAACCGGGCTGTGTCAGTGCCCGGGGACCTTCTTCATGTCCCTGCTTCTCAGTGACCAGAGGAGGGACCGTTTCACTTCAAAATGTCAACAAGTTCACACCGATAGAGTTCCATTAGGGAGTCACGTGTCCTTTCACTCCCTCCCTGGTGACACGCCCAGTTGCCACCCGTCTCTTCCTCCGTGTCCTGACGCACATAGTTCAGATCACCCAGGGAGGCCTCCTGAATATGAGGTCAAGTTAAAGCTTTTTTATAAAACCACCAAAATAGGGGCGCCTGGGTGGCTTAGTCAGTTAAGCGTCCGACTTTCGCTTAGGTCATGATCTCGCGGTTCACAGGTTCGAGCCCCGCGTCAGTCTCTGTGCTGACTGCCAGAGCCTGGAGCCTGTTTCAGAGTCTGTATCTCCCTCTCTCTCTGACCCTCCCCTGCTCACCCTGTCTCTCTCTCTCCTAGAAATAAATTAAAATATTTAAAAAAAAAAAAAAAACTACCAAACTAGGAATCCCTGAACGTCATAATTGTGCCTGCTCTTGACCTGGTAGGAGAAAACTAACATGTATTTTGTGACTTGCTTTCGCTCCTATTATAAGATTCATTGTTTTCTTTTTCTTGTTTTATTTTATTTTAATTTAATTTTTTGTTTTAGAGAGAGAGAGCGCAAGCAGGGGAGGGACAGAGGGAGAGAGAGAGTCCCAAGCAGACTCCACGCTCAGCGCTGAGTCCGACTTGGGGCTCTATCTCACGAACTGTGAGATCATGACCTGAGCCAAGATCAGAAGTCAGCCGCTCAACTGACTGAGCCTCCCAGGTGCCCCAAGATTTATTGTTTCTACTTGTAAGACTGCCCATTTCTGTTGCTGGCTTTCGTCACTGACAGCTCTTCAGGATGTGAACAGGGGCCCCACCTCAGACACCTTGTGGGCACTGCTCCAGACCTTTCCATAGAGCCCATATCGCAATAATGCACATCCAGTAAGCTCTTTGGGCTCCCAGTGCATGTAAAAGTCACCTCTACTCTGTGCTGTGGGCTCTTACGTGTGCAGTAGCCTTGAGACTAAAAAAACAACATTCAGTCCCTTAATGAAAAAATACTTCGTTGTTAAAAAAGCTAACCGCCACCTAAGCTTTCAGCTTGGCATAATCGCTGATCACGGATCGCTGTAACAAACACGATAATAATGAAAAGCTTGAGGTATTGCAAGAATGCCAAAACTGGCTCAGAGACACAAAGTGAGCAAATGGCGCGATAGACTCCCTTCACACACGGTAGCCACAATCCATCAGTTTGTGAAGAGCACAACATCAGGGACGCGCAGTAAGGCGCGAGGCAGTAAATCGAGGCAGCGTCCCCTCTGTCTCACTGGGAACCAGGCCAGAGCCCATGCTACACTCGCCTTCCACGCCCAGGACCCCAGAGGATTTATGGAAACCCGTGGGCAAAGGCTCTGCTCACGGCATCCAGGAGAAGCTGGCCTCAGAGCTGTGCCTGCAGGGACGTGAGGTTTGGCGGTCAGGGCGTCCGGCCTCAGGTGTGGCCGAGGGGCTTGTGGGAACCCCGGGTGTCTGTCTGGGCACAGGTGGCTGTAGGCAGGGGTGCACGTGACTCAGCGCAGACCCCTGGCCTGGATAGCGGCATCTGGAAGCGAGGCAGGAGGAGGCTTCCTGCAGATCATGTACAACAGCTCTGCCTTGAGAGCGCCTGGGTGGCTCAGTCGGTTGAGTGTTCGACTTCTGCTCAGGTCATGATCTCATGATTCGTGGGTTTGAGCCCCCACGTCGGGCTCTTTGCTGACAGCTGGGAGCCTGAAGCCTGCTTCGGATTCTGTCTCTCTCTCTGCCTCTCCCCTGTTCACACTCTGTCTCAAAAATAAACTAAAAATAAATAAGTAAAATAGAAGGAAGAGCTCAGCCTTGAGGAGCTCCCGAAGCCGCATGTGTCCCCAGCAGTCCTGGACCAGGACAGGACCACTGGTGTCTGTGGAGACGGGTCCCAGTGTGAGGCGGGGGCAGGGCGGCGACTGCCAGCTCTGTGGAAACTTCTGGCCAACGTCTTCCCTGCATGGAGGACGCTGGGAGTGTGTTCTCACCTCCAAGTGTGCATCCACCACGCAGGCTGACTTAGACTTAGCCCAAGGTGCAGGTGACAAAGCAGGACACAGCTCAGCAGGTCACTGACATCCGCTGGCTCCCTGTCCTTGCCCAGCCCTGGTCCAAGGAGGAGTTTGGGAGGAAAGAGCCCACCGTGCCAGGATCCCACCTGTGGTTCCTGGGGACCACACGGTGACAGACGTCCTGCAGGACAGATCTGTTGTCCAGGTGGCTGGCCGGCTGTCTGTCCCACAAGGCACTTGTCACCAGGGCTGTCTGTCCCCTTCAGTGCAGAAGGCACGGGGTCCTTTCCCTCCCACGGGTGAGGAGGCTCCATGCTCTTCTCCACCTGCGTTCACCACAGCCTTTCCGGGAGTCTGGCCGTTTCCCTCCCTGCTGGGGACACCAGTGTTCTGTGCAGCCGCAGTGATGGGGGGCTTCCTTCCCGAGGTCTGTTAGGCAGCTCCTGGCTCAGTCATGCCCACAAGACCAGCTCCTCCCGCTCTCCTCGGTGGTTCACTCTACCCCCTTGCGTCCCGATCTGTCTCCTGTCCCCTTGTCCGGAAGGCAGGAAGGCACCAGACGCCATGTTCCTGCTCGCAGCTGCTGACTCATTCCCCTGCCTGCAGAATGTCTGTGGGTCTCTCCCCAGCACCCTGTGCCTCTGGGCAGTCTCCTGGGGGCTCCGGGCTCATCCCCAGCACAGCCCACCCACGGCCGATGTTCTGTCCCCTCTTCACCCTCCTGGGCTCCTGTTTTTCAATTCTCTCCTCTTCCTTTTAAATCCCTTCCCACAGTGGGAGATCTGGCCAACGAGCTCGTGCGGCACTTTCTGATCGAGTGTACCCCGAAGGGAGTGCGGTTGAAAGGCTGCCCCAACGAACCCTATTTTGGTAAGTGGCCCAGGGGGCACAGTCCCTGTTCTGGCCCATGCGGTGCGTGGCCCCCTGCACCCCGAGAGGTGGGCCGTCACCCCGAGGGTGCCTCACTCCCTTAGCGTCTCTGGAATAAACCGGGACTGGAAACGCTCTGAAAGCCTCTTCAAACCAAACGGATGGGAAGCAGGTTCAAGGCTGGAGTGCGGATGTCCACAGGTAGCGCTCTGGTGGGCACGCAGGCACAAAAGCATGGGGCCAAGCGCGGCCCCATCCCCAGGGCGCACAGAGAGGTGAGGACCCCCAGCATCAAGCCCCGCGTCCCTGCCAGACCAGACGCCCGCCCTCGTGGGCTTGGGAAGATGCCCAGACGTGCTTGCAGACTTAGTCCTAGCCCTCAGAAGCACTGGCAGGGGCCACGGAGGTGGCTTCAGGCTCGGCAGAGGTCGCCTTACTCTTTCTGAATTGGTGACTCTGTGTGTGGGCTGGGAGTCATTTGCAGTTTCTTTATCTACTCTTAGCTTTTTCTTTTTTTACTGTTTTATTTTAATTTTGAGAGCAAGACAGAGTATGAGCTGGGAAGGGGCAGAGAGAGAGGGAGACACAGATTCAGAAGCAGGCTGCAGGCTCTGAGCTATCAGCACAGAGCCCAATGCGAGGCTCAAACTTACGAACCGTGAGATCATGACCTGAGCCGAAGTCAGACGCTTAACCGGCTGAGTCCACCAGGCGCCCCTACCTCTTAGCTGTTAAGTTGGGCTTGTGAGTTTATTGCCGTTCTGTGCAAAACCCCACAATAATGGTTGCTAAAAATATAAAGGGCTCCCCATCCAGGGCGGCCTCTTTCCAGAGGGTAAATTGGCTGAGCGATGCGCTAACTCTCGTCTGTTCATCTGTTCACAGGGAGCCTGACGGCTTTGGTGTGCCAGCATTCCATCACGCCCTTGGCCTTGCCCTGCAAGCTGCTCATTCCAGACAGAGGTACGCTGGCGGGCCCCGGTGCTGCCCTGGCCGTGCGTGTGGGCGCATGTGCGCACGTGTTGGGCACAGCGGTGCCGGGTCCGTGAAGAGCCCCCAAGGGATACCGGCCCAGAGTGTGCTCTGTGGGTGCACCCTAAACATGGAGCGCTTGTAGTGCATCCCGGCCCGCAGACGTGAAGCCGCCCTCAGCTACGTGGTCACATTATGGGCTTTGTGAATGGCCTCTCTGGATGTAAAACGCCTGCCCCAAGTGACCTCCGAGGCCATTTGCACTGATGTTTATGATTTTACAGAATCAGGAAGATGTTGATATCTTTCATCTTAGACGACCGAGTGTCCTGTTTGCCTTAGTGACTGGTTGACGGGCTATGTTGTTAGGGAGTGAAGCCCCTGCCTCAACAGTGAGGTCGCCGTATTTCTCAGCTCCCTGGGGAGGCAGGGCAAATTCCGCGGAACGTTACTATGTTCCATGATGATGAATTTACAGTTCGGGAGGTGCGGTTTACCTTTGAAATCGTGGGTGCACGCCAACGAAGAGGCAAGGAAGACGCCTTGCTGGTCTGGGTCGCCACACTCCTGCCCAGAACTTGGTGCTGCCTTCTGGGGGTGGGGCCGTGGTCCCCAGGAGACACTCCCGGGTCCCAGGCACACACATCACCACCCGGGAACCCCATCGAGTATGACCACACTGTGAAGACCCTGCCCCGCGAGCCAGGCTCACTTCTGCCTCCTCCTGCTCCTTCCTGCAGACCCGCTGGATGAAATAGCCGAGAGTTCTCCCCAGACCGCGGCCAACTCCGCCGCCGAGCTGCTTAAGCAAGGGGCAGGTCAGTCGCTGGCTCCCGGGGTGGGAGGGGGGTCAGGGACACGGCCTCCATTGTCACCTTGGGTCTGCGGGTGTCCTTTCCCAGCCAGGTGCGAGAAGGAGCGTGCTTTTCTGGGGGCCACCCCGGGACAGAGTGGGCACCGAGTGTGGGGACAGGACCAGGACTCTCTGGGCCACAGATGTCCCACCGCAAATGAGCCGAGATGGTAGGAGAGAGTCCAGGGCCATGTTTCATCTGGGGCAATGGACTGTGGGGTCGTGCCTCCAGCTACAAATGTACGAGCGCTGGCCGTATGGTGTCACCCATGCTGCCCCAGCCCAGGGTGACAGAGCCCTGGACGCTGGGCTCACCTGCACACTTTTTTTTTTTCTAACTAATAGACTTCATTCCTTAGAGCACTTTAATTTCACGCTAACATTGAAAGGAAGGTACGGAGATTTCCCATGCGCCCCTCACCCTCGCATGCATCCCTCTCCCCCCCCCCACAGCATTTACAGGTCATCACCCAGAGTCCATAGTCTACACTGGGGCTCGCTCTTGGTGGGTTTACACAAGTGGGTAATGACATGTGTCCACCGTTAGAGGGCCCCTCGGGGTATGTTGCTATCCTAAAATCCCTCGGTGCTCCACTTGCTCACTCCTGCTCTCCAAACCTGGGTAACACTGGTGCTTTCACTTAAGTCTTCAAAGTGGAACCTTTTCTAGAATGTCTTCTAGCTGGGATCGTATAGTTTGTGGCCTCCTCACGTTCCCTTCTATCACTTAGTGATACAGTTGGTGTAAGTCTCCTTCGTCGGGGCTCGGAGCTCATTTCCTTTTTAGCACTGAGTAATAACTCCATCGTTTGGAGTGACCATGCCGGATTTATCCGTTCATCCGCTGAGGGTCACCTGGATTGCTTCCGGCTTCCGGCAACTACGAATAAAGCTGCTGTGAGCATCCATGTGCAGACATCCCCTCCTTGGGTTAAATGCCATGGAGCACGGTTGCCAGATCTGGTGGTGAGAGGGTGTTTCCCACCAGCCACGCGTGAGCGTTCCCACCACTCCACATCCTCGCCAGCACTGGGTGTCATCAGGATTCTGGAGTGTGGCCGTCCTTCTAGGTGTGTAGTGGTGCCATTGATGTTTTTGCTGCATTTCCTTGAAGACCCATGACGGGGACCGTCTCTTCTTTGCCGTCTCTCACCTTCTTTGGTGAGATGTTTGTTAAGGGATTTCGCCCATTTTGTAAATTGGGTTGGTTGTTTTCTTATTGTTGACTGGTGAGAGTTCTTTGTATATTTTGGAGACCAGTCCTTTATTGGACATATTTTCTCTTGCACATATTTCCTCCTGTCTGTGGCTCACCTTCTCAGGCTCTTGACACGGTCTCTCACAAAGCAGAAGTTCACCAGTTCTTTCTTTCATGGGTCGTGACTTTTGTGTTCTATTAGAAAATTATCGGGGCACCTGGGTGGCTCAGTCAGTTAAGCGTCCGACTTCGGCTCAGGTCATGATCTTGTGGTTTGTGGGTTCGAGCCCCGTGTCGGGCCCTGTGCTGACAGCCAGCTCAGAGCCTGGAGCCTGTTTCAGATTGTGTGTCTCCCTCTCTCTCTGAGCCTCCCCTGCTCATGTTGTCTCTTTCTCAGAAATAAATAAAACATTAAAAAAAATTTTTTTTAATTATCACCGAACCCAAGATGGTCTAGATTTTCTTCTGTGGGATCTTCCAGAAGTGTTCTAGTTTCACATGTTACATTCAGGTCTGTGGTCCACTCTGAGTGGGTGTGGGGGCGGAGCTCTCTGGAGTCCCCGTTTTGCACGTGGATGCCCTTCCAGCACCATCTTTGTTCCATTGTGTTGGCTTTGCTCCTTTGTCAAAGGTCGGTTGACCATATTGTTGGGGTCTGTGTCTCTGCTCTCTGTCGTGTTCCATGGATCTGTCTGTTCTTTGACTGATGATACAGCCTTGACTTCTAGCTCCCTAACATATCTTGAAGTCATTAGTGTCAGTCTTCCAACTCTGTGCTTTCTCCTTTGATGTCATGTTGGCTGCTATTGGTCTTTTGCCTCCAAATACACTCCAGAACCAGTTTGTCAATATCCACAGAATAACTTGCTGGAATTTTTGTGGAAATCGTATTGAATCTAGAGATCAAGTAGAGAAGAACTGACATCTTGACAAAATTGAGCCCTCCTAGCTGTGAAGTGGAATTTCTCCATTTATTCAGTTGTTGTGTGTTCTTTCAAAGTTTTATAGTTCTCCTCGTCAATAGATCTTATACATAATTTTATTGGATTTATCCCTAGGCATTCCACTTTTGGGGCTGCTAACTTAAATTGTTTTGTTCTTTCAGTTACAATTGCGATTGTCCTCTGCTGGTGGATGGGGAAGGGATTGGCTGGAACACTAAACTTGTTTGCTGCCATGTTCTCTCACCCCATTCACTGTTGGAGTGTTAGATGCAGCCCTAGTGGCCCCGGTGTGGACAAGGCTGAGGCCACAGGACTCCTGTGGGTCTGCAGCTTCGAGGGAACCGAGTTTCCCACGGGAGGCCTTTTCATACACAGTAGATGTTTGCTCTCAGGAATGTCGGGGAGGGAATTTCGGAGTCTGGTGGAAGCCTGGGCTTGAAATCCTTTCTACACCTTGTATCTGTTGAATACTTTATAGGTGTGGCTCCGAGATGGAGGGCAGTGCAACGTACAGCTCTGTTCTCATTCCTTCCTCTGTGCAGTGTGCACTGTTCTTCCGCGTGGTAACTCCCCATCATGGGGCCTGTTCCCGCGCAGCTAACATTCATCTCTCTTGTTTCACAATGGATGATTGTGTGTTGAACTCTTTTCAGACTTATCCTTGAGGGATAAGTTCTGTGTGGCCAGAACACAGATGACAAAGTTTGCCCCAAACAGTGAGTGTGTTAGAATGTGAAATCCCAGGACACAGAGCGTGACCGTGTCAATCCTGGGTTGGAGTTCAGGCTCTGCCACTGAGGGTTTCAACCTCCACCCGTGCACTCAGCCACACGGACCTCAGTGTAAGGATGATAATAATCTCTCACCACAGCATGGCGGCAAAGACCAAGTGACTCTGACATTGAAGGCCACCTTGGGAACTATGACACGGCCCCTCATGGGGTTGTTGTACACTTTCCACTGTGTTTTCATGGGAAGTGCTATTCCCGGCCCAGAAGTGGCCTTTCCATGCACGGGGCGCCGCTGTGATGTCTCCGGGTGCAGCTTTGCACTTGGCTCAGCTTTGCACTCCGGCCCACATCCCTCTGGTCTCTGCATGTGGCTTCGTATCTTCTCACGACAGGCCCCCTGGCATGTTCCTCCATATACTACGTGGGTATCAAACATTTCCGTAGCACACCTCCAGTTAATAAGTGGGTCAGTGGATCAGTTCATCGTAATTGAGAACCGTAATAGCCCTTATTTTTAGATGTTAAAGCATTTTGTTTGGGCGCCTGCGCGGCTCCGTCAGGTAAGCATCTGAGTCTTGGTTTTGGCTCGGTCATGATCTCACCGTTTCATGGGTTTGAACCCTGCCGAGTCTCCTTGTCTCTCTGCCCATCCCCCTCATGTTCTCTCTCTTTTTCAAATATTTACAGAAGTTTTTTCTCCTATTGTGGCTTATCGCTTTTAAGTCTGCTTTAGAACCTCATTAAATAATATATGGGGGTATCCGCGATGTGGAACAGATTGCTTTGTAAAGGGTGGCCGTTCCCAGGACTTGAGGTGGACCTGGAGGGGTTCTGTGAGCATCTGAGCTGAGTGTTTACACCAGGTGGCATGGAGCCCGTGTCCTTTTGAAATCTCGTGTTTCTAAGACACACGGAGGGGTTCCCTTTCCACGCAGCTCCCTTCATGGGCGACAAGACTGGGAGCGGAATGAGGACACAGATATGAGGCTGGAGTGAGGACAGAGCGGCAGGGAGCTCCCCGAGACCCACAAGGCAGGAGACTGGCGGGATGCGGTCAGACTGTCCCACTGGCGATCACCTCAAGGAAGTGGATTTATTCTTTTTTCTTAAATTTGCATTTGTAAATGTTCATTTTATTTTTGAGAGTGAGAGAGAGGAGTGCAAGCAGAGGAGGGGCAGAGACAGAGGGAGACACAGAAGCCAAAGCAGGCTCTGAGCTGTCAGCACAGAGCCTGACGTGGGGCTCGAACCCACGAACCGTGAGATTGTGACTTGAGCTGAAGTCAGACGCTCAACCGACCGAGCCCCCCAGGCGCCCCTATCTTTTCTTAAATTTTGTGAGTGTCCTAATCCAGCTTCAGGACTGGTAGCAGTTCTCGAAAGTCCCATCCGAAGTCTTCTTCCCGCGGAGCTGAGGGAGCCGCGCTCGGGGGTGTTAGCAGGAGCGGCCTGGTGAGGACGCACAGGTCCCTGGTGCAGCTCTCTCCTCTTTCAGGCCCAGGCCTCCTGCGATGTTCTGGCCTCGGTGACTGTTGGGGTTTTGGCCCTTCTCTTTCCGGGCTGTTGGAGAGGCGCTGGTCCATCCCAAGGGGGCGCTAGCGGGCCCCTGGCTCATGTCCCAGAACCATGAGGCTGTGTTCCTAACTCGCCCTGTCGTGCCGTTTGTTTTCTTTCTAAAAGAAGGCTGAGTTCTGTGAGTGGAACGGAGGGAAGACACGGAAGAGAGAGGGGAGGGGAACTGCCCCGAGGCCTGATTCCCATGCACCCTGGACCTTTTTCCGTCTCAAGTCTCGTAAGAAGGTCTCCGTGTTTTGCACAGGCCGTGCGTCTCATTTTTTTAGCGGCTGCGAAATGGTCCACCTGGCGAGTTGGCTCCTTGTGGCTGCCCGTCCTGCTCTTTCCTTGTTTGGCATCTTTCTGGCCGCCTGGCACAGACCGTGCTTGGGAGGTACCTTTGTGCGCTATGCCTGCTCTTCTGGATCTGGCACGGCTGTTCCCAGGAACGGCTGGGCTGGGGGAAGCCGTGTGTCCCGAGGCTTTGGTCCCCGTGGGTCTGACGGGAGTGACCCCACTGCAGGCGGTCACCCCTGCCCAGCGCGCTAGTCCCCAGGGGCCTGGTCCAAGGGACAATCCCCCTCCTCTGCTGGAAGGCAGGGGCCCCAGGGCCCCAGAGCTCTGAGCTGTCCCCGGATGTGACACCTCCCTTCTCTGCTTTGGGGATGGGCAACCCGACTCTGCCTTCAGAGTCCCCAACCCCGACTGCTCATCAAAAGGCCATTTGTGATGCTACAAGGGAGCGGGCGTGTGGGCGTGAGGGGGCTGGTGGTGGCGGCCCGTCCCGGCTCAGAGCCAGGCTGTGCCAACTTTGTGGGATTTCTCTGGAGTTAGATCAGAATTTCCTTTTTTCTTTCTTTTGGAACTGCATTCCAGGGACAGGAATGAAATCAAAGGCAGAATGTCCCTCCACCGCCCCCCCTCCGAAAATCACACTGTGGTAAATTTTCCAGGCATCCGTCCAGCTCCTGCTCTCACAAACACACACACACACACGCATGCTTTTTCTTTTACACGCCTGACTGTAGCTTGGATGTGGCTTTTAGTATGCTTTCCCTGTTAACCTCTGCCGTGTGTGTGGTTTTCAGAAACGGCCGGGGTGCGAGCCGAGGGTTTGGATATGTAACTCGAGTGGTGGGTACGCGGGGGGGCTCAGTTCGCATCTGACTTCTCGCCTCAATGCAACACGAGGAGAAGGAAACATCTCCTTGTGCTGAGAAATCCTCTCTTTCTGGCTTCCCGGCGAACCACATCGCCTCGGCCGTGACCACCGCTGGCTGCCGTCACGTCATGCTGGTCGTGAGAGGGTGGGGAGGTCGGCCTACGTGGCCGTGGAAGGTTTCCTTGCACAGCCTTCTTGGAGGTGGAACCCCATCTGGGTCAGTGAGTGCAGCCCTGCGCCCCGAGCCTCCTGGGAGGTTCTGCCCAGTGACTGTCCGCAGGTCTGCCCTGGTTCACGCCCGAGTCTCGCGGAAGTCATTCGGTCAGAGCGTGGCAGGCGTGGAGCACTGGGCGGCTGCACCTGTGAGGACCCTGTTGACTCACGGTGGCTCTCAGGGTCAGGATGGTGGGGCCGGTGGAGGCCAGCGGGGTGCGGCTCCCATCTCCGCCTGCCCCTGAGTGCCCCCTCCTGGTGAGAACATGCAGGGGCCAGCGTGGGAATCTGAAGGGGCGTCTGCTGTCCGGACCAGCACGTGGCCTTGTCTGCAGGCATGTCCGTGGCTGGGCACAGTCCCACGCGAGAAAGTCCACGGCTCACCCTCACAGAATGTGTCTGATACCCAGCAGGTTCCACTAGACGCCTCCCTGGCCATCACAAAGCTTGGGTGGCACGGGGGCTTAGATGCCCAGGGGCTGCGAGGTTTCCGGCACCTTCCTGGCATCTCCAGACCCTTCACATGGGACGGGGTACAGACCAGCCGAAATGGTCTCTGTAACGTGTATGAGCGTCCTCAGGACCCAGCAGCGCCAGCGGAACTCGGGGAACACAGAAGCACTTGTGTTCCATGGGGTGGGGACTTCTCTCTGACGACGCCCAATGGCACGGGGCGCATCTGGCCACGTTGGGTGAAGCCTCCGCTCTGCTTGGTGGGGGTGGGAGTGAGCGGACGGCTTGGTGAGCTTCGTGGAGAAACATTAGTGTCTCAGAGGAAATGCCCACTGACCGTGTCAGGGGATCCTTGGGGGGACACTCTGGCAGAAGACCCCACCCAGGAAGTGTTCTGGAACCTTCCTCCTTCATTCTCGGCCTGTTCCGGAGACCCTGATGATTGTATTTGGGTGGCTTTTCCCCGCTACGTTGGTGAGAGCCTGGCTGACAGGCTTGTAGCGCCCGGCAACCTGGGACCCAGGGCTCAGCTTTGTTTCCCTGATGGGCTCGGCGGTGTGAACCGGGTCTTCCTCCCTCACGGAAGCTCTGAGGCTTTCTGAGGCCCCAAAGCCTCTCAAACTTTAAAAATCAGCTGTGAATTACAGCATCTGGAGGCAGTGGGCGGCCAGCAGCTCACCAGCCACGGACACTCACATGGACCCTGGCGTCTGACAGGGCTGGGGCGCGGTTGGGTGTGTGCGGCCTTGCACACCCAGACTGTTGTGAGTCACACGTTGCACAGACGCCTCCCTCTGGCGCGCTTCCTGATCTGCACTAAGGCTGGGGAGGAGTCCGCAGCCCCCCGGAGACGCCAGGAGACTCCTGGGATGTGACGTGGAGGCAGGTGTGTCCCTGGTCCCTCACTCTCCACGCCTTCGGAATCGGGGGCAAAGGGCTTTGCGCCAGGGGCACCCGGCAGGGATCGCGTTAACACACGTTTCCCCCTTGTGCCTCGCAGCCTGTAACGTGTGGTACCTGAACTCGGTGGAGATGGAGTCCCTCACCGGCCACCAAGCCGTCCAGAAGGCCCTGAGCCTCACGCTGGTCCAGCAGCCGCCTCCCTTGTGCACGGTCGTGCACTTCAAGGTGTCTGCCCAGGGCATCACCCTGACGGACAATCAGAGGAAGTGAGTGTCCCCAGGCACCTTGCGGTCAGACCTCCCGCCAGCCCACGCGGCCCCTGTGGACACGCCGCCGTCCGTGGTTCCTTGTCCTCCCGTACCTCCTGGGAGCCGCTCACAAACCCCTGATGTTCAGCCCAAAGGTGTTCTTTTTAGGACTCCGTAAAATTGTTTAAAAAAAAAAAGAGAAAGAGACATTGGACCTTTGAGTATCACACACATGTGTATAATTTTATTTTAAAACATTTTTTTAAGTTTATTTGAGAGGGAAACAGCACAAGTGAACGAGGGAGGGGCAGACAGAGAGGGAGAGCGAGAACCCCAAACAGGCTCCGTAGTGTCAGCACAGAGCCTGAAACGGGGCTTGAACCCACGAACTGTGAGATCAGGATCTGAGCTGAAATCAATAGTCCAATGCTTAACCAGCTGAGCCCCCAGGCGCCCCACCTGTATAACGTTGAAACACAAACATCTTTTAAGTTGATTCTGTAAAAGCACTCAGGGACCGTGGCAGAGCCCACCCTTACCAGGTGGTTGTCCTGCCTCAGGTGACCCTGCACTCAGGTGACCTCGCTAGATGCCATTTCAGTATCCAGGTAATTATAATAACGATCAGGTCTACGTAAGGGTAGCACAGACCAGTAATGATCATTCTTCGTAATCTGGACGTTCTGTGGCATGTGATAATGTTATCTGTTTGGATGACAGACAGAATCTTGGTGGCCTTCATCACCGCTGTCACCAAGTGGTTTCTACCCAGCAGGGGTCCCAGCGGGAAAGAGGAGCGAGTCAGGTGCACAGACAGCGGCGTGCCCGGGCCTCCCCTCGGTGGGGCCTTTGACCTCAGGATTGAAGGCATCTCAGAGGCACTTCCCGTGTACTTGTTATGGAAACAGACTGGTGTGATTAGTAAGAGAGCAGACAGGTGGCGGGACATCTTGGGGCTCAGGGCCGGGCCCCTGACGCCGGCCAGCGGGGCAGTGCCTTCCCCAGCGCAGCCCCGACCCTCCCTTGGTGCCCACTTGTGGCCGGTCCCAGAGTTCACAGTGCGCCCCGGTGCTTCCTCGTACCAGAGCCAGGCTCCCGTCCTTGCGGACACTCTGTCCGGGACCACGGCTGGAGATGGCGGCTGGCTGGCGGCCGAGCACAGGAAGGCCTGGCTCACCGGTATCTCCCGCCAGGGCTCCCGGGTTCGGTCCCCACCTCCAGGCAGCCGGCACTTGCCCAGCGTAGCTCTGCTGAGAGCTTTCCTCTCACCGAGCACGAGCTCTCCAGCGCCCACTCTCTGCATTTCTGATGGGCGTGCATGTCTCTCCTCTCTGAGACCAGTAATAAAACTGCCTTCGGGGGGGGCGGGGGGGGCCTGCCAATGTGCATCACCACCACCCTAACGCCCTGTGCCGGGACCCTGTCCTCTCCGCCCTGACCCCACAGACTCTTCTTCCGGAGGCACTACCCTGTGAGCAGTGTGATTTTCTGCGCGCTGGATCCGCAGGACAGGAAGTAAGAGACCCCCGTTTGTATCAAGCAGTACTAAGCTTCCTTTGCCCGATAAGTTGGTAAGGAAACTAACATAACTCTTCCTTTTCTTTTGAACTGCAAGGTGGATCACGGACGGCCCCTGCTCGCGGTAAGATCCCGGGGCGTCGGTGCCTTCCTTCCCCAGAGTACATCCTCTCACCGGGTTTCCAAACATGCTTTCTCATCAGGAGAGGACTGGGTCAGGCCAGTGGGTTAGGTTGTGCTGTAAACGGAAATGAAAGCACCCCTTTCCATGGGGGGGAGGGGGGACACCTGCCCAGGGTGTGCTTTTCTTTGGAGGCACAGCACAGACCAGATCGCACAGCTTTTTGGCTGCTCAGAGTGGCACTAGCTGCGTGCGTGTCAAGGTCAGGGTGGAAGAAAGGACTTCCCGCATGGGAGCGTGAACCACACGGTGGTCAGTGTTCCCAGACACAGGGAGCACATGGTTTTGGCCCGCCCTCTCCTGGTGCTCCCAGAACTTTCCGGAGCTGTCCGCACCCCCCAGGCCGGCTTCCTCCGTGTAACCTCAGCTTAATGGCCAGGAATGTGACCTCACAGGTCTGGCTCTGGGGTCCCCATCTCCCAGTCCTGTTTGTCTCAGGATCTGACCCCAGGCGGAGCCCGGGCTACCCCCACTTGGGCACGCAGGGCTGACGGGCTCGTGGCTGCGTGGAATGTGTGACCTCAGCAGGGTTACTCGAGCCAAGCCCTCTTGTAGCTTGGAAACTGCTAAATGGGAACAAAAAAAAATTCATTTTTCGAAGAAAGAGAAGAAGGAGTCTGCCTGGGAAACAGACAGTAGAAGTCACTGTGTGAACTTGAGGGCTCACGAGAGGGCCCACAAACGGCTTCAGTTTGTCTAAGAATAATAATTAGACGTGCTACTTTTCAGTCCTCAGTAGTGCGCTGTTTGTGACTGGGCCGTAGGGGGCTGGAGGGGGAGCCCTGACCCCCAAGGGTGCGAGTGTGCCCCTCACTGCCCCGGGGCCCCTCAGGGTCTGTGCCTCCACGTGACCTGATCGAGGAGAGAGCAAGCCACTTGCCCCCATCCCCAAGGACCCTGGGTTTCCTCTGGGAGACCCCAGTCCATGTGCTGGGCGGGGCTCAGGAGCCCGTCCTGTCCAGCGTCTGCAGGATTCTGGCCAGGAATGGACCAGGGCGGTGGCCAGCCACCTATCTGCTTCCTCCGTAAGGTTTGGGAGGTGGACACGTGTGGGCAGGTGTGGACAGGTATCAGGCAGGTGTAGACAGGTGTGAGCGGTGTGGACAGGTATTGAGCAGGTGTAGACAGGTGTGGGAAGGTGTGAGCAGATGGGGACAGGTGTAAGTAGGTGTGAACAGTGTCGGGCAGGTGTGGGCAAGTTTGGGCAGGTAGGGACAGGTGTCAGGCAGGTGTGGGCAGATGGGGACAGTTGGGGACATGTGACAGCAGGTGTGAGCAGGTGAGGACAATTGTAGACAGGGGACCAGCAGGTGAGGACAGGTGTGGGCAGGTGGGGACAAGTGTAGACAGGTGATGGGCAGGTGTGAGCAGGTGGGGACAGGTGTTGGGCAGGTGTGGGCAGGTGGGGACATGTGACAGCAGGTGGGGACAGGTGATGGGCAGGTGGGGACAGGTGTGGGCAGGTAGGGACAGGTGATGGGCAGGTGGGGACAGGTGTGGGCAGGTGGGGACAGGTGGGGACATGTGACGGCTGGTGGACAGGTGTGACCGGCAGGTGGTGTGGACCTGGCAGGATGGGGACAAGTGACCGGCAGGTAGGGACAGGTGTGGGCAGGTGGGGACAGGTCAGGTGGGGACAGCAGTGTGGGCAGTGGGGACAGGTGGGGACAGGTGGGGTGTGACGGCAGGTGTGTGGGGACAGCAGGTGTGGGACAGGTGGGGACACATGACAGCAGGTGTGAGCAGTAGGTGGGGACAGGTGTGGGCAGGTGGGGACAGTAGGTGGGGACAGGTGGGGACAGGTGGGCAGGTGGGGACAGGTGATGGGGCAGGTGGGGACAGACGGGACAGGTGGGGATGAGGTGTGGGACAGATGGGGACAGGTGGGGACAGGTGGGGACATGTGACGGCAGGTGGGGACAGGTGTAGGCAGATGGGGACAGGTGGGGACGTGACGGCTGGTGGGGACATGTGACGGCAGGTGGGGACAGGTGTTGGGCTGCGGGCAGCAGGAGTGCCAGGTAGCAGCAGCGGCAGGGGGGCAGGAAGCAGGTGGAGGGTCGCACGCACGCCTGGGCCCCTGGACGCTGGCGCTCTGACCTCTCCTCTCCTTTGCAGAGTCTTCGGGTTCGTGGCCCGGAAGCAGGGCAGCGCCACAGACAATGTGTGCCACCTATTTGCAGAGCACGACCCGGAGCAGCCCGCCAGCGCCATCGTCAACTTTGTGTCAAAGGTCATGATCGGCTCCCCCAAGAAGATCTGAGCCGAGAGGGGCCGGGGCAGCGCCGGGTGGGCTGGCGAGCCTGACCCTGCAGCCCCGGGAGGGGGAGGCATTCCTCATCCGGCTTTACAGATTTGGGGACACAGCCCCGCTGCCTCCTGGCCGTCCCTGAGAGACTGCCCCCCACAGCTTCCTGCAGCGCCCACCCGGGCTCTGCCCCGTCGCAGGGGACACATGTGTGCCTTGCACGCCGGCATTTGTGGGAAGGACGACGCCCGGCCCCTCGGCAGTGGCCCCGAGTGAGTGGGGGGGCATCGCCGGCGCGGAGGCCCCGTCCGTCCCGCGCCCCGGGGGGGCACATCCCTCCTCCACAACAGATGCCAGCTGAGAAGGGGGCGTGTGTTTGACGAAGGTTCGTGCAGCCCGGGCCCTTCCAGAACTCTGGGGAGGGGACAGCAGCTGGCTGTGAGGACCACGCGGGTCACCTGGTCCCTCGCCAGAGGGGCACCGTAACGCCAGAGAGCGTCAGCCCGGCGCGTGGCAGCCCAGCCTCCTGCTCCCACGCCGGGACCTAGCGGCGCACTGGCCACGAGGGGAGAAGGAAGACGGACGGGAAATGCTGTGTTGTGTAATTTATATTCTACTTATGCCAAATTATTTATGATGACACTTTCCTATTGCTGGAGGGGACAGGGCCCCATCGCTGCAGGCTGCGGGCTGAGCCCTGGTGGGTGCACCCGCGATCGGGGGCCTCAACCACCTCCAGCCTGACGGTCAATGTTGCGTGTCCAGGCTGCGGGTGACGTCCTTTCTGTGGGGGAAGGTCTGGAGGGTGGGTCCCATTCGGGTTTAGACTCACCCCCGTGTGAGCTGCCGGCCACCTGTCCTGCCTCTGGGGCCCCCGCTAGGACCCTGTGTTTCTAGCGTGCTGAACAGAGGGGAGGAGGAGGAGGAAGACGCAAGGTTCAGACCTTCCAGGCTGGGGGCCGCTCCTCTGCACCGCCCTGGAGGCCGAATTGGGTGTGCCGTTCATGCCGGGGGTCCTGCACCTCAGTCTTTGGCGTGAGGCGCCTCTCGGCCCTGGAACTGCTCCCCTGCCTGGCTTTCCAAAGTCCACACCAGCTCTTGGGGCCCCAGGGGTCACCGACGGCCACCCCAGGAGTTGGGAGTGTGCCTTGTGAAGCCTCTGTCGTAAAGGGGCCAGAGACCAACGTCACCGCGTGCAGCCGGAACTCGCAAGTCCCTGTGGGCTCGAGGCAGGCAGACCTGCTCCCTGGCTGTTTCCTATCGAACCAAACACAAGTGCCTCATTTCTGTGCCAAATGTTTGCCTTGGTCTTTGCGGACCTTCTCCACCAACGGGTGCAGGGGCAGGCGTGGGGGAGTGTGCGGGCATCTCCCAGAGCCCCCGGTGACACCTCCGAGGCCGCTGGCACCTCCGCTTTCCCTTCGCAGCAGAAATGTGGCCAAGGAGACCTCAGCCTGAGATGGCTTCTGCCCCGTGTGACCCAGAGACGGCGGCCGGGGTCCACGTCCTCCCGACGAAGGAAGAGAGGGCTCGTTCAGACATACCGCTAGGGCGGGTATGGGATTCGGGAGCACAGGCTGCGGGTGACTGAGGCATTGGGGCCTCCCGTGTCCAGAACATTCCAGAAGCCACACCTGCTTGCTTTTTAAACGGACCGGCTGGCTGCGGTTTCTCCTTCAAGGGGTCAGGGCGTCAGGAAGTTCGCTCCCTCTCCGGAGCCAAGGGAGGCGGCCTCCTGGGTTCTGGTGAGCAGGTGTGACACATGCAGTTCTGAATCCATGAACTCGGGGCTCAGACCTGGGGGAGCCCTGCCCCACCCCCTGCGCAGGCTGGGGTCGCTCCTGGGAAGGGTCCATCCCAGCCCCTGGCCTCCGGGCGCCCACGGGCACAGGGGTCCTGTCCTGGGAGGTCGCCGAGGCCTGCCCCCCACGGGGTCGTAGCCAGGGTCCTATTAACCTGCTCATTAACCGTGTGCTGCATCCTCCAGTGCTAACCTGTAACCACGTTAAGTCACACCGAATTTAAGGGTCTCCACGTGGATCCCCGGCGTCCGAGACCTCACGTCTCCTTCTCTGCCTTACTTATTAGTGGGTATTTTTACTTTTCTTATATTGTAAAGAATATATCCAGTATGTAAATGAATGTTCTATAAACCTTTGTATAGTCATTTTCTCTGCTTTTCAGATACCATCTCTATTCAGAGTATAATAAAATTATAAACACAGGAACGCGTCAGTGAGGCAGGCATTCCTTGCGGCGGGTGAAAGTGTGCGTGTGCACATCTCCCGGCCCGCGTGTGCGTGCATAGGTGTGTGCACGTGTGTGTGGGAGTTCGAGGTGGATTTTTTGGTGGGTCACTGGATTCCGTGATAAATTCACATTTTGCCCTTAGGAACACATTTTGAGATTTATGCCCAGAGACATTTGATAAATTATATTTGAAGATCCCAAGAATTTACTCCTAATGTGTGGCATTGCTCACAGACACTGATGTGTGTTGATGTCCAGCCCCCCAAGGGACTTTTCCCAGCCTCTACAGAGCTGGGGCTGAACCTGAACTTGAAGTCTGGTGGGTTTGCCTGTTGCTTCAATAATAGATGCGGGTCACATCCAGCACCCCTCTCCTCAAACACCCCCCGCCGGGTGGGGGCCCATCATGCTGGCTTTTGCCTTCATGGGTCTGGGCCCCCTTCCCTGGTTGACGTCCCTCCTGACGTAGATGATGGGGACACAGACCCGTGGACCCTCACTCTCTACGTCCCGAAAGCCTGGAGCTGCTGTCGCCCAGGCCCCAGTGGGGGGACGGTCACTGGGCTGCACCAGACACGGCCTGCCATTCCCACGGCAGGCTGGGGTGCAGGTGAGGTCGCTGTTGTCATTCGTGTGAACACCACGACTGCTTGGCCCCCAGCCAGGAGCGCGACAAGGTGTCATGTCCGACAGGAGGTGTGGGGGGCAGGGGCTGGGCCCCCCAGGAGCACAGCTGGCATTTGTCACTGTGGCCTGGAGTGTGCCCTGTGCGGGGGGTGAGCTCGCTGTGCGTCACGCAGGGGCTGCTGCTGGTGGACGTACTGACGCTGGGCGTCTGGGTCCCGCCCCTGGGGACCCTGGGTCCGCTGAAGCTGGCATCAGAGGCGTCGGGGCCCCGCCCCCGCAGGAGCCAGGATCTATTGAAGATGGGCGCCTGCTCTGCCTGCCGGGGGCCCTGGATCTCCTGGAGGTGGGCGCCCCTCGTCCTGCCCACAAGGGACTTCGCACAACCATCCTCCGTCATGATTGCTCGTTACCGACAGGTAAGTGTGATCACCAGGGTCGTGAGCTGAACTTCCCTGGGCCTCAGGGTCCCAGTTCACACAGCAGACTCAAAGTTGGAGTTTCCAGGTGGACTTGGGGCCACGAGCACATGCAGGGGAGGGACTAGCTGTCTCCAGACACATGTGGGTGCAAGGCTGGGAACAAGGAAAGGATCCAGGAAGAAATGGCCTTGACCCCCAAAGCCCTTTGCCCTGGCAGGTGCCAGGAAAAGGCTTCCGCCACCACAGGTGAGCTGGCCCAAGACCTCTGTCTCCGTGGATCTGGACACCGTGGTGGTGGAGGACAGCAGGAGGAGGCCGTGCCCCCCCAGGAAGCACACTCTGTCTCCCACTGTCCTGGGGTCCGCAGAACGGATCGGCCACGGAAGCCTCCCTGCTCCACGGCTCCACTGCCCTCTCCCACAGACACCCTCAGCATCAGGGGACCACACAGACCAAAGCACTGTGGCAACATGGTGACGATCGAGCCGCCGTCCGTGTGGACACAGCCCAGCGCAGGCTGGGACCCGGGGCCACACCTGCGACTGGCCACTGCCTGCTGACCGATCAGAGGTTAGTGGGACCCAGAGGCTCCTAACATAAGTGCCCAAAGGTCCCGGCGATGGTAGAAAACCACCCAAACCACCCGTATAGCAGGAACCGGGAAACTGAGGCCAGGAGACAAGAGTCCCTGTCCCCGACAGCAGGGTGGATCCGAGGCTAGAACTCGCCCTGAGGACGAGAAGCAGCGAAGAGGCTCCAGCACCTGCAAGTTGTCCTCACACAAGTGGAGACACAAAAGCCCGGCAAAGAAACAAGCGATGGAAAAGAAGCAGACAGAAGTTTCCGTTACAGAACAGACAGGTGCAAAACAACTCGCTCGAGGCAGTCGTGGAGGGAGGCACCAGGAGAGGGGCCCTGCCTTCCAGGGCGAGTGAGGGAGTCCGCGCGCCCCCCCCAAGAAGTGGGCAGCCTCTGGGACCCGTGGGGACAGTCACGACCCAACTGCGGTGTCCTCGAGTCCCAGGAGGGGAGCAGGAGAGGGGGGCTACGGAGTAGTCGAGGCAGCCACCAAAGACCCCAAATCCATGAAGACCCGGCCTATAGATTCAAGACAGACGACAGCCACAAAAATCTGTGTCTGCTGCGGGTTCTCCAGTCAGGGAGCCACCGTGACCTCACCATTCGTGGGTTCGAGCGCCGTGTCGGGCTCTGCGCTGACAGCACGGAGTCTGCTTGGGACTCTCTCTCTGCCCCTCCCCTACTCACGCTGTATCTCTCAGAAATAAATAAATGTAAAACTCCATTTTTTAACATGCCTGAACTGAGTTCACCGGCCACAGGACAGAGCTTGGCGGAGGAGAGCCACACGACCCAGCCACGTGCTGCTTACACGACACTTCAGATTCCGTGGCCGCAGGTGGGAATCAGAAGGACTTAAGAAGACCCATCTTGCCAACATGAATTTTAAAAACCGAAGGGCACACAACACAGCTGAGCACCAGGAGGCGCACCCTACAGCCCTAGAGGACTGGAGCCCGGGAAGCCCCGACGGCCCTGGACGGCACCCACCGGACCACAGAGCCTCGGCGGCGGAAGCCAAGCCGCTGCCGCCAGGAGAGGCCGCCCCACAGTTGTGTGGCTGGGGGCTCGACGCTCCCTTCTCGGCAGCGTGGAGAGCTCCACAGAGGACGCGGGGCCCCGGGTCCCATGAGCGGTCAACAGGACCTGATAGAGAAACGCACCCCCCCATCCCCCTCCCCTGGCAGCAAAAGGCACGGTTTCAAGCTCCGACAGACACTCGCCAAGACTGCCCGTGATCTGACCCACCAAGCGGAAGGTGAATCAGGGGGAGGCGTGCATCCTGGGGGCCGGGGAGCTCACAGTTCCATGGACCGTGTGCAGTCACCTGGCGGGACAGCGGGTGTAACTGGGACAATAAAGCAGACATTGGTTGAGTGCCTACTGTTTACCAAGCACAGTGCCAGCACCTGCGGGTTAGCGTTGGTTTATGGGTCCACCTCCCTGGGTTGCAGAGTTCAGGCAGCCCCCACTGAATGCACTGTGGTGGGGAACAGGGCCCCACACGGCCGGCGGGGTGGCCGCCTGTCCCACTGCCTGAGGCCGCCCTTGTTCCCGGCGCAGGGTGGGGCCCCCGAGGGGACCTGCCTGCTTAGACACACAGAGCTGCAGGCGGCCACGGGCAGGTGGCCCTCGCCCACTTACAGATAGACACTCAGGGTCAGGAAAGGTCAGCAGCTTGGCGACCATCGGGACACAGGCCTGGAAATGAATCAGTACTTTGCGGTCACCCTTTCCTTTTGTTTAGTGTCTTCCTGTTGGTGCCCCACCCGGACAGCGGGGGGCCTCGAGGCCTGAGTCCTCCCCGAGAGGCCCGTCCCGGCACACTCCCGCCCGGGGAGCGACTGCCTGTGAACCGGCTTTTCCTGCTGCACTTTGCCCCACATTTGGCCCAGAATGTTCCCTCCGAACTGAAACCCTGCAGTGTCCTGGGATTTGTGCGCCAGCCGGTGGCGCCGAGCTCCTCGCGGGCGGCATTGCCCCCTGGTGGCCAGCGGGGCTTGCTGCAGCGGGGCGGGGCCGCCCGTGCCAACCGCGCTGCGCTGCCGGCCGCCGGCCTGCAGGTGGCGCCGCAAATGGACGCACGAGGGTCGTCATGATGCTAGGCGCCTGGGCTCTGGCGCGCGCCCACTCTGCGGCTGTGACAGGTCCCCCGAGCAGGCGCCTTTGTCACAGGAGAACATTCCCGGTGTTTTCCTGCAAGGTCGTCCTGAGAATGAACTCCGCGTGCTGGGGATCCGCACGTAATCATTTCCCGCCATAGTTGGGTTTCCCAAGTGTCGATGGTCAGTCTGTCAGGAGAGTTGACAGGGTTTGTAGACCATCCGCATTTCGAACCTCGAAACGCTAAGCTCGGTGAAAAGTGACGAACTGTCCTTTGTGGCAATGACCCCCTAGAACACGGGCGGACAAGCCCTTCGGAGTTGGGGGGGGGGGCGGAGGGTGCCGCACTGGCTTGCGTGGGGGAGGCCGGGACAGCCCCTCAGCGGCTGGTTCCAGAAGCTTCCCCTCCGAGTCCGAGGCGCTGGTTTGGCCTGGCGTCTGGGTCTTTCTTACCAGGAGTGGGAGCGGACGGGCGAAGGCAGGGAGCTCCGAGGGGGCGCAGCGTACCATCCGCGGTCCCTCCGCACAAGCCATCCTGGCGCTCAGATTCGAGGCACAGAGGAATTCCAGAAGCTACCACAAACACACTTCCTCCCGGAGGGGATGGAAATGCCCCGAATGGCTGTGGTGATGGCAGATGGCGGAAGCTACTAGAAACCATCCGATCTTACATCTTGAGGGGGTGACGTGGGTGCGGTGTGCGCTGTGTCTCCAGAACGCGGTTGTCAGGGTGAAAACAAGAGACTCCAGACTCCTGGGCACCCAGGCTGAGACCCGGCGCCCCCGCGAGGAGGGACCTGCCACTCGCCCGTGGCACCGGGGGTAATGTGGCCCTGCCTGTGGCCGCAGGCAGCTGTCTGGGACCCCGACAAAGCACCATCTCTGTCAAACAGTCTTAGGGCTGGTGTTGATCCGAAGAAATGCGACCCGTCTGCTGATGCGGCGGCGGGAGGCCGGCGTCGGGCCCCGCGGCTGTGCCCCGGAGCGCCGGGCCCCTGCTCGAGGCCCGGCCGAGCGGCGACGCGGCAGGACGCGGGGGCACAGGCGGAGCCCCGGACAATGGGGGCTCTGGGCGGGCAGCCGGGGATGCCAGAGACCTGGGCCGAGCTCCCCACATCGCCCGAGGTGAGGAAGTCCGCCTGGTGCCCGGGCGGGGGCCCCGCAAGGAAGAGCCCGACCCGCTTTGGCCTCCCTCGGTCCCTGGGAGTCTGCGGGCGGGTTCTTGCCCCGGAGGGAGGACAGCCCTGAGCCAAGCGTCAACTTGAACTCCTGCAGGACCCGCATGGCCACGGCCACAAGTGAGTGGGGGCGTCTTATCATGTAAAAATGGCCAGAGAAGTCACGGGCCTTCCTGAGCCCCCGCCGGAGGCGGCTGGAGGGGAGGGGGCGCGGAGAGAGGCTGCTCCGCAGCGCCCCCGTGAGCCCCATGCCTACCTGGCCGTGGCGGGGGGAAGGGGGGGGTAGGGAAGCTGTCGAGTCCAGCAGGGGCGTCACACACGTGGGCCTGGGGCTTGGCCGGGAGGCTGTCCTCCACCAGAAGCTGGACCTGCCAAGAAAATCACCTCTGGTTGCAGGTCGGGTGCACCAGATAACAGCCGTGAAGGCACATCGCTGTTCCCACTGCCTCCAGGGACAGAGAGCAGGTGGAGGAGACGCTGTGAAAGTGCTTCCGTGTCACTTTAAGGGGTCGGTGGCTCTCGTGGGTACAGGGTGAGTGAAGTGTGAGTGAGTGAAGTGTAAGGTACTGAGGTGAAGTGTAAGAAGAGCCAGCTGAAGCCCAGGACACAGTGAGCTCCCTGTGGGCGGTGCTGTGTCATCACCACCATCCCCTTCATCACCACCACCATCACCAACATAATCATCACTATATCAACATCCTCCTCCTCCTCTCCATCATCATCACCACCATCACCATCATCATCATCATCACCACCATCACCATCATCACCATCACCACCATCATCATCACCATCACCACCATCACCACCATCACCATCATCATCACCATCATCACCATCATCACCATCATCATCACTATCACCACCATCACCATCATCACCACCATCACCACCATCATCACCATCATCATCATCACCATCATCATCATCACCATCATCACCATCATCACCATCACCATCACCATCATCATCATCACCATCACCATCATCAACATCATCATCACCATCACCACCATCACCCCTGTCATCACTACCGCTATGGTTGGGAGACATGCAAAATTACTAGTTCCTCCACCGTGTGGTCAGCCATGAACAGATGAGTGTATCTGACCTCTTAGGCCTCTTATCTCTCCGCTTGTCCAGAGGAAAGCAGGAGAAGATGTGTGGAAAATGGACACAGTGACATTTAAAAGCGGAGGTTGGGGAAACCGGGGAAATGATTTCAACGGGAACTTTACAGAGAAGATATACAAACAGCAAATCGGTACCTGAAAATAACCCAGCGTCATTAGGCATCAGGGACAGGCAAATTAAACTCGGCAGGAGCCCCCATCCCGTCTCTCCTGGGATGGTTAAAACCGACGCCACAGGTGCAACGCAAAAGCTGGCGTCTCTTCCGGAACAGTTTGCCATTTTCTTATACTTTCCTACGCACTTTTCTTATTTCATGTGCAATTTCTCAAACACGTATACCTTATAACCCAGCAAGCCTGTGCTAAAGCTTTTACTCAATGGGAATTAATCTTGTATTCAACAAAGACTCGTACACAGAGGTCTACAGCAACTTCATTCAGACCTGCCCCAAACGCGCAGTGACCCGTGTCTTTCCACTAGGGGGCGGGTAACAGAATGAAAATTTAAAAATAAGCATGAAGTAAGGGGTGGGTTCTGAGCGGGAGTCCAATACGTTATCTGAGGAACAGTAATATTTAAACTTGACTAGGCATTTACTGTGTGCCGGGCATCGTCTCCTACATCCCTGCAGACACCCCGGGGGCGGTGGGGAGCATGAGCCCTGCGGGCCTGAGACATCCCGTGGTGGTGCCAGACAGCTCCGTCACCCGGGAGGGTGGGGCTGAGGCCAGGGCTGCCGCCGCACCCCTCCCCCTCGCCTCCCCCTTCCCAGGCACCGGAGGAGGCGCGCATGCGTCCCCGGACCCAGATACAAGACAAGACACTAATGTTTGCTAGGCGGGGGGCTTGGAGGACACTTTGGAGGATCGCTGACCTGTTCCGGATTCCCGCAGAAGTCCCCGCGTGGGGCTGAAAGCAGCAGTGCGCCCTGCGGGAGACCCCGCCTCTTCCCGGCTCTGTGGGAGCCTCTGCTCACGAAGGGGCGGTGCACCTGGCACAGAGGGCCGCACCCCCTGCCCGTGTGACTCCCCCAGCTGCCCTGGCCCCGGGGGTTCTGGATTGCTGGGTCTGCTTTGTAGAGGGCGTGTGTTTGCCCGCGAATGTGTGTGCACGCGCACAGGTGCGTGTTTGTGTGTGCACGTGTGTCTGGGGTCTTTCTAAATCACCCTTGGACCCTGGCAGGTTAGTGACCGCGGTGGGCCGGAGCAGCAGAGAGCACGGAGCTTCGGGGGCCTCCCCACTCCTCAGGGGCCATCAGGGACCAGTGGGAGCGACACCTGCGACCCCCGGGCCTTCCCGCGGGCGGGCGGGTGTGACAGGAGCGCCCGTCAGAGCCTGCACCTTACGACGACCAGAGCACTGTAACCTCGATTTAAAGGAAAAACAGTGGGGACGACTTTTGCTGCCTCCCCAGGCCAGCCGGCCCTCACCTGGACCTGCACGTGTAGCGCAGCAGGACGCGAGGAGCCTCCCTAGCCACCTGGAGTTGTGCCACAGCGGCCAGAGTTTCCCCTTCCTTTTTAATTTCTTTGTATGTTCAGAAATGGCCATAATGCTCCTGGAATCTTCTGCCTTAGTGAAAACCGTAAATAATCCCCTTTATGCGCTTGGAGCGCAGCGTCTCGGCGCGGCCGGCAGGGGGCGCGCGCGCGCTTTCCTGGACTCGCGGGAGGCCGGGGGCGGGGTCCCCGGGAGGACTGGGGAGGAGAAGGGGGTCCAAGCAGAGGAAGGAGAGGGGGCGAGGGTCAGCACGGAGGGGGGTGGAGGTCCGCAGGGAGGTCAGAAGTCGGGACAGGAGAGGGAGGTTGGAGGGGTGGAGTCCGGGGAGGAGGATGGGCAGGGGTTTCCCAGAGGTCTGAAGCCGGGGTCGTCAGGAGGGACGGAGGTTGGGGGCCTGGAGTCCGGGAAGGCAGGAGGTGGGAGGGGCGGGGTCGGCGTGGAGGACCTGAGAGGAGGAGGAGGCAGGAGCAGGGGACCCCGGCGAGGACGGAGGAGTGGGCAGAGGTCAGCGTGGAGAAAGGGGAGGGGGCGGGGTCTCGGGGAGGCGGGGGGCGGGGTCCTCGAGGAGAATGGAGGTGGGAGGGGTGGGAGACGCGCGGAGGATGCGGGGAGGATGGGGGAGGGGCTCCGCCCTGGGGCCGCGGTCGTGGGGAGAACTGAGAGTCCGCGCGGAGGATGGAGGTGGGAGGGGGTGGGGTCTGTGCCGAGGACGGGCCGGGGGTCAGCGTGGAGGACCGGGGAGGGGGGCGGAGCGGAGGTCCCGGCGAAGACGAAGGCCAGGCGGGAGGTCTGCGTGGAGGAAGTAGAGGGGGCCGAGTGTGCAGGGCGGAGGGGGCGGGGGCGGGGTCGCGGAGGCCTGAGGTTGGGGGTTGGAGCTTAGGGGAAGGACTGGAGAGGAATCCTGGGTCTGCGGGGGAGGATGGAGAGGGGGAGGGGGGCAGGGGGGAAGGTCTATCGGGCGTCCAGGGTGCACGTGCTTCTGGGCCCTTCTGGCCCGGTGCTGGGGGGAGAGGGGAGTGTAGAGGAAGTCTTCGCCTTGCTCAGGGTCCGCTCCAGTGGGGTGGGGGCTCCTGCAGGGACCCGGTGTTGGGGGACAGGGGGAGCCCTTAAAACGCTGGTGGCCACACAGGCCCGCGACCCCGGGTGGCCGACCTAAAGACTTATTTATGCAGTAAGGATCCCTTCTGAGCAGGTTTTGAAGTTTTAGAAACTTCTGCAAACCTACCAAAGAATGCATTCCTTTGTCTCTGAGAGGTTTGGGGTCGTCTCTTTTAAGAGTGCCTCTTAAGGTGGATTTATCTAAATCTGAGTTTCCCCAGAATGGCCATTACAGTTCCAGATTTCCTTGTGACTCAGAAATTCCCCCTTTGGGGAATAAACTGTAAAGAACTGTAAACAGATATCTAAGCAAAAATGTGCACGTGGATGTTCATTGCAGAAACAGTCATCATCTCCAAAAGGTAGAAACAACTCCGGGGGTCCTTAACTGATGTGTATGTTCCTGCTTTGGTGTGGGTGGGCTTCAAAACAAGGAAAAGAAGTCAGACTCGAAGGACCACATAGGCGATTCTGTTTATATTGTATATTACGTGTGCAGAATAGGCAAGTTTAGGGTCCTGGGGCCGACCAGTGGCCTCCAGGGGGGGTGGGCCAGGGGGTGCAGACAATAGGGTGTGGCTGCTCATTGGGTACGAGGTTTCAAAAAGTTCTGAAGCTAGACAGAGTGCTGATCACTCAGCACTGTGAATGCACTGAAATGCACATTTAGAGTGGTCAGAATTGTTCACTTCGTGCTTGTTTCATCCCATTAAAAAACCGAATTGGCATAAATGAGTAGGTTTTCACAGTCTCTGGAGACGATCTGGGGGGAAGACCACAGACTTTACGGAAGGGAGGCTGGGATTGCAATTCTGCCCGTTCTCCCTGTGCACCCGGTACCCATCTCCTGACCTGGAGCTGGTGCGTCGATTAAATGAGATGCTAGAACTGAAATAAGCCCAGATGCTTGGTGTGTTTTAAGAAAGCAAGTTGGGGAATCCGTCTGCAGGAGCAAAGAGAGACGGAACAAACAGACCGTATAGTGAGAAAGCGGGGAGGGGGTGCGTTCAGTGCTCACTGGGCTCTGGGACCCCCTTCCCTTCCCCCAGTGGCTTCCCAGCTGGTCACCTTGAACCAAGGGCTCAGTTCCATGTCTCCGGACTCTGAAATGGCGGTGGTGACCGAGGCACTGCCCAGGAAGAGGTGGCCTTGCTTTGCAAACCCACATGGCTTCCTGGCCTGTCATCTCCGGTGACAAGGAAGTGAGGAAGGGAATGTGGACCGAAGAATGACCCAGGTCCCGGCACGCTGGTTTTCTGATACATACATTTTGTTTCATTTTTCACACTCTGGCCGTGGTGTGCCAGACACAGCATGTTTGTACGGTATGGACACTTCCCTTTCAGTAGCGCAGCCTCACATTAGCGTTGCCGAGTTTGCGGGCATCTTGGATGGCGGAATGGAAAGCACCATTTCCCTCTGCAGATGTGGGAGGGTGAGGCTGAGCGACGCCTGGCAGAGAGGCTCCGCGTCCCGGGGGAGCGTGAAGTTGGGGACTGGGCAGCTTTGCACAGGGCACAGAGCCAGGCTGCCTGCGGGGGACCCCAGGAGGTCTGCTTGGAGGGCACCCTGGGCCCTGCTTAGCGCCTGTGGAAGGAGCACCTGGGACCTGCATTTAGCACCATTCGTCTGTGGCTCGTAGCCCAGGGCCCTTCCCCGACTGTGCCCGAGGCCCCTGAAATCTCTGTGCAGCCTGTGGGGGGGGGGGATCCCCAGTGACGATGACAGGTTTCTTGCCCGCCTTTCTTCGTGTCACATTGGATTCAGAGACACATTGGATGTCGGGTCACCTCGCACATGCGGAGTTGCCAAGTGATCGGAATATCAGCGGCACCAAGTGCAGGTTCATCTTCCCCAGGGGGCAGCGGTCTTTCTTTCTGTCACTGGGCTCAGCCCAGGAGACTCCCCTCTCTGGACACCACCTCCCACCCGCCCCCTGCCCTCTCCTGCCCAGGTTAATCTAGGGGGTGGAGCGAGCCAGCTGGCAATTGCCAGGGTGCAGGCTCGAGGCAGAGTCCAGGGCTGGGTCCAGTCACATCTGCCACTTAGGAGGGGCCCCGCTGGGGCTGCCCTAGGGACCTGCTGGGCATGGACTGAGGGGCAAGGAGACAGAGGTGACGAGCTCCTCCCAGGGACATGAAGGCCCTGCCCCTCAACGTGGCCGCCCCCAGGGGTGGGCAAAGCACATCCAGGAGGAGGCACTAGCCTGGGGCCCCAGTGACTGAGAGCCGTGCGCAGAGGGGGCCTTGTGCGCAGAGGGACAGCCGAGGCGTGGGGAGAGCCTCGGGGCTCATGACGCGTTGGGCCGAGCTGCCCAGTGCGTCCGTCACTTTCTGGGCCGGACTCTTCTCCTCACTGATCCCCGAGCTGCGTTTCTACTACTGAGCCGGATTCTGCATGCGGTCCTCCCAAAGCCTGTGGCCCGCCAGCAAGCCGCGGAAGGGACCGTCCCACGGCTCGCCAGCCTGCCCTCGCCTCTTCTCACGCTCCACTCGACCAGTTTCAACTTTGAGTTTACGATGTTTTGGGAAGCATCGACTGGGGTCAGCTCCGGAGGCGACTCTTCCAGACGGGAGCGAGGGGCCACCCGGACACACAGGGGACCTTCTAGCAACCGCAAGGTGTCTGTCCTGTGCAGGGGGAAGGCTGCTCAGGGGCAGGTTCACCGGTCAGTGTGGGCACAATGGAGGCCAACAGAGGCGAGGCTCACGCCCCACGTCCCTGCGGTGGCCTGTGGCTGTGTCCTGTGGACACAAGTCAGCCATGGCTGCGGCTCCTGGCTCTGGCCTGGCTCCACGGCAGCTCTGCCCTCTATACACGGGTCTGGGACATCGCGTCCTCCTGGACGAGGGACCAGGAAGCCCCAGAAGAGCGAGAGGATGGCTCCGACGCACGTGCATGGACGGGTCACTGGCACGTCTGCTCCTATCCGGTGGTCCAGGGCAAGTCACACGGGGGCACCGTCCCAGGGCCCAAGGTCACACTCCGTCCCCCAGCACATGGCTGTGACCCACTGGTCAGCATCATTTGTGCAAACTGGCTGGATTATCAGGATGAGAAAAAAAACCCCACCGCTTTCAGGGGCCCCAGGCAGAAACCTGCCCTCAACTGGAGGGAGAAAAGGAGAGGAAGGGAGAGCTACGAGGGGCTCACCCAGCTCCAAAGCCGTGGTCCTAGGAGGGGGGAACCACCACCATGCAGTCCTCTGTACCAGGTGTCTCTCGCCAGCCTCGCTTCCTCTGCACTGACCCTGTCCCCGCTCAGGGCCACAGGGAGCCACAGGGCCACCGGCCGCCTCTCAGCGTGGAGCTTCTGAGAGGGAGAATCACTTCCCTGGGACCCAAAGTCTCTGCTTCCCCTCGACTGGCACGAGGTCCCCTGCTCCCAGCCTGTTGTGATGGGCCAGGCCCGAGGCCACACTACTGGCATCAGGATGGAGTGGGGCCGGTGTCCAGAGGAGCAGAGGAAGGGACCGCGGCCCTGGGCGCCCAGGCGCAAGAACACAGGCCAGCGTACCCGTTCCTCCAGATCCCTTCTGTCCCTGTGCAGCCCTCGCTGACCTGCTGGGCCGTTGCCTCGGGCACTGGAAGGGACCCCAGGAGGCCAGGAGACATCATTTCTCTGCTTGGTGGTGGCACTCGCCTGAGAGACCAGCCCCACTGGATTCTCAGGCCCGTGACCCCGCACAGAGCGCTTATCCATCCGTCTCTGCTCCTCACTTGAGATGTGGTTTCTTCCGCCCTCAGGAAGGGCTGCTCTGGGGACAGGACGGTAGCCGTGCTGGTCAGCCACACCTGCATCACCAGGCACCGCGGGTGTGGGCTTGAGCGACAGATGCTGGTCTTCTTGTGGCTCTGGAGGCTGGGGTCCCGGATGGAGGGGCCACCGGGCTGGAGACACTGCTGAGGCCTCGCTCCTGGGTGTGCGGACAGCTGCCTTCTCCCCACGTCCCCTCTGTGTGTGCCTGTGTCCTAATGTCCTCTTCTTAGGAGCATGCCGGTCACACGGCGTGAGGGCCCACCCCAGCGACCTCATTGTTCGTAATTCTCCTTCAGCGACCCTGAGTCCAAAACACTCACACTGGGGACATTGAGGGCTAGGGCTTTGCCCTGCAACATTTGGGGAGGGGATGCAGTCTGTCCAGAACAGGCATCGAACAGAAGGGTGCTGGGCTCCTGCTGACCTGTCTGCAGCGAGGCGACCTAAGACAATACCTGTGTCCTCCAGCAGGGGGAGCGAGGCACAGGGACAGCCACAGAGCCAGGAGAGGAGGGCATTCAGCTGGAGAAACCGGGTAGGACTGATGCCTGAAGATCAGCCCGATGGCCGCTCAGGGTGGGGGGGGGAGGGGGCAGGGCGTCCCCCCCACCCTGCGCCCACCACAGACAGCCCCGCCAGGGACCCCGGGGCTAGTCTGCCTGCGGCACCCGGACGCCAACGCCTTCAGCCACCAGCTGGAGCAGAGGCCTCGCTTCCCTAGTAGCTTTTTGGAGACTTTGCAAAGCACTGGGGAGGCTGTGGGGACTCAGGCCGCTCCCACCTTCCCCTTCTGTAAACAGAGAAGCTGCCAAAATGGAAAGCTTGTTCCCTGTCCTTCCTTCAAGGGCGATGATGTGGTTCCCATCATGTCCAGCCGTCCATCCGGGTCGGGAGCCACAGCAGGACCCGGCTGGACCCCACCAGCCAAGCGCTCGCCACCCTGGGTCGACCATCGGGTCTGGCGAGCGCTGGTGTTTATTTCAGCTTCGTAATTGAAGAGGAATGTCAAGCATGCCGCTCCGCTCTTCCAAATGCTGGAAGGATCTGGAACGGGATAGCCCCTCGAGAAAAGCTTGGGGGGGGGGGCTGGTGGTGGAAGTCCCACACTTACAAAGAACAGATTTGGAAATAATAGATCACTTTGGTTTGGGACGCATAGAACTTTCCTAGACCGTGTTAGGAGTTTTCCTTAACAAGGATCCATCACCAGAAGGAGGCCAGCTGGAGCAGCAACTTCAGAATAACCGCTAGAAACCAAACAGAGGCAAACCTCTGGAGATGCCCAAGAAGGGGGTTGGCCACGTGTACAGTGTGCCAGGCAGATCCAAAGGTGCGGGCACACGGCTGCCCCTGCGCACTCATTTGCACCTGGCGCGGAGTTAGCAAGGGTCCCACAGTGGAGGCAGTGATCGCTAGTGGTCTGATGTGCCCAGCATGACCTCATTGCGTGGCCCTGGCCTGGGAGGGCTCTGCATGCAGCATCCCTGGTGGGGAGCCTGCAGGAGTCCCCCCAGATCACAGGGCTTGGCTGGAAAGCAGGTGTCTCCCCAGCCTGGCCGGCCCAGCCCTACCAGAGAGGGAAGCGGGAGACAAGCCCATGGGGCAGCTTCCGGGCTCCTGTGACTTGTGAATGGGGTGCTTCGAGTCTGGGAGCTGACCCACCCTGGGGGCTCACAGGCACAGGGTCCCACGCCATGCACCTGCCACACTGCTCTGCGGGGGCCCCCCTGGGCGAGGCCGATGGGAGCCCCCTTGGAGGCCATTTGTAGTGATGGGGAGCTTCTAAATGGGGTTCTGGGTGTGGGGGCTGAAGCATTTCTCTCTGTATATTTCATTAAACATTTTTTTAAAATTTATTTATTTCAGAGAGACAGAGTGCAAGCAGGGGAGGAGGAGAGAGACAGGGAGACACAGAATCTGAAGCAGGTTCCAGGCTCTGACCTGTCAACACAGAGCACCACGCGGGGCTTGAACTCACGAACCATGAGATCATGACCTGAGCTGAGGTCAGATGCTTCAAGAATTGAGCCACCCAGGCACCACCCCCCCCAAACTATTGTATTGATGTAGATAAATGTATCATGAAACCATATATTTTTTAAAGTTTATTTATTTTTGAGAGAGAGAGAGAGTGAAGCAGAGCATGAGCACAGGAGGGGGCGAGAGAGAGAGAGAGAGGGAGAGAGAGAACCAGAATCTGAAGCAGACTCCAGGTTCCAAGCTGTCAGCACAGGGCCTGATACGGGGCTAGAACCCACAAACCGTGAGATCATGACCTGAGCTGAAGTTGGACACCTAACCGACTGAGCCATCCAGGCGCCCCTATTTATAGTTTTTAAATAATCTCTACGCCCAACACGGGGCTCGAACTCACAACCCCAAGATCCAATCACATGCTCTACTGACTGAACCAGCCAGGTGCCCCCCATGTCATCTTTTTGTTTTTGATGTGTAGTATAACTTCCACAGTGTTTTGTATCATGTAGGATGGTATTGATGTAGGTGCTGACAGTTCATCTCGCAAACAATGTAAGCTGACGTTATTGATAAATACGCTGCAGGACTAACATTTGCTTTATTGTAAGAGCCCAGTATATGATACATGTAACACACGGAATATGGTATATGATACATATAACACACAGAATACGGTATATGATACATGTAACACACGGAATACGGTATATGATACATGTAACACACGGAATACGGTATATGATACATATAACACACGGAATACGGTATATGATGCATGTAACACACAGAATACGGTATATGATACATGTAACACTCGGCTGTTTGTGTTATCGGTGATGCTTCTGGTCAACAGTAGGCTGTTAGTGGTGAAATTTTGAGGGAGCCAAAACTTAGATGTGGATTTTTGATTGTGTGGGGGCTGGCACCCCAACCCTTGCATCGTTCAGGGGTTAACTGTATATACGGAAGCAACTGGGTTTTGAGTGTTGACCTGGACCCTGTGATGTCGGTAATCTAGTTCGACTCTAACTTAAAAACGTTTTTTTTGCTGGAGTCCTGAGAATTTTCTACATGGATTAGAAGACTTAAATTCAAACATTAATTTCTTTAATACATGTTGTAGTGGTCAGGTTTTATCTTTGTGAATGAGTTTCGGTAGCTTTTGTTTTCTGAGGAATTGGGCCATTTCATCCATGTTGTTAAATGTGTAGGGAAACAGACGCTCTCATTCTTACCCGTGTGTTAGTTGTGTGGTCTCAGTGATGGCCTCTCTTTTAGTTCTGATGTTAGTAATCTGTGTCTTTTTTAGGTTTTCGTTGGTCTTGTTTTATTGATCTTTTCAAAGAACTAGCTTTTTAAAAAAATTTTTCTAAATGTTTTATTTCTGAGAGAGAGACAGCATGAGCAAGGAAGGGTCAGAGAGAGAAGGAGATACAGAATCTGAAACAGGCTCCAGGCTCTGAGCTGTAAGCACAGAGCCCAATGCGGGGCTTGAACTCCCTAACTATGAGATCACAATCTGAGCCGAGATCAAGGGCTGTTTGTCCACCTGCCTGAGCCCCCCAGGGACCTCCTGAGCTCACTGCTTTTACTCTCAATATTTTTTTGTTGTTCTTCCTGAATCCAGTCCAGGATGCCACAGTGCATTGGGTCATCCTTTCCATCTGGTCTGCTCTGGTCCGTGACGGCATTTCAGCTTTGCTTTGCTTCTCATGAACCTGACAGTTTGAGGAGCCCTGGCCAGGGGTTGTGCAGGGTGCCCCTGATTTTGAACTTGCCCCATGCTTTCTCATCATTAACCTGGGATTATGGTTTTCAGCTTTCCTGTGATCTGTGCTATTTATGGCATTGTGGTTACAATGAGTTTCTCTGCTGTTTGCACTCCGGTTAACTCTGTCCGGCTTGACTGCCCCTCTGCTTCCCCCCACCAAGAGCTGTGCCCTCTGCAGGGGCTCACTGTGAAAAATGACTCAGTCTGTCACAGGCTCAGCTCTAAAGCCTCCTCGAGGAGGACCTCCATCACCCCAGACGGCTTGGGGCTTCCTGATGACCATGGCATTTCGGTGACTGTAGTTGTCTTGTGTCTTCCTCTACTAGCCTTATAAGCACTTTAAGGTCAGGGACTGGGTCTTGTTCATTTTTATATTCTCTCCAGCTCACTGGCACTTCCCGCTCAAAATGTGGCCCAAGGACCATGGCATGGGCATCACCAGGCAGTGCCCAGAGCTGCCGAATCCGGCTCCCTATAGACACCACCCAAGGGGATTCACAGGCACACCACAGTTTGGGAATCACTGATTTGATCGGGGCCTTGCTAAATTTGTGCCGACCGAGTTAATGAATGGCACTGTGTCTCTTCTTGTCCCAAGTAACCAGTAGGGTTGATCAAGCTCACCTGTGTGCCCCCAAGTCTCTAAGCAGCAAAGGCACATGTTTGCAGTGGAGCCAACAGCCACCGTGCTGTCTGAGGTGATGGGGTGTTGAGTCTGCTTCTTCCTGTGTCAGAGAGGATAGTGTCCTGAGGTCGCTGGGCTGTCACAGTGTTAAATTAGGTGACACATGTGAAATGCCTCCCACCCTCCCCTGGGCACATGCAATGGGCTCCACAATGCATTGGCTTCCATTTCCTCAAGGCACCTGGCAGTCTTGTTTACGTCCAGTGAGATCCACATCTGCTGTAATCAGTACATTCAGTTCTCATTCTGAGGATGCGGCCTCCTGGATAGAAATATATCTGAAGGGATGATAGAAAGCCTTCCGCAGGAATTTCTGTCCACCATCTCATGATAGAAATCGCATGAGCATCTGACTGCCTGATTATTTTATCTAGAACCCTTCTAATCCTCCTGACATGATCCCGACTCTGACTATATTGGAATAGACTGGGAAGCCGTTCAACTTTCTCTCTTTCTCAAGAGTTGGCACTTGATATCCTGCGGGGAAATACTACAAATAGAGCCACTCATGAAATTTCAACACCTCCCATCCCAATAATCCCTTGGTTTGTTGAAAAATAAACTTCTCCATCTCCCTTGACACTTTTTGCTTTGGTCTCAGACTCTCAGATGGGTAGATAAGCAGAGATGAGAGGCCAAATAACCATCTTGGTGTTTTCTTGGTGCTCAGGGTCCCCACTGGTGTCTCTGACTCCTACATCATGGAGGGATTCAGGCAGAATGAGAAGACAGACCTGCTACTTGGTCATCACCCATATTAGAGTGGGCCTCTCACTCATTCCTCATTATCCCGATGGAATGTCATTGTGTCACTGTTTGGAGCTTTCTCTGGAAAACAAACGTGGTGTTTTGACTCACCGATATAAATATTGTGGAGAAACAAAGTCATAAATTTATGAAATACTGGAGCCAGATGGAAAGGTGGAATGTTTCACCCAAAGTCACAAAGCTCAGTTGTGGGTGAGTCAAGACCAGACCAGCTTCCTGGCTTTCAGTGTGGTTCTGAGCTTTTGATATTTTGTACCTTAAAGTCAGTGCCAGTGCGGGGCTTGATCACATAAACCATGAGATCCCAATGAGAGCCGAAATCAAGAGTCGGATGCTTAACTGACTGAGCTGCCCAGGAGCCGCCCCCAGTGAAGTGCCCTTCAAGGCGGCTGCCCTGTTTTGCATCCCCACCAGCAAGGAGTGAGAATTCTGTGTCTCCACATCCTTGCCAGCACTGGGTGTCATCAGGTTTTCTGGTTTTCACCTACGTCCTTTTGTGAGCTCAAGTGCCACGTCTGTCTTTTCTTTGGAGAAATATCTGTTCAAGTATTTTTTCTCATTAAAAAGTTTTGACTATGAGACAGATACTAAGCATCTTGTCATAATTTGTTGGCTGCTAGTGAATTTATGGCAGCGTTCATTGCCTGCTCCGTGTATATTTTTCATAAGAGCTATTTTCCTCCTCATCCCTCACGGTCTTTTTTTTCTTCTTCTTTTGCCTCACTTTCAATTCTTGTAATCTTGTTTTATTTTGCATACCTGTGTAATCCAGAAATGCTTCCGAGAACTAAGTGAGCTGCAGCCAAAATTTACAGACCGCCCCCCTCCCCCCACCTGCTTGGGACCTTCCGAGGTGAACCCTAGTTTTCACTCATTGGTGATATGGTATTATGAATCCTGCTATTATCATATTCTCTGTAAGATTCAGTTTAACTGGCTGAAGGCCACCCCGTTTTGATCACTCTGTCGTGTTTGACTACATGTTCTCCAGATGCTTTATGATTCTGAGTGACGTGGTAAGAGCGTGCTTGCACTGGGATTTTCCCTGCATTTCTGCATGCCTTAGGTTATGCAGACACCTGTTGAAAGGTAAATCTAGTTCGTCAAAGGGGCTCAACATTTAAAATCTCTTGAAATGTACTGCGAAGTGAATTTTGTAAAGGACGTTTGGGTGTATTCGGTGGATTTGGCATATTTGGGGAAATACAGTGTATTTCATTGGGACAATCCCTTATCAACATTGAAAGTATCTTGGGGCGCCCGGGTGGCTCAGTCGGTTGGGCGTCTGACTTCAGCTCAGGTCATGACTCACGGTTTGTGGGTTCCAGCCCCACGTCGGGCTCTGTGCTGACAACTTGGAGCCCGGAGCCTAGAGCCTACTCGAATTCTGTGTCTCCCTCTCTCTCTCTCTGCTCCTCCCCTGCTCATGCTCTGTCTCTCTCAAAAATGAATAAACATTAAAAAAATTTTTTTTTTAAAAACATTGAAAGTATCTTAAGAACTCTGCTATTTTGTTTGTTACAAATGGCAGTATTTCTTTGAATTCTGGGGAATCTATGTTCGTCTTGGAGTTTGTGGTCCAATGGGCAGATTTTAGAGTGGTTCCCCTGTCACTAGAAAACGATAGTCATCTGGAAGAAACAGAGAGGTTGGGTGAACACGTCTCTGCCTTCTACGTGGAGGGGTGAGTGTCAGGATGGCCCACTTTCTGGTATCCTCTTATGGAGTGTCTACCTCAGAGAGTATGGACGGGGTGCACACAACCATAGATGGCCATCCAAAGAAATCTGGGAGTGCTGGGTGCGAGACTAGGAAACATCAGACTCTTAGAGGGCTCTGATCCTGTTCCGAATGTGGCCAGAGTTGGAAGCGGAGATTCTGGGCAGAAAGTGGGGAACATGTTGTGCTTATGAGGAGCAGGGACTGACTACATCCTCACTGCTGGCCCCCTTCTTGATGCGCTTGGCTCCAGGTTTCCAGAGGCTCACTCAGCTTCTCCAGACTCTGCAGCTGACACGTAATGGAGCCCACCACAAGTCACACCTTCTGATCCTTAGCCCTCTGGCCTTTCCACCTCATGGCCCTTCCTGGCTGATGCCCACCATGATCCTCTGTGGTTCCAGGGACAGCTCTTCTATCGTGGCCAGGCTGGTGAGGAGAGAGCCAGCTCAACCCAATGAGAAAGCACCAGAGAATTCCAAAAGAAGTGGGTGAACCTCACCGTGGCCATAACGAAGCAGCCTTCCTGAGCAGACCCCTGTCTCCCGCATGAACTGGCACCCTCGTCCCTGGGTGCACCCTACACACAAGAGTGTGAGGCCACCAGAGGAAACTGCCGTGCCAGAACTTTCCCGTCACACGAGGTTCAGTGTGTTCCATTCCTGAGGAGTTGGGAAATCTCTCGGAGAGAAAGTACATGTGGGAAAGTACATCATTCCAAGATGCTGACCAAAACAGCAGAAGAGCCCAAAGAGGTACTTGGTTCTGACTTGACAGTGTCACCCCCCAACTGAACAGCCTTCTTTGTTTCTTGTTTTGTTTTGTTATGAACAACATGGAGACGTTCACGGCTACCATGCTAGGGTCTGGGATGGAAAGAAACACACGGTTGGTCCCAGCCCTCCTGGCATCATGTTGTGTGGGGCTGTGGGAAGAGCGGGCTCACATGGGGACGCAGTGAGCAAAATGAGTGATGGCCTCTCTGCACCTGCCAGCACCACGGAGGACAGAGCCAGAAGACGGCATGCAAGATCAGCAGAGCCACCCCTGGACACACGGAGCCATCATTCTGCCTCAAAGGATGAATGATGTTTCCAGAAACAAGGAGAAGGCTGGCGCTCCAGGAGGCAGGGGCACACCCCTAGGAATAATGAGAGCAGGCGCCAGTGCAGAGGGGAGGTGGGTGGATTGTGGGGGGAGTGCAGTTAGGGCTTTTTATAAAAATCAGATAGTCTAAGCTCAGGGGCTACCAGCCAATTTCTGCCAACAGAGAATGTCCCCCCCCCTCTCCCTACCGCCCTACTTCAAGGACAGTAATCCAGCTCAGCCCTTGGTCTGATCAGAGGGTGGAGCCATGCACAGCAAGAGGCACCACTTAGCCAAAGGGGGTTGTCTTCAAGGCAAATGGACACCTCGGTCCTCGTGCGTTAGGTGAGGTTCTCTTTGGTGAAGATGGGGTGGGTGAACTTCCACGGGAAGCTCAAGGGAAATCGCTGAAAGGTTCAAGTCCCACTAGAGGATGGAAAGGTGGCATGGTAATAGCAATACCTTGTTATATTTTAATATTTTCATTGTAAAATAAAATAACAAGTATGTAAAACCAGCTCCGAAGAACCACAAATATATCCACAATCTGTCGTAAAGCAAACACTTATAACCACCACCCAGGCCAATAAACAGCCCTGTCCCAGCCCCCCCAGACCCCAGCCATATGCCTGTCCTGGTTACAGTCCTCTTCCCCACAGGAGTAACCCCCGTCGCCATTTTGTCATGGTGCTATCACCCAAGTGTGCTTCCCTAGACATGGCTGTTCAGCCTTGTACTTTTAAAACAATTTACGTGTGTTTGGGGCACCTGGGCGACTCAGTCAGTTAGGCGTCCAACTTTGGCTCAGGTTATGATCTGACAGTTCATGGGTTCGAGCCCTGTGTCAGGCTCTGTGCTGACAGCTCAGAGCCTGGAGCCTATTTCAGATTCTGTATCTCCCTCTCTCTCTGACACTCCCCTGCTCACGCTGTCTCTCTCTCTCTCTTTCTCAGAAATAAATAAAACATTAAAAAATTTTTTAAAAACCCTCAATTTATGTGTGTTTGAAGGGTCTTCTAAAACGCGGGTCCCCCTCCATTCCTTCCTTGTTCCTGCAATCTCTTTGTAGAAGAATCTGGGTTGTTTGACCCATAGTTTCCCACGGTCTTTATCTCACGGTTGCACACTCACGGTGTAGCTCGACAGCCTCTGTATTTCCTGCTTGACGAGTGGATCCCGGGTCTCTGTGATCAGACTCTGGTTTGGCACCTTCAGTTAGAAAATAGACCGTGATTTCTTCATTCATCGCAAAGCTTATAGCATCAGATTCTCTTTTTATGATGTCAGAGCCTGATGCCAATGCCTAGACTCATCAGTTTGTAACAAGCTAGAGATAATCTAATTCTGGCACTTTTTTTTTTTTTTTACTTTTTAGTTGGAATATTTCTATACAGAGATTACTTCCTTTCATTTGCCAATGGTGGTGTAGTTCATAAAGGGTAGTTATGAAAAGTGCTAGATTATTTCCCTTCTGTAGTTACTAATTTTCAAGATCATGAGGGGCATTTCATTCTCTGAAGGATGACTGATCACCTTTTAAAAAAATAGTTTATTGTCAAGTTGGTTTCCATCTGATCACTTTTAAAAAATACGCTCTTGGATTTAACGTATATTGTAGTCTCCAATCCAATGGCAAGTACTGTATTTATCGACTTCAAAAATCTCCATGTTCCACCAGCAGGAGACTCGTCAAGGCTTCTGATCCCTTCTAACATTGCCATAGTGATGGCCCCAAATATCTTCCTTGCTATCCGATTTTACAAGGTGTTCCAGGTCCCTCCCTGCCCCTAGCATGGGATCAGTCAGATCTCTAAAAGCCCTAGTTATTTTCATGTAAAATAGTGTTTCAAGGCAGCAATCAATGTGTGCACATTTCATTGCTACTGGATCAGTCATTATTCTAGAGCATTCATTGAATTGAGCTCAGGACTTATAGAAATTTCTTTTTCTAGAGCATTCATTGAACTGAGCTCGGGAAGTATAGATCTTTTTAAAAGATCCAATAGCTCGGGGGTTCATTCTAATGTGTCCCATCCAAATGCAAGAATTCTTCGGTATTTGTGCTTTCTCTTCCGTATTACATCTGTGTCTCCTTTCCTTCATGTTGGGCATCTTGGCTCGCAGGGAGATAGAGATGAGACGATTAGACCATCTGAGGTCAGGGTCAGCCCCTGAATTCCCACCTACCCACCGCGTTGTGATGAAAATGGCTTTTCTTTTTCTTCTTACATTTCAGTCTTGTGCTTGGAACAGCCTCTCCCCCTGGTTAGGGGGAGCGGCCCAGACCCACCTGGGATTTGCTTCTGCATGGGGCCGACCCTCACACACATGAACGCTGGGCACAGTTTCTGCAAACAGAGTTGATTCTTGGCTCTGATTCTGCGTGTTTCCTTGGCCTCTGCTCTGCTTCCTGGGACAGCGTGGATGGAGTCCAGGGCACAGGTCAGGACTCCGTGCAGAGGCCCTCTGGCCACTAGTGGTGGCTTCTGAGTTGGGAGCATCACGTTTTCACGCAGACGCTGGATTATTTACAGGAGAGAGACGGTCGGGGGGGGGGTCTCTGCTGGCCTCTGCGGGGTGGGGGGTGTTCTTTTTAGTTTATTCCTTTTGTTTTGCTTTAGGGAAGATGCTTGTCAATCGGCTCCATCTGGGATTGATTAGAGCTGTAGTTGACTTAAATTTCACTTTCTACCGAGCTCTGCTTCCTTCCGTGTTACAGATGAAGGCAGATACTCTCAAAATACTGGCGCCTTGATGCCCGGTCACGGCCTCTGTTTGTGCCTTGGGTCTCCACCTCCCCAGTTGGCGGGCAGCCCCTTCGGAGGCCTGGCTTCATTGCCTGTTTCCAGCTGTGCCGATGACGGCTTCCACCCCACTGAGACTTCATCTCTGAAAGGCAGCTCTGTCCCCGGGGCTGGCCTCCGCCAGGCACATTCCAGGGTCCTGCGAGGTCCCCCCGAGCTTGTGGGGCCTTCCCCTTCCAAACTGGTGGAGGAGCAGAGGCTCACGGGGTGAGCAGGCTGGCCTTGCTCCAGGCAGAGCAGACACGGAGTCCACACCTACGGATGGATACTAGCTCTGCATCCATGCGAGGTGGGGGTGTGGCTGCAAACTGAGGTGTGCTGGGCATGGCAGCTGATGGCCGCAGCCTTAGGGCTGCCGTGTGTGGGCACGCGTGAACACACTTGTGCACATGCACCTACACGCACACGCACTCCCATGCCGGCGTGGGCGGTCCAGCGAGGGCTGGTCTGAAGTTGTTTCTTTGCCAACCTTGAGCCGCTGCATGGAAGGACCAGAGCTTTAATCTCTGGGAGGCAGGTGGACACATGGAGGGTCCTGGCCTGCAGTCCCGGGAAGCCTGGCAGTTTTAGCTGCTGGATCTCACCACCGCCCCATCTGGACCACCCTCTGCAGCTCTCAGAAGGCTGGGGGCTGTGACATGCCCCCTTCCTCCTGGGAAAGTGTCCCCAGGATACTTTCAGGGGGACCATTTTCTCCGAGGACGAGGATGCTTCTTTGTCTGACTTGGGAGCGAGCCCTCCAGACTGGGCCCTTGCGCCCTGCCTGCACCTCGGATTTGTCCGCCGCCTTCTGGGTTTGTGTGTGCAGCTTGTGTGTGTGGCTGGTGTGTGTGGCTCACATGTGTGGCTTGCATGTGCGGCGGTGCGGTGGGAGCTCAGGCACCAGTGGCACCAGCCAACGCGGAGCCATATGGGGTCTGTCCTTCTGTGTCTGGCTTATTCACGGGGCATCATGGCCTCGGGGCTTGTCCAAGTTGCAGCAGGGGTCAGATTCACGTTCCTGTTTAGGGCTGAACAATGTTCCTTATACTTGACCTATTTTAAACACACCCTGGGTCATTCTCCATGTGTTGTGTCTTCTAGTGACTTGCCTGCATCTGACCATGGGGAGGCTCCGCCTCCTGTCTTCCCATACCTCCCACAGGAGAGGACCTGCTGAGAGGCATGGGGGCAAGTGACAGAAGCAGGAATAGAAGACATGTCATGCTTCCATTTACTTAGTGCCCCACCAGCCGTCCTCGCTGCTCTGGGGGACGGGGTTCCAGCTGCTGACAGCCGCCCTTGGTGCCAGCTGGTGGCAGGGGTGGGGGGCGGGCTGGCTGCAGTTGGCTCGTCTGTGACAAGGACTGTCACAGCGTGCTGTCGAGGAGACCAGCCTTGGCTGGGACAGCATCGAAGGCACTGCCTCCTCTCCTCCTGGCTGGCCAAGTCTGGGACGGGCCGCAGGGGTGGGGAGGGAGGGACTCCACGTGGAGGTGGACTGGCCTGGCCTGATGCTCTGAGTGGAGCGTGGCTCCTGTCCCCTGGCCCGGGCTCTGAGCATGGCGTGAGAAGAGGACGAGGAAGCTCGTGTGGCTGGACGGTCTGCAGCCTTTGTCGGGGGGTGGGGGGGTCGTGCGCCAAGGCACCACCTGCCCAGGGAAGGACAACGTTCGCTCCTCTGCAGGGCTCTTGCCCAGGCTCCTGCGGCTCCCTGTGTCCCCGGAGGTGCCCTGGGGGGTCAGGGTGCCCAGCGGGACTTGCAGTGAAGCCAGGAACTGGATCAGCTGCAGCCTTGGCCGGGTGTGGAGACCTTTGATTTGACTCAGAAGGGAGAACGTGGAGGCCCCATCGAGGATGCTGCGTGTGCATACGGAGCGGGCAGATCTTCTCCGACAGTGCAGGAGCATGGCCGGCACCCCAGGGGTTATACAGGTCAGGCGGCTGGAGCATTGGGAAGCTCTGACTAGTCCCTCCAGCAAACCAGTGAGGTCCGTCTTTGATGTCCTCTTTGTCGATGGGAAGCAGCATCTGGAGGGGATCAGTGCCTTGCCCAGATTTGCAGGGTGAGTGGGCGGAGAGATAGAGTCACCTGCAAGGCTCATGCAGCCTGTCTGTGCCTTGAGGTCCGTCGATAATTTCCTAAAAGGAGCGGCTCATTCTCTCCTTTGAACAGGATGTCATGACTCGACCCCGTGGCCAGAGACCGGGGAAGGTGGTGGGGACAGGTGGAGCCTGCCGCACACGGAACACCCCTGAGCTCTACGCCACATGTCACCTGCTGTTTCCCGTTTTCAGACATCTTTGTGACATCTTATATCTTGGGCAGGTCACTTCTAGAGGTGCTGAGGGGGGTGTGTGTGTGCAAACCTGGGCCAGGCAGTCAGGGGACTGTAAGGAGAGAATTCGGTTTTAAGCCCAGATCTATAACTTTGAGCAAGTTATTTAAAACGTCATGTTAAGGGACAGCTAGGTGGATCAGTGGGTCAAGTGTCTGACTCTTGGTTTCAGCTCAGGTCATGACCTCATGGATCATGAGTTCAAGCCCCGCGTCTGTGCTGACAGCTCGGAGCCTGGAGCTGCTTCAAGTTCTGTGTCTGTGTCTCTCTCTGCCCCTCCCCCACTCATGATCTGTCTCTTTCTCAAAAATAAATAAACATTAAAAAAATTTTTTTTAAATGTTAAAACTATCAGTCTCATTTTTACTTATACGAAGAGCACAGTTTCTCCTCCCGCGTGTCAGTTAGAGATGAAGTGTGTAAACGCACCTGGCTCCAAATGGGCTTTCACTTGTTTCTAGATCCTTGTCCTTTCCTCTCTTCTCCTCTCAAAGTTTTTTCCAAATGTGTGGATTTTCCCACGCCCCTTTCCACAGGACAGGGTACCCTCCCCTGCTCTGGGATGGCCCCAGGAGCACTGGCCTCCTTCCTCAGGAGATGGAGCAGGGAGAGGAAGTGTGTTGTGAGAACAGCTTGGCTCTTGGTGTGAGAAGGAGCAGGTGTGGGTGGCACTGGGTAACTTGGCATCTCTGATGTAGCTAAGGGGAGTCTGTGACCCTGAAATGTAGCATAACCCCCTCCTTAACCCCCTCCTCCTCCCTGCCAGCAGACACATGGACACTGGGCTCCTCCACCCTACCTCCTCCAGGTGCTGAGACCTGGCGTCTGCCAAGTTGCCGGAAGAGCCCCAGTCTTATGTCTTAAATGGGAAGAGGGTCAGTGGAGAAATAGGCTTGGGGTGTAGTGAGTCGGGTCAAAGGCACATGGGTGCCCCGAGGCTGTGACTCATCCTGACTCCCAGGAAGGGAGTACGGCTTTACCCTGGACCCTGTAGATTGGAGGATGTTCTTGTTGTTTGAATTCAGAACTCTCCCCATGGAGGAATGAAGCTCTGCTCGTAAAAGTAAAGACATGAAAGGCATCCTGATGGGAAAGGGAGGAAGCAAGTGTGTGCACTTCCAGATGACATGGTCTTATGTGTAGAGAAATCTGGGACCTCTGCAAAAGCAGCTGGAGCTAATAAACAAGTTCAGCAGGGTTGCAAGATATAAGATAAATGTACAAAAGGAAGCTGTATTTTACGTATGGACAATCCAAAATTAGACATAAGAACCCAATTCCATTTACAATAATATGAATAGGAATAAAATACTTTTGAATATATAACAAAAAAGGGTGCAAGTTCTACACTACACACTGTAAATCCCTGTAATTTGAGAGAAATTAAAGAAGTTCTGAAATATGAACAGACACCTGGTATTTGTAGCTTGGAGGACTTCATATTGTAAGGTGGCAAAACTTCCTAAATTGATCTACTGATTCAACACTATCCCTATCAACTCACGGTGGCCTTTTTAAAAATTTTATTTTAAAGTTTATTTAGTTTTGAGAGAGAGAGGCAGAGTGCCAGCAGAGAAGGGGCAGAGAGAGAGGGAGACACAGGATCTGAAGCAGGCTCCAGGCTCTGAGCTGTCAGCACAGAGCCTGACATGGAGCTTGAACTCACCAACCGTGAAATAATGACCTGAGCCAAAGTCAGACGGTTAACTGACTGAGCCCCCCAGGTACTCCTGCCTTTTTTTAAATTAAAAATTGACAAGCTGATCCCCAAATTTATAGGGAAATGCATGCAGCCAAGAATAGCTGAAGGAATGTTGAAAAGGAGGAACAAAGTAGGAGGTATTATATGCAAATCACACATCTGTTAGAGGTCTAGTGTCCAGAACATGCAAAGAGCTCTTACAACTCAACAATGATGAGGTAAATAGTCCAAGTAAAAAAGAGACAAAGCATTTGTTTTTTGTTTTTTTTTATACAGTTTATTGTCAAATTAGTTTCCACATAACACCCAGTGCTCATCCCCACAAGTGCCCTCCTCCATGCCCACCCCTCCTCCCCCCCACATCCACCAGTCCTCAGTTTTTGTCAGCATTCAAGAGTCTCTCATGGTTTGCCTCTCCCCTTTCCCCCACCATTTCTGCCCTTCTTCTCCCCCTTGGTCCTCTGTTAAGCTCCTCCTAATCCTCCTATACGTGCACACATATGATATTGGGACAAAGCATTTGAATCAACCTTTCTCTAAAGAGGAGATGCAGGGGCGCCTGGGTGGCTTAGTCGGTTAAGCGTCCGACTTTCGCTTAGGTCATGATCTCGCAGTTCGTGGGTTCGAGCCCCGCGTCGGGCTCTGTGCTGACTGCCAGCTCAGAGCCTGGAGCCTGTTTCAGTCTGTGACTCCCTCTCTCTCTGACCCTCCCCTGCTCACGCTGTCTCTCTCTCTCCTAGAAATAAATAAAAAAAATATTAAAAAAAAATAAATAAAATAAAGAGGAGATGCAAATGGCCCATTGGCACATGAAAACATGTTCAACATCCTTAGTCATTAAGGAAATGCAAAACTAAACCATAACGAGAAGTCATCTCACATCTTCTAGGGTGGCTAGAATAACAAAGACAAATAATAATTACTGAGGGTGTGGAGGCACTGGAGTTCTCATTCATGGCTCGTGGGAATGTAAAAATGGTGCAGCCACTTTGGAAAAGAGTCTAGAAAATCCTCAAAAAGCTAAAACTTAGTTACCATATGGCCTAGAAAGCCCACTTCTAGATACATATACACGGGAAAGATGAAAACACATGTCCACGCAAAATCTCGTACATGAAGTTTCCTAGTGGAATTTATTCATAATGGCCCAAAGTGAAAACAGCTTGAATCAATTAAGAAGCAGATGAAAAAATGTGATATATCCATAAAGTGAAATATTATTCAGCCAAGAAAGAGGAATGGAGTGCTTACATAAGCTTCACATCGATGAACCTCGAAGGCACTATGGTTAACCGAAAGAAATCAGACACAGAAGGCTGAATCGTGTATGACTCCATTTATAGGAAATATTCAGAATAGATACGATCACAGAGAGAGAAATCAGAATGGTGGCTTCTAGGAGCTGGGGCAGAGGATGAGGAGTATTTGCTGGTAGGATGGTCTTTCTTTTTTTTTTATGTTGTATTTATTTCTGAATGAGAGAGAGAGAGAGAGAGAGAGAGAGAGAAAGAGAGAGAGAAAGAGAGAAATAGCACACGTGAGCAGGGTAGGGAGGCAGAGAAAGCAGGAGACAGAATCAGAAGCAGGTTCCAGGCTCTGAGCTGCACAGAGCCCAATGCTGGGCTCGAACCCATGAACTGTGAGGTCATGACCTGAGCCAAAGTCAGACGCTTAACTGACTGAGCCACCCAGGTGCCCCGGGATGGTCTTTCTTTCTGGGATGATAAGAATGTTCCGGAATGAATGGCGTTGGTTGTACAATTTTGCCTGGGTTGTGTTTCTTCAAAGGGTGAATGTCATGGTGTGTGAATTATACCTTGGTTAAATTAAAAAGGGGTTTCAAGGCACCACAGATGGAAATGTTTGGAGGAAAAACTCTGAAGTTAACGTTAGCCAAATTCCCCTCTGATCTGGGTAAAATCTAGTCTGCTTAGTGGAGAGCAAAAAAGGAATAAACTGGATGTGTCCTTACAAGCATAAATGGTCTTCGTCAACACACAATATTGCCCATTAAAATGAATACAAGGAAGTTGCGACTCATCTCGTCCATGACTCTTTTTAGAAAGAGAGCGGGCATGTCTTTGACATTTGGGACCAAAACACATAAAGCCGGGGATGTGGCTTTGAGTCACTGGTCCTGTATTGAAATACAGAAAGTTTTGGTTTCTTTTTTTCCTCCCACACTTTTTTTTTTTAATGTTTTATTTTTTTTTTAGGAGAGAGAGAGAGAGACAGCGTGAGCAGGGGAGGGTCAGAGAGAGAGGGAGTCACAGACTGAAACAGGCCCAGGCTCCGAGCTGGCAGTCAGCACAGAGCCCGACGCGGGGCTCGAACCCACGAACCGCGAGATCATGACCCAAGCGAAAGTCGGACGCTTAACCGACTAAGCCACCCAGGCGCCCCTCCTCCCACACTTCTTAATAAAATTTATGCTCTTGTAGAAAATGAAAAGAAACACAAAATATAAAATGAAGTAGAACATAGTTTACTCCTAATTTCATTACCCAGAGACAGTCAATGTTGGCAAGGTTGGTGTTTTTCTTCTCTCTCTCTCTCTCTCAATGTAATTGAGATCATACTGAATATGCAAGAAGCATTATGGTTATTTGACCAAATGGTATACCTTAAGCATTTGCTAGGCATTTGAAAACTCACTGCAGCTATTATTTAATTTTTTTAAATGTTTATTTTATTTTTGAGAGACACAGAGTGTGAGCAGGGGAGGGGCAGAGAGAGAGGGAGACTCAGAATCCTAAGCAGGCTCCAGGCTCTGAGCTGTCAGCATAGAGCCCGATGTGGGGCTGGAACCCACAGACTGCCAGATCATGACCTGAGCTGAAGTCGGATGCTTAACCGACTGAGCCACGCAGGCGCTCCTCCATCCCTGACTTTCTGAAGGTAGTTCACAGAAGTGGAAGCTGATGGTGGGCGGTGCAGGTAGGGGGGGTGTCCCAGCCCAGTTCCTGGCTTGTGCTGGAGGACAGACATTTTTAGAGGAATATTTGTCCAGAGGACAGCTAGTTCTGCCACTCACCAGGGAAGATAATTTGCTAAATGGCAGAAGGGAAGGAACCTAACCGAGGACAGCACGCGGGGTCCTTGGCGCCGCCTGGAGCACTGTAAAGAGAGGCAGCTCGTGGCGATCACAGCAAAACTGTGGTGTCAGCCGCAAATATTATTCTTGGAATCAAGACGGAGGTTCCTAGAAGTCGGTGCTTCAGGGTAGGCTTCCTTCCTGCCGCAAATGATTGTAATGCGTTCCAGCTGCCTGTGGTCAAGTTGCCGGGTGGGTGGTGGGGTGGAGAGGCAGGGGTGGGGGCAAGGGGCTGGAGCAACAGCCTCCACCTGGGTCCACACTGTCAGGCAAGGGGCCGAGGTGCTGCATACCAAGAGTGGTGGCCCGCGGTGGGACTGAGCCCCTGGCGGCATTAGAGTTAAGCGGGCTGCTGTGGTCTGTAAGTGGGTCAGGCGTGGCGCTGGGTGTGCTGAGGCTCTGTCAACACTGGGACGTTTAGCAAGGACTAGAAGTAGTTAGGAGGAAGGGGATTGACCTAGTTAGAGGGCAAGCCACTGGGAGAAGCGAGCCCCAGCCTGGAGACACACCGCTGTCTCTCTCTTTCCCTGTCTCCTTCATTTTATTTTGTTGTGGTGAGAACACCTAACAGTCCATTACAGCTGACGACAGGCACAGTGCCTTGCGGCGCTCTGGAGCTGATTCATCTTGATTAGTGACTCCAGTCCCCCCCCTCCACCCCTGCAACACTGCTTGCTCGCTGACTCTGTGGACCCGACTGTTTCAGCTTCCCCTGTAAGGAGGGTCGTGCACTACTTGTTTTCCATATCTGGCTTCTTCCAATTAGCACCAGGTCTCAAGGGCCATCCACGTTGTCCTAGGACAGGAGCCCCGCCGGGGCTGGATGGAATTCTGCGGTACGTGCAGACCCTGCCTTCAGCACCCCACTGTGACCACCAGACCACGCCTTCCACACCCCCCTGTGCGCAGACTACGCCTTGGGCGTCCCATGCTGTCAGAGGAAGGGAGCAGCGGTGGTGTGAACACTCTGGAGGGGTCCCATCTGCATGCCTGACTCCCTGTGCGTTATTAGAAGCACAGAGCAGGGAAACTGAGGCACAGGGCAGTGATGCAGGCAGCACAGCAGTCAGGGAGCGGGGAGGCCACCGCATCTGGACAGAGGGACGTGCCCAGGCAGGAGCTCAGGTGTCCAGCTCTGGAGGCAGATGGGGCTCAGGCCCCATAGCACCGAGTGGGTCATTCAGGAGCCCCTTCATCTGGCAAAGGCGGGGAATGTGGGCCGTGTGGGACTGAGTGGGGCCTGAATGGGGCCTGAGTGCTGCCAGGTGGGCCGTGTGGGGCCGGGTGCGTCAGAGCAAGGTCTGGGGTTTTCCAAAGCAGCCCCTTTGCCTTGAGGCTGTTGGCGAAGAACCCGCCCCGTCCCTCCAGCTGGCCTCCCCCTGCTCCCAGCTCACTCGCCCAACTGCCCTGCACATCTCAGCTTTGCCAGGTCCCACTTAGGCGTGGGCTGAGTCTTTATAAAATTAATTCACATCTCTCTCTCTCTGTATCTCTGGATGCAGACGTCATTATCCGCATTTTATGCACGAACCAAGCAGAGCTGGAAGAACTTGGGGCATTCTGCACCTCCCATGTTGTGAAGGAGCAGCCGGGCGGTGGGTCCTGATTTAGGGCACTTGTGTGGATGGACCCTGGTTCAGCCACTTTCCCCCATCTGTGACGTGGGAATGCCAGCATGCGCGGGTGTTAGGCATGGTGCAGGTCACGGGTTGTGCGCCCGATGGATGTGCTGGATGTATGAAAGGCACTCTGTGAAAGCTGCTGTCGTTTTGAGTTCTCTTCCTGGTGCAGGGTAAGGAGAGGAGATCTGGAGGCTGAGTTCCGGGGCGTACACACGCAGGGTGTATTTTCGAGGTCTGTTCCCATAGAAGCAGCCTGTCTGCCCTCCTGGACAGAGTACGGACACTGCCACCCACTTCCCTGAGGTCCAGGTCTAGGCAACCGTCAGGTGTTAAGAAGGATCTGAATGGAGGGGGCATTAGGGGTTTTTAGATAACAGGTGCTGTCGCCGGACCCTTGGTGGGTGTTGGGTCTCCTGGATGGAGGGAAAATGGTGAGGGGGGCTTCACGGTCCTGGGGGTCCTCTCTCCCTCCCCTGAACTTTGCCGGGGACACCCGTGGCTCCTGTCACTGAGTGGAGGGGCTCTGGGCAGTGGCCGTGCATTGGGTTGGGTCTTCTCTCCGCCCACCGGGGCAGTGGCTTCTGACCTGGGACGCAGCGCTGGCTTTGGATGGGGACTCCCGGCATCTGGGTATCATGAGCACCAGGGAAGGCCCACATCCATCTGACCCAGGGTTCTTGAACTGTCCAGTGTGAAACCTAGGGGACCTAATGAGTGACATGGGTGATCCTGCCACTTCTCTAAAGGGCACAACACAGGTGTGTCATGCGTGGGCAGACCTCCTGGCCCTGGTCCCTGCAGGTGCACATCTAATCTTTGCCTGCAGTGCCCAGCACTGTTAACTGTCCATGTGAACTCCCTCCACAGACCTGGAGTCTGCTCATGGGTCAAGGTAATATTGGCTTCCCAGTGCACTCATTTTGGGGAGCAGGTGACCCGACTAGGGGATCCTTCCAAAATCTGGGAGAATAAGTAGAGCCCACCCAAACCAAAGGGCTGGGGCGCAGCCATGCACATGGGACTGGGGTTCTCAGCAGGTAGGCGTGCATCTGGGCTCCAGTAGGCAGGATGCCAGGGAGCAGGGGCACCATCAGGGGACAGAAGGAAGCTGCAGGGCATCTGTGGCACACCTTTACGCATGGGTGAGTGTGTGGTTGGGGGCAGGGAGCTGGACTGGCGGGGGCGGCCGCAGGCATGTGAAGGGAAGATTCTGTGTTGAGATTCTCTGCACAAAGCCAACCGGAATTGGGAGGCTGGAGTCTGCAAGCCCCACCACGAGGCAAGATCTCTTTTTAGAATTAAAAAAGTGTTTTAGTTTACATTATGGCTACTGACTCAACAGAATTGCAGCTTATAAAAGGATTCCTTTTCTTGCAAGGGAAAGTCAGTGAAGGCCATTTTCTAAGTAGTTAAATCTCGAAATACATGAAGAGCAGAATCTGTTCTGAAACTAAAAGCACAAAAGAACACGAGGAGAGGGCGCGGGGAAATGTTGGGCCCCGTGGCACACTCATGCCCACGGTGACTGCAGCCAGGGGATGTCAGCTCCTCGGTGTCTGGGGCAGAGCCGTCCAGTGTCCCCTTACCAGCTCTTCGCTTGTGCGTTCGCAGGGAAGGCTGTACCCTGAAAGTCTGAGGTGCCCTGCATCGCGTCTCAGCAGTGGGCCGGGAGCACTGTCACCAGATGTCACTTCCAGCCCGTGGCACTCAGTGGTGGCCGGGGGACCCCCGTGTTGGGGCGATAGACCCCAGGTCACTGCCTGGAAAGGGGCTTTCCTGGCCCGCAGCAAACTCTCACGTAAGCCTTTGGTGAATTTCTGTGTTAAGCCACAGAACTGTTAGGGCTTATTTGTCATCAAGCACAGATGAGCCTATCCTGACTGATGCAGGGTCTGTTGCAATCACTGCAGTGTAAGGGTGGTGTGCAGTCACTGCCACCAGCTGATGAATTGATGCCCGTTCTGTTTGTGTTCCTTATTCTTCTCCTCATCTGAGCTGACAACTCTTTAGCAGAGTCCTCAGGACACTTTGTGCTTTGCCCCCTACTATCTGTCACTCTGTCACCTCTAGAGCAGTGCTGTCTGGCCCCACTGGCCACGCAGCCTCTCTTTGGTCGTTCGTTGTGCTTGCCAGTCTTTGAACACCACCTCCTCCACCTCTGTGCCCTTGATCATGCCGCACCTGCTGCTTACAATTCTGTCTGTTCCCACTGTGTCCTTTGCCACGGTTACTGAAAGAATATTCCCCTCCTAAGTGAAGTTCAACATCTGCTCTCCTCTGAGGCCTGTGGAGACTCAGGGATGGATTCCCCACTCTGTGCTCTCCTAGCTCCTGTGTTGAGCCTCTAGGGTGACTACTCCCTCGACTGTGAGGCCGGCACATAGATGAGGCATGCATCGTGCCTGACCCCTGATGCATCCAGTCTTTGCTAAGTTGGAAGGTTTTCTCTTCTTTTCCTTTTGGGAGAAAAGTGATGGCCATGGCGTTGTCGTGATGGCCAGGTGCCGTGTCTGCCCGCAGAGGCTGCAGGTCCAGGCTGGGAGTCGAGGCTGAGTCAGGGGAAGCAATAGTTAGTTGTGAGAGCTTCTAGGAACTGCCATGTTTCAGTGCATGCGGCGGGGGGATGGGCCAGTGAAGATGTCGCCATGAAGGCTGCGTGCCCCACGCCAGATGCACAGATTGACACCTCTGCCTGCCACGCGGGACCAGATGTGCCAGCTGAGTGTCCTGTGACGGGAGCACAGGGCACGGCGCCTGAGACCCAGCCTGGAGGTGGACCTGGGTGCTGTTCTGAGGAAAGATGCGCAGGGGCTGTGTGAGCTCTGTCAGGTGGGAGTGTGCTGCGATGGCTATCCCCACTCCACCTCCTGCAGGAGCTGGGCAGTTCAAAAGAGACCAAACCATGGGGCGCCTGGGTGGCTTAGTCGGTTAAGCGTCCGACTTTTGCTTGGGTCATGATCTCGCGGTTCGTGGGTTCGAGCCCCGCGTCGGGCTCTGTGCTGACAGCCAGCTCAGAGCCTGGAGCCTGTTCCAGTCTGTGACTCCTCTCTCTCTGACCCTCCCCTGCTCACGCTGTCTCTCTCTCTCTCCTAGAAATAAATAAAACATTAAAAAAAAATTAAAAAAAAAAAAAAGAGACCAAACCGACCGGTGGCAATGCCTGTATAACAGTGCTGGGTGGGATGGGGTGTGGGCCGGGTTGGGTGCCGGCTGGCATGAGGCACAGGGCACGTTTCTGGGGGGAGCCGCTCTAAATCCCCATCTGTGAGGATGTACGCACAGTCGTCAACAACTTCTTAGGATGCTCTAAGATTATTCACCTAGGGTTCTTCATGTCCAGTCTCCCTAAATGATAACAGAGAGGGAGCGTGGCAGGAGGAGGGGTAGAAAGCCAGAGGGATGCAGAAAGCATTACTAGTGTTTCTTTTTTATTACTATTATTTTTTTGTTGTTTAAATGTTTACTTATTTTTTAGAGAGAGTGAGAGAGAGAGAGACAGAGTGCAAGTTGGGGAGAAGCACAGAGAGAGGGAGACACAGAATCCAAAGCAGTTTCAGGTTCCGAGCTGTCAGCACAGAGCCCTACGCAGGGCTCAAACCCATGAGCTGTAAGATCATGACCTGAGCTGAAGTCAGACTCTTAACCGACAGAGCCCCCCAGGCTCTCCAGGACACTGGTTTCTCTTTTACATGATCATTTTTCCATTATGTTCTGTTTCTTCTATCCTATAATCAATTCCAAATGAAAGAAGTTAGGGAAATTGCCTCATTCCTGCAGGAAATGCAAAAAAAAAAACCAAACTGGGGGCTGAGTGCTTGCGTGGGAAGTCAGAGCGCCCTCGGAGGCTGGGGCTCTGACCACCGCCCCTACACTTGACCGTCACATGCACTTCTCTTGGGCGCCGGGAATCACCCTTCAAGCCGCTAGTTTCCACCACGCGGGAATCCACTCATATCACGCCTGACGGTGCCAGATGGGCCCCAGTGTGGACCATCCGGGGTGACCTCCCGTGTCCACACCTGCAAGCCAGGGCCTCGGGGGCCCTGAAACTGGCTGCTCCGTACGGACATTGCCCACCTGCTGCCCAGGTAGGAGATGGGCAGTCACAGGTCACGACGACGCTTTTCTCTAAAATCAAAATTCTCTGCCGAATCAAAGTAATGCCTGGTGAAAGGAACCCCACAGTGTCCTCAAAGTGAGTGCAGCCTCACAGACTTGTGACTGCCCACCCTCGTTTTATGTGGCTGGATAGAATGTGAAACATGCCATGTTTGTCCTGGAGAACGTTCGCAGACCTGGTGAGGAGGGAAAGTCTTTCTGAGGGAGCAGCGCCGGGTTGGCCTGCCGAAAAGGGAGGAGTCCAAAACGTGCACTTGCCGGCCCAGAGGTGCGAAGCTGGAGGGATGCAGAGCCCTGGCCGCTGGGTCGATGAGACCGCAGTGACGGCAGGGTCCTGGCCGCGAGCCTCCTGCTGTGCATCACGGGCCATCTCTAGGCACTTGTGGGGTCCACGACATTCCGCACAGAGCCGTGTGGGGACATGGCCTCGATCTTGCAGATTTATAGCTCTGAGCACCGAAAGCACTCACTTCATGACTGGAGTCGGCTTTGGCGTTTTCCATTCCCACCTACGCCACTCCGCTGACCCATGCTGACGTGCGCTCTGAGGACAAGATCAGTTTGTCCTGCTCACGAGGGCTTCACCCCCTGGCCCTCCTCCAGCGCTGTGCTCACAGCTCTGAGCCACACGGGGCTGGGGCACCCTCATCACCAGGCAGCAGAGGGTCTATGGACCCTGTGGTAGAAGCCAGGCCTTGACAAATGGCCACTTGGCAAATGATTCTCCTCCACTCCCTCAGATTGTTTGTCCCCAGGAAGGTCCTGCTTGTACCAGCACTGAGATGGGAGCTTGGGGACCCAGTGGCCCAGGGGCTCTGATGTGCAGAATAAAGTACAGTAAGATGGCAGCGCACCTGCACCAGGGATGTGTGGCCTCCCCGGCTGCTCTCGCACCTGACACTGTGACCGTCCCGCCGCCCTACTCACTACGTGTCTCCCTGCCCTGTGCGCAGAACCAAGTGCCCTACGTCTCACATCTTCACAGAAGGAGGGGCGGCCAACGTAGGCGGCAGTGGCTAAGCTGGGTTCTAGGGAGCATGTGACAGGTGGGTTCACATTCTGAGACCTTGTTCCTGCCCTGTCACCAGAGAGGCACTGGAGGCCTTGAGCACCAGCGGGGGCTAGGGGACCAGTAAGTAGCCGCCATCCTTTGTTACTGCTTTCAGCTTGGTGACAGTGTGCCCGGAACCCTGGAGATCTCCGGCAGCAGGTGGCCTGGAGATGGGCTGTCGGGCCAGGGACTCAGAATCGGCCTGAGGCTCCTTCAGGGTTCAGCCACCGCAGCCGGGATGCTGAAACCCGCCAGGTCCTGAAACCCGCCAGGCACGGAGGGACACCTGTTCACTCCCATCTTCCCCTAGAAGTTTCCAGACCGTCCGGTGTCAACACGGGGAGGTGGGGGACTTGCCCAGGCAGCTGAGGGATTAGTCGCCAATGCCTGTGTTGGCACCCAGGGGCGACAAGGGCCCACAGCTGGGCGCTGGCGTTGGGGGTGGGGGGCAGCGACTTCTGCCGGGACAGAACGTAGGCTGTCTGGCTCAGCGGGAACCAGCAACGTGTCTTACCCCCCTCTCGCCTTGCTACGCGCCAACAGGAACGCTACGCGTCTGTTTTGTGAAGTCCATGAGTCACATGAGCCTGTTGTACCTTCTGCAGCCACAGAGAGGCAGGCACAGATTTCATCCCCGGGCTCTGACCACTGAGGGCTCTGCGGGGTCTCTGCACCAGGGCCTCGGGATAAATCCAATTCTCTTAAGGTTTTGGGTGAGAGAAGGCGGGATGCTGGCCGAGGACCAGAGGATCAGGAGACTTCTAATCTCGGGCCTCTGCTGTGTACACAGCCGCAGCTTTCCCCCTGAGGCAGGGTCTCTGGATGCTGAGTACTTTGGTGACCCCTGGGCATTCTGGCCTCACGATGCATAGGAACGCAGCCCTCGAGGGGACCAGCGCCAGCCCAGGGAGTCAGCCCACCAGCAAGAAAGGCCACCCCATGGCTGATGGCTAGGCTGCAGCCTTTATGTAGGAAGGGACAGTCATCACCAGCCACGACCCCGTCCAACCCTCCCTTTGCTAAGCTGGGTGCCTGGCAAAGGTCACTCTTGCCCACACCAGGCTGACTGCCTTGGGGCCGAGAGTTACCTCCATCTTTCACCGAGAGAGGCTGTTATGTGATGCCTCCCCCGTGGAATGTGAGCCGCTGGGGACATACCGAGGGGGAGGGGCCGGGTCCCCATCCTCTGGAGGCTGTGCCGGCTGTTCTGGGGGGCTGGCGGCCGGCACTTGCCGGGGTTCGGCTAATCCCTTGGTTCCGTGGCTTTCGTGGCTGATGTAATGCCGCATTCCCAATTATTCAGGCTGAGCGTGAGTGACTCGACAGGCAGATGTGTTCACCCGCTGGAGGTTCCGCTCCAGCCCTTGGACGGTGCTGGGCCTCTCGGGTCTGGGGAGGCCACGCCCACAGTTGGGGGCTGGGTCTGCGCTAAGGGGAGGCCACGCCTGCGGGCTGGGGGTTGGGTCCGCCTCCGGGGAAGCCACGCCCACGGGGGGGGCTGGACAGAGGGCCCCCGGATGCGCTTGCAGGATCTCTGCGACGGAAACCAGGGACCCTGCAGGAATGTGAGGGAACGCTATTCCACAGGAAGGAGAACCATCCAGAAGCCTGCTAATGAGTTCTGTGTGGAGGGATCCTGATCCCGTCGAGCCCGTTGATGACAGGGTGACTCGGACCATGGTGACCCCATTGGCAGTAACCCACCAGCACCCAGGCAGGCTGGCCCTTTGGTCAGCGCCTCGGTATGTGGGGGGACTGACTGGGCCTTTGAACACAAACTCTTAAAAAATTTTTTTTCTTGTTAATTTTTGAGAGACCGCACAAGCTGGGGAGGGGCAGAGAGAGAGAGACAGAGACAGACAGAGAGAGAAAGAGAGGATCCCCAGCAGGCTCCATGCTTGGGTGGCCGGTGTCCTGTCATCAGGGGACTGGGGAAGGGGTGAGGAAGGGAGGGAGGGATGGAGGGACTGAAGCCAAGTGCCGGGGTGGGAGCTCGCAGCAGCAGCAGCAGGCGGGAGACCTGGCCCAGCGCGAGTTCCGGCTTTAGGCTGGCTCCTGGTGGTGGGAGGGTGGGGGAGGCTGCCCACGTCACCTCCTGTCACATGTCACCCCCGTCACTTCCGCTTCTGCCAGAGTGAGATTTGATAGCCTGAAAAGCTGAGTTCCTACCGATTTTAGTGTTATTTTTTAAAGTTTATTTTATTTTGAGAGAAAGGGAGAGATATTGAGCAGGGAGGGGCAGAGAGAGTGAGGGAGGATCCCAAGCAGGCTCTGCACTGTTAGCACAGAGCCCGACATGGGGCTCCATCCTACGAACCGTGAGACCAGAGCTGAAACCAAGAGTCGGATGCTCAACTGACTGAGCCCCCAGGTGCCCCAAGTCCGGCCGCACCCCCCAGGGACCACAGGTGGTGCCGTGTCCCTCGCTGCTCTGGGCACTGGGCTGTGGGGGGAGATGGCGTCTCCGACTGCCGGTGCCCGCCGCTCCCGTGCATCCGCGGGGGAGTCTGCGGGGCTCTGGGCATGCGGAGGGGCTCACAGGCCCAGCAGACAGAAGGCGTGGCTCACTGCCAGGTCAGCTCACCCCCGGTCACAGTCCAATACCCGCATGGTGGGCATCACGATGCTCTCCCTGATGGTACGCCTGACCGCGAATGGCACATTCTACTACAGGCTGGGTTTGCTTTTCTCTGCCCTCCCCCTGGCTCCACGGTGGTGGCCGGCTCCCTGTCAGGCTGTGCTGTGCTGGACGACGCTGCTGGCTTTCCTCATGGTCTCCCCAGCGGCCCTTCGGGGAAGGGGCTGAGAAGCAGCCTTTAGGGAAGGAGAGAGACAGAGTGGGAAGGAGAGACAGGGGGACAGGGAGGGAGAGACAGGGGGACAGGGAGGGAGAGACAGGGAGACAGGGAGGGAGAGACAGGGGGACAGGGAGGGAGAGACAGGGGGACAGGGAGGGAGAGACAGGGAGACAGGGAGGGAGAGACAGGGGGTCAGGGAGGGAGAGACAGGGAGACAGGGAGGGAGAGACAGGGGGACAGGGAGGGAGAGACAGGGAGACAGGGATGTAAAGAGACAGAGGGACAAAGAGACAGAAGGGGAGAAACAGGGAGAGGCAGAGAGACTGGGAGGGAGAGACAAGGAGACAGGGAGGGAGAGACACAGACATGGAGGGAGAGACAGACAGAGGCAGAGAGGGAGACAGAGGGAGACAGAGAGACTGGAGACAGGGAGGCGGGAAGGCAGGGAGGGGACAGCCTGTTAAGCCGCCATCTCAGAAAGTCCCTGGCAGGCTGCAGGCAGCTTGTGGGCCGGCTGGTGGAAGCCGGAAATAAGGCCGCGTGAGGACCGAGGGGGAGGGAGGACGATGCCCAGGGGGCACCTGGCGGGAGGGGGACTCGGGGGTACAGGTGCTGCAGGATAGACACGGAGGTGCCGTGTCGTGTGGGGCGGCCTCGCTTCCACATGGACAGGGCAGGATGACCCTGGGGAGGGCTGACCGAGGTGAAGACAGTGGCCCTGCGTCCCCGTCCGTGATGCCGGGACCCCCTGCCTATGGTCTGTCTCGGCAGGGCCGCCCAGCCCGGCGCACGGGGACACTCGCATGGCCCTGGCACCAGGTCCCGCTTCACGCCTGTGGCTTGCTGATTTCTGGGTCACACAACAGAGCCGGTGGGAATGGGGGCCGTGGGGGACAGGCTTGCTTCAGGGGCTGCGCAAAGCCACGTCCTGCAGCAGCAGTGGCCGTGGGGGGCCGTCACGGACACGGGGCCCTCCGTGTTCACTGCTGGCTTTTGCAGAGCACATTCCCCAATCCCTGCTCTTCACGATGAACGGGACGCCTGTGGAGTGAACTGCTGTTACAGTCGTGACATGATTGTGTGCGTGCCCCCGTCTCTGCCAGCACTGGGGACGGCAGCGGGGGAGGCGATGTCTGCCACATCGGCTGTGACTCTGGGGCCACAGGGCCTTTGCCTGTCCTTCCCCCCTGAAGTCAGAGAACACCCTGGCATCTCTGCATCTTGTGAGCAGGACTGTGGGCAGAAGGGGCTGCGTGATCCCTGGGTTCCCTGAGGAATTCAGACCTTGTCCATGGGGGTGGGGAGGGTGGGGTCTCCCAACTTGTGTGGGGGTTCTGCTTGTCCGGAGTCCCAGGGAGGGGCTGGAATTCAGAGGGGCTGGCCCAGCCTCGTCCCTGTTGAAAGTCCTCCATCACCCCTGGGCCATGATTGGGGGTCACCCGGGCATCACCCCCCCCTCCCAGCTGTCCCTTGGTGCACGGTCATGGTCGGGCAGGGCTGGGGACTCCAAGCTGACACTTGCTCACGGTTGGACCCCCGCACCGAGGGGCAGCCCAGATGTTTCTTGAGCTCTGTGCACGGGCACCAGATAGCGGCCAAGCCTCGTTTATCTGTCCGAACCTGGCACGAGAAAGACTTGTCCTCTGGGGTTTTCCAGGCTGGCTTAGAATTCCAGACCACACCACGCAGCCCCGGCCCATCCTGCGTCCAGCAGATGGCGGTCTCTGACTGGGAATTGCGTGGACCAGCCCCTCTGCTTCCTCCTCGGAGCAGAGGGTTTTCTGGGATGAGCAAGAAAACCCAAGTTAAGAGATGTTAGATATTGTCCCCCAAGGACGCCTCGTCTGAGGAAGAGACGCTTTCTCCCTGGAGGTCGCACGGGCCTTCCTCCAGTTTCTGCAAAACAAACAAACACAACGCCCTTGGAGGTCACGGCCTTCATCGTTCCTGTTGCAACCTCGCAGATCATCGTGTCAGGAGAATCCAGTCACCGCTCTCTTCTGGCTGCCCCTCGTCCACCCGGATTTGTATCTTGTTTCCTAGAAAATACAAGGCGTTGTGTTCTTGGTCCTGTGACAGCTTGGTTGGCTTGCGACTGGGGAGGGCGTCACATTCCTTCCCAGAGAGGAAACAGACACCTGCTCCTCGTGTGCTCATGGCTGTGCCGGGCTGCGGGGATCGGAGGTCAGGGGGCCTTTTGCGGTTCTCGTGGCCAGGGTAGGAGAAGCTGAGGGGACCCCACCTAGGGCCCCGTCCTGGCCACCCCTTCCCCATCCCTTCCCTCCCCTGCCCCTGAGCCACCTGCACTCTGGCCGGGGTGGCCACGTGCGTGATTCTGCAGAATCAGCTGGGGAAGGCGATGTCCCCTGTGAGGGGTGGGCTGCTCCCTTCCCATCCTCCACTCCTCCTCGGGTCAGAGGCTCTCAGTCCTGGGGTCCATGTTCAGGGAGGGGCACCCAAGTACGGCGGGTGAGCTCCTGTGTGCCTGCCAGGGGAAGGTGTCACAGCCTGCCCGCCTCACGTGCTGGGAGACGGGGTCCCGCCCGCCGGGAGGTGTGCCGTACTGGGGGTCCCCAGCCCCGGAAAGAGGTGCAGAACCTCAGCAGCCTCTCCCCAACCCCCGAAAGGTGCAGCAGGAATTTCCTGCAGTCAGAGCCCTCCCTCTTGGCTCTTCTCGGGTCGCACCTGCTAACCTCTTCACTACAGTAGCCCAAATCCTAGTGATGCACTGGCTGCCCCCGGGGATGTGACCCGGGCCTCTCCGGGCCATCTTCAAAATGCACATTTTCTTCCTCTTGCGGTTTGCTTCCCATGCAGTGACACGGCTGCCAGGTTCCGTCACGTTCCTTCCCCGGGTGGTTCTGTGACCCTCTCCCCACTCTCGGCTAATGTCACTACTCACATCGGCCCTGGGCTTGCTGGTCGCCCCCGGTGTGTGTTTCGTGGTGCGCGGCTGACCAGCTTTGTGCCCCCAATTAAATCCTTCCTCCGGGCAGGGGGCTACAGGGGTCAGGAGGCTGGGGTCCCCCGGCAGGCTGCCAGGACGGGAGGGGACCCGGGGTCTGTCTTGCTCACCGCAGTCCCTGCCTGTGGTCCGTGGGCCCCCGCTGTCAGAAAGCATGGGCTCGGCCCTCCAGGACATGGCTGGCGGTGAGCATTGAGAACAGGACACATGACAGGACTCTGCGTTGTCAAAGTGTGTGAGCCTTCCTGCCCCTCGTGTGTGTGTGTGTGTGTGTGTGTGTGTGTGTGTGTGGTGCATGGGTGGCTCGCTCGGGGCCTAGAAGAGTCCTAAACAGGAGGGCCCAGTGGAGATGGAGGCTTGGCTGTGTTCCCACAAAGTCCTGGCCTCCTGGCCTCCGAGGCACCCAGCCCTGCATGCCGGGGGCTGGAGGTCAACCTCCCTCGGGGGCCTCCGGCTCCGCCCGGGAAAATGGACAGAATTGTTTGTGCTTCGCAAAGTCGAGCATGCAATAGGTGCTTGTGTGAGTGTGGGACGGAGGTGCCCCAACGACACGTCCCTCTTTCCATCCTTCCTGAATTTTAGCAGCGCGACCCGTGGGGACATGGGCCCCAGCACCAGGCTTACCCGGAGGTGGCGTGGACGCAGGGATTTTCAATGCTTTCCTTACACTGAAGGGAAAGTGTACGTGAGCCGCAAGGCTCCACTGGTTCGGATTCCAGGGTCCGTCTAAGATTATACCCTGGGGCGCCTGGGGGCTCAGCAGCTTAAGGGTCCAACTCTTAGTTTCAGCTCAGGTCATGATCTCAGGGTTCACGAGTTGGAGACTCGAGGTGGGCTCTGCGCTGACAGCGTGGAGCCTGCTTGTGAGTCTCTCTCTCTCTCACTCTCTCTCTCTCTCTCTCTCTCTCTCTGCCCCTCCCCTGCGTGTGCTGTCTCCCTCTCAAAATAAACATTTCAAAAATGACACATCTCAGTTGTGTGTGCTTGGCCAGTAGGTTTCTGTCTGCAAAGTTAAAGGTCGTCGCAATGTTACTGGTTCTCACACAGAGCAGCACCCGGGCTTCTGTGGGGAGTTCAGGTGTGGTTGTTAGGTGGGCCTTCATCCAGTAGGGTCACGGTCGTATCCTTACAAAATCCTTAAGAAGGCGGTACGAGGGGCGCCTGGGGGCTCAGTCAGTTCAGCGTCTGACTTCGGCTCAGGTCCTGATCTCGCGTGCTTGGCTGAATGTTCTGCGGGGCCACGGGGACAGGGGTGGCCCGACCCCACAGAGCAGGGTGGCCCTGTCTTGGGTCCCAGGCCTGCACCCCTGTCCCCGAGCCCAGCGCCCCTGCTTGTCCTGGGTCTTGCACGTGGATTCCCGTGTGCTGTCCTCACACTCCGATGCAGACAGCTCCCCGTGGTGCTCGTGAACTTGGCCCTGGCCTCCCTGCCGACAGCAGCAGACACTGCATGTCCCTGTCTGGGGAACGCAGGATCAGAAGGAAAGACGGAGTGCTCTCTGCGGGAGAGTGTATCCACCTGCCATTGTTACATGTGAACTTTGCCCACTGTATTTGCAGAGCCTAAGCAAGGCTCCTAAGTTCCTAGGGAAATCTGCTGTCCGCGGACGCTGGTTTCCAACTGCCAGGCTCTGCCGACCTCCCTCACCCCCCGGTGGCAGTGGGAGGTGTGTAGCTTCTGGAATATCTGCGGTTTTGTGCGGCTGGTGCAGCTCTGGGCCCAGCCCCTCATGCGTTCCTGCACAGGTGCGTGCGGTGAGGTGTGGGCTCGGGGACAGCGAGGCTGACATCACGCTGTTGTTTTTGAGCTGTGCTTCCATCACTTTGCTACCGCACGTGAAGGTATTTCCCTCCTTTATAGAACACCGTGCGGCTTTTTAAACAATGAGAACATATCCTGGAACATGCAGCAAAATTATACTTGGGATTTAACAGAATTAGAAAGAGGGAGGATGTCAGGTGGGGCATCGGGATTCCAGATCTGTCCTTTGCTAAGATGTGGTCTTCTTTTGGACGCTCAGCTCTCTTTCTGGATTAAGAAAATAAAGATGTTTCACTGGACAGCCTCTCACTGAGCTCTTCGTTTTAATTGCTATGATTTTCTGTTGGGATATGTAGAAAGTGCTAGAGTCCTGGACGCGAGAACCGTGTCTGTTGTCCCAGAATTCAGTGACCAGGGACACACTTGTTCTTGTCTGAGGATCAAAGAGCTTGTTAAGAAAAACGTGTAGTGAGGGGTCAGGGACTCGGGGTCTTCAACCACGTTAAATGCTGATATTATAAAACGATTTATTCTGGGGCGCCTGGGTAGCTTAGTTGGTTAAGCGTCCGACTTTCGCTTAGGTCATGATCTCACGGTTCATGGGTTCAAGCCCCACATCAGGCTCTGTGTTGACTGCCAGCTCAGAGCCTGGAGCCTGTTTCAGAGACTGTGACTCTCTCTCTCTCTGACCCTCCCCTGCTCACGCTGTCTCTCTCTCTCTCCTAGAAATAAATAAAACATTTTAAAAAATTTAAAACAATTTATTCTACTACGGATGGCTCACTACTTTTTCTCAGATGTGGACTTTCATTGCTGTCAAACTGTATTTCTGAAAATTCATGTTTAATTCTGAAGAACATAGTGTGAGTTTTCTTTACTAAATTTTTTTGTTTTGCTTTTTAAAAATGTTTATTCTTGAGAAACAGAGAGAGAAAGAGACAGAGAGAGAGAGAGAGAGAGAGAGCACAGGTGGGGGAGGGTCAGAGAGAGGGGGAGACACAGAATCCGAAGCAGGCTCCAGGCTCTGAGCTGTCAGCACAGAGCCCGACGTGGGGCTCGAACCCACCAACTGTGAAAGTCGGACCCTTAACCGACTGAGCCCCCATATGTCTGTCTAATAAATATTAACTTCATAAACGAGTGATGTCTCTCAACACGAGTCATATTTGATACCAAGCATCACGTGATCACGTGAGCCAACGGTTCTCGAAATTCACTCTGATACACAAGCACTCTGGATGACAAGCATGATTCCGGGACGAATTGTGCTTGCAAACCAAGGTCTGACTGTGCTTACTGAGTGCACATCATGGTTGTGGGTATGGAGGCCAGAGCATAATGGACCACAGAGCTCTTACATCCCGGTGGAAATCACAACAAACCAGAATAATAAATCATGAGATCATGACCTGAGTCAAAGTCACTTAACCAATTGAGCCACCCAGGAGCCTGTGACAAACCAGAATAATAAATCACTATTCTGGACCTTGGACCTGCACGTATTCACTGTTGATTCCTGTGTTTCTTCCTTTGTTCGCCCAGTTCACAAATACCGCTGGGAACGGCATGGTTTGGGATTGGACTCCGCCTGGAATGCTCCCCTGACTGTGTGTATTGGTGATTCACACTCATTCCTGGGGCTGGCGGGTCTGCTGATGTGGGCTCTGGACTTGGCCGGGAAGTTCTTCTGCACCATGTGTGGATCTCACGCATGCGTGGCAGCGGCAGGCGTGTGGGCCTGTCTAGTGGGCTCCCCAGTGCAGATTGCCGGCTCTTCCTCTGGCAGGGCCACCCACGTAAGTGTCACGGGGTGCCCCAGCAAGTGCACTGATGGCTTCTGATCTCCACGCTTTCCTGTATCCAAACGGTTTGCAGCCCCTTCTGCCAGACGGGGAGTGAACCCCGCCAGCAGGTGTGCACAACAGAAGCCGGGAAGCGGCTTCTTGGCTTCTCTGCTTTTACCGGCCTTCCCAGCTGGCCCCCCAGACACGTGTGAAAGCCCAGCCAAGATCAGCAGGGCCGCAGGGCTGAGCTCCGGTCCAGGCACCGGTGACCCTTCACTCAGGCCCCCCATGCCTGGCACAGATCGGCCGGACCGCCCAGCTGGCCCCTGGGTGTGTGGGAAATTCAGTGCTTATGCCGCCGGCCTTGGAGAGTTAACCAATTGTGTGCACGATCAGTCGTCACCCCGAATGACTCTAGGTGAGCCGTCGCTGGTCTTGCCTGCCCTCTGCTGCAGATGGAGGTGGGGAGAGGCCCCCAGGAGGGTCCCACGGTGCTCCCTGGGAGGCACCTGGGAGGGCCGTCTGGGTGCATATGGGGGGCAGGAAAGGTGGTGGGGCATCTGACTGTAAGGCCCCTGAGAGCTGCGGTGCGCCGCTGAGTTTTGGGTGGGAGGGCTGGGGGGCATGGATGACTGCATGGGACCCTGACCCCAGTAGTTGCTGATAGGCCACCATCGTGCACTGTGGGCCCTTTATGTCCTCTCTGAATGAGGAAGGAGGGGGATGGTGAGGAGGGGCGAGGAGCCCACCGTCTTTTCCCCCTGGACACCTTCTCTGTGGTCTGACCTGCAGTCCTGGGAATTCTCTGGCCCCTTCCCCACAGAAACTGTGTCCCCTCTTCTCAGACCAGCCGGTCTCACCCCATCCCCAGCCCGTCTCTATTTTCACTGGCCCGGTGGGAAAAACAGTCTCCACCTTTCCCAATGTTACAGGGCAACGGCAATGATCACACGAAGCGATCAGGTGGAAGGGAGTGCACACGGCCCCGGGGACTCTAGGACAGCAACGTCACCGGGTCCTGGTTGTGCTGCCTCAGGCATAGGGCAGCCGCGTGCCCTCCCCGGTGTCTCTAGCCCCTCCTCCCCGCAGTGGGACTTGAGATCAAGATCCTTGGTGGCCGCCCTTCGTGTTGGAAAATGGGACCAGGATAGGCCAGCAAGTAGATGGTTTCTTCTACAACAATCTGCTGTCACCTTGATTTGCTTGCAGTTTAGGACTAGAAACAGCAATCTCACTAAAGATAGGAGTGTGTGTTGAAGGCTCGCCAACGGACTCCAGGCTGCCGGCGGTAATGATTTTCTGCCCTATTTTCTGTTTGGTCTTGGAGATGGTGGATAGTTGGAGATATCTCTATTTGGAAATGCAAAATGTTATTTAGGCGTTGTGCATGCAAACAGGACTTATGATCTGATTGACAATCTCTCTGAGCAAACTCAATCACTGGGAGACCTCCCAAGAGATACCGTGCAGGTGTGTGATACGCACACGTAAAATCATTCCGTGTCGCCAAAAATGGTCACAAACTGGATTCAGGCTAAATATGCCGCAATAGACGGCTGTCAAAATAATATGTGGTTGGGGCTTCTGGGTGGCTTGGTCGGTTAAGCATCCGACTTCGGCTCAGGTCATGATCTCATGGTTCATGGGTTCGAGCCCCATGTTGGGCTCTGTGCTGACAGCTCAGAGCCTGGAGCCTGCTTCAGATACTGTGTCTCCCTCTCTCTCTGACCCTCCCCTGCTCATGCTCTGTCTCTATCTCTCTCTCTCAGAAATAAATAAAACATTAAAAAATGTAAAAAATAATATGTGGTCATCCAAGCAATAAAATGCTGGGCATCCATTAACTTACTTTTGTTAGTGTTTATTTATTTATTTTGAGAGCCACAGAGAGCAGGAGTGGGGGAGGGGCAGAGAGAGAGTCCCAGGCAGGCTCTACACTGTTAGCACAGAGCCCAATGTGGGGCTCTATCTCACAAACCATGAGATCATGACCTGAGCCACAATGAAAAGTCAGACACTTAACTGACTGTGCCACCCAGATGCCCCTATTAAATAGCTTTTTATAGAAATTTCTTTGCTTTATGTTTTCACTTATTTAAAAAATTTTTTTATTCATGTTTATTTATTTTTGAAAGAGACAGAGACAGAACACAAGCAAGAGAGGGGCAAAGAGAGAGGGAGACACAGAATCCGAAGCAGGCTCCAGGCTCTGAGCTGTCAGCACAGAGTCCAATGTAGGGCTCGAACCCACGAACTGTGAGATCATGACCTGAGTTGAGGTCAGACGCTTAACCGACTGAGTCACCCAGGTGCCCCGATATATTCACTTATTTTTTTGTATCGATATCTGGAAAATTGTATACACCATGTTAACAGTGTGTTTCCCTGGTGGTGGGATTTTAAGTAATTTAAATGTATTTATTACATCACAGGTCACATGTTGTAGAATTTCAAAAATTTAAAAATGTTTGTGACATAAAAACGCAAATACTGCCAAGTGTCCCGCTACCCCCTTGCTTGCTAAACAGAAGAACATGGTTGTTTCACGTTACTAGCGCCGAAGACAGACAAGCTCTCATCCTAAAAGGTGCAGATGCCCTTGCCTGGCACAGAGCTGAGGGAAGAGCCCTTCAGATTTTGACTTTAACACCACCATGTCTCTCTTCCTCTGATTTGACATTACAACTACCACGCTTCTTTTTTCATATTTTGTCATTTTATGAATATGATGATTTGGCATCACAAATATGGCGAGAAGCGCTTTCCTGGTGGCAGACACATTGCCCTTCACCGCCTGCACCTCCGCTGTACTTACGTGCAAGATTTGCCGCGGCCTCCGGACACCTTATCGTCTGGGTGGGGACTTGTCCTGGGGGCCGCGAGGCAGCACCTGCTGACTGGGGGTGCTCGAGCTTACCAGGCTGGCCCTCACTCACGTCCAGGGCCCCTGCACGTACCTGGTGCACCTGTTCCTCTCTAGACCCGGATGCAGCTCTGGCGGGAGGGTCTCACGTGTCCTGGGCCACCTGAAACACAGACATCCTACAGCAATCCTTGCTGCGCTGGACACCCATCTTTCCCACCTGCTTCTACCTCACTTACACGAGCCCCCCCAGAGAGTGGCCAACCTGTGCTGCTTCCTCTCAGCCACTGGGTCCCCGGCAAAGCGAGGCCCCGTGCGGCTCCCACAGCCACCCGACCGGAGAGTGACCGAGGGCTTCCCTCCTGTCTTCCCATCTCTTTCCGTCTTTGTCACGTGTGACCCCTGGCGCCATCTTACCCCCCAATGCCCCTTCCTTTATGAAGCGCGTGACACTCTGGTTCTCCTTCCTTCGTCCCCTCCGTCGGCCCCTCCTCGGTCCTCAGGTTCCTGGTTCTGCATTTCTTCCCTTTCCACGTGGTCCATTGTCCTCAAGGTTGTGGCTGTGGACTGAACGCTTGTGTCCTCCAAACTGTGTGTTGGAGTCCGAGCCGCACAGTGTGGTGGTCAGAGGTCGCCTCGGAGGTGATGAAGCCACACCGTGCCCAGAGGGCCCCTTCGTCCCTGTGCCCTCCAGGACTCGGACACCAAATCTGCCAGCCCTGCCTTCCAGCCCCTGGAGCTGCGGGAAGTCTGTCCCTGTGGCCCCTGTCTCAGCCCAGGCGGATGGCCACCTGGGCCCCTCCCTTGGTGGCTTCCGGGTCCCTTCAAGGCTGACACACACCTGCCACCCAGACCCTCTTGTGGATGGATGGGCCATTTCTACGGGGGCGCCCACCACGGCTCGCATCCTCCTGCTCAGCACGCCCCCCTGCCCCTGCGCTCTGCTCCCCTGTCCCGCCCCTTCCCACCCCTGCCCCTCCCCCACCACCGCCCTCTGTGTCTTCACCCCGTCACCCAGAGCTTGTTTCCTTTCTTCTCTGGCCAACACTCCCTCCTGCCATGTCCCTCCCCCTCCTCACACGCCACTCTCATCTTCCCTTTTTCTGTTTCATTCCGACCCAGTTCCCCCCTCGGGACGTCGCAGCCAGCTAAGGACCAGGGATGCAGGACTCCGGACCCGAGGTTTGGTTGTGTGCAGATGTAGGACATTTGGGGATTCCTGGAATTGCAGAGCGACTGCTCCCCTCCTGACAGTCCTCGGCTGTCTGCAGGGGAGAGCGGCCCCGCGGCCTGTGCGAAATGGTGTCAAAACCAGAGGGAAGTCACAGGGAATCGCAAAACGCCGAAAGCTGCCAATATTCCTTGACATAGTAAGATGGACTATTTCTTGTCATGAGATGCATTTTTAAAAATTTATTTCTTTATTTGCAGAGAGGAGAGAGAGAGCATGAGCAGGGGACGGGCAGAGAGAGAGAGGGAAAGAGAATCCCAAGCAGACTCCATGTTGTCAGCACAGAGCCTGACCCGGGGCTCGGTCTCACGAACCATAAGGTTGTGATCTGAGCCGAAACTAAGAGCTGGACACTCACCTGACTGAGCCCCCAGCCACCCCAGCCCCACACACAATGCATTTTTCCTCACAACCGTGGGGATTACTGTTGTCAGCACAATTCTAAATGGAAATAACTAGAGCCAGGTTTCCTAAGAGTTATTATTTCCAGGACAGCGATCCAGGGTTAAAAATAGCACCCGGGCTCAGACACGGGGGATACAGGAGAGGGTGGCATCAAACAAGTACCATCCGAACGAGTCAAGGAAACTCAGCTGCAGAGCCACAGCAAGTCTTTGGGGGCTGTGCCCCGAGACCTGGCGGACCCAGAAGCCTGTGCTGTGAGAAGGAAGCCGACCTCCACACGAGCTGAGCACGTGTGCCCCATCTGCCCAGGGCCAGTCCACGGCCACTACGTGGATATTTAGGCCCTTTCCAGCTCCCATGTTCCACGGGGTGTCCCCACCTGTGACAGTATCACCCCCTGCCTGACATTTGGGGATGTGAGGGCCAGGGTTCCTTTGCCCTCAGGCCATCCCACCCTCCCCGGGGATGGGAGGGTGAGGGGAATGGCATGTACACTTTCTATTCCTCAAGAGAGGAAGGCTGTGTGGGGCCATGTCCCAGACACACAAGCCAGGAACGGAGGTGGCCAGAGGCGTGTGCTTGGGTGAGTGGAGACACGCTCTCGGGGGACCCTGCCCATGGGGCCAGCAGCTCAGTCTCTATGGCTGAGGCTCAAGGTCTCTCCTGGGCCTGGTTGCACATGGTGTTAGGTTTCTTGTTTTTTGTTTTTTTTTGCTTTTTGGGTTTTTTTTTTTTTTGAACGACTCTAATACAGGCAGGACAATAGTTGGATGCCGAGGGAACAGTACATACAATGACAGATGTCACTGGTCTCTCAGTCAGCTCGAGCGTCCGTAACAGTAACCAGGCGGCAGAAATAATAAAATCTGCTTTCTCTCAGTTCTGGAGGCTGAGGTCCGGGATGCAAGTGAGGGCAGGACCCATTCCCCCCGAGGCCTGCGGCCGTGACTCGTGGGCGGGATCGCCCCTCTGTGAGTGTCCGTGTCCAGATCCACCCCAGTCATATCAGACAGGGCTCCCCCAATGACCTCATGTGGCCTTAACTGCCTCTTTGAAGACCTTATATCCCAATAAGATCCCATTGTGAGGTTCCAGGGGCTGGGGTGTCAGGATGTGAATTTTGGGGCCCAGCCCATGAGGCCCAGTGTAACAAGGGACACACGCTCTGTTCATCACAAAGGGGGTCTCTTCGTCGTGCGCAGAGGAGTGGCATGACCCTAAGATGTCCTCAGTTCCCAGCCATATACCTGCTGACGGCCATCCTGTGGTGCTGCCAAGGTCAGAGGCCTTCTCTTCCTTCCCCTGAGAAGTGTGAGTAATAATCTCACACCAGACAGTTAGGACTTTTAAATCCAGCTCCTGAGGTAGCACCGGGAATAAACGCTCACCCAGCATCGGGCACAGAGTTGCCGTCATCCATCCCCTCAGAGGCAGTGACGGAGAAGAGCCAAAGACAGGTGCCATAGAACTCATCAAGAAGTGGGGGACAAGGAAGACTCTTCTTGTTTCAGTCATTAATTGGAACCTGTCAGAACTTAATTTTCGTAGATGGAAATATGGAAATTTCATGAAAAAAAACAGAACAAAACCACTCCGTGTGACCGGTAATGACCCCACGCACACCAGTGGGAACAGCACTGAATTCTTTCTTCCCATCACAGCGTTGTGTGTGTGACTCACTCCCAGGGGAAAAAAAAAGATCTGACTGGGGAGAAAAATCAAGGATTAAAAAAGCCGCAGAAACTGTGCTCGCTTGCATTCCTTTGACGGGGTTCGGTTTCCACGATAAACACCCCCACGGATAAGCTTTGGGCACTCTGAGCACTAGTTTCTACCAAGGGTTATTTCGAACATTTGGATTTTCGTGAACATATTAAGATTCCCTTTTTGTAAGGCTCCTTGGTCAGTTTTTCTGTTAATTACATTTCAGATTTTATTAGCCCCATTTCGCCCTCCCATTCAGGGCCAGAACACACACAGTAAAAGCTTGGATTGCAAGTAACTTGTTCTGCGAGTGTTCTGAAAGACGAACACACGTTTCTAATAAATTTTAACTTGGTAAACAACCAATGTCTTGTAATACGAGTCGTGCGTGACGCCGAGTGTCACATGATTGTAGCTGAGCCAATGGTTCTTGAAATTCGCTTTGATATACAAGTGCTTCAGATGATAAGCATGTTTCCGGAACAAATTGTGCTCGGAAACCAAGGTCTTACACTATCCTGAAAAAGAAAAGCTTCTACTCTGACTATGACCTAAGCAATCATTGTAAGTGCACACTGAGAGCACATGGTGATGTGGGGAGACACAGGAGCTGGGTGGACGAACTTCCTGTTTGGACCATGGTGGCCACCATTGACGTGTTTCTCCCCGCGCATCAGGCTCTTCTGAAGTACAGGCATTCTGTTTCAATGTTCAGTGACAGAATTAAGGGTCTGACGGATGAGGTGATTTGCACGAGTTCAGCAGCTAGGAGGCACACAAGGTCCACACCCAGTGTGTTAAATCTCGAGCCAGTGCTGGTTAAGCTCCAAACCTGTTTTCTGGATTAGACATCACTGTGCATGGGGCTTGGGAGCTTCTGGGAGGAAGAAGACACCTTTAAAATGAGCCCAACTGTGCAGAGAAAGGCTGGTTCTCAGGGGAGGGGTGATCGTGAGTTCAGGATTATTGGGCGACATTATCTCTTGTGTCATAGGATCCCACGTCTGCATTCCAGGAGCCTATCTATAGGCTATCTATCTATCTATCTATCTATCCATCCATCAATCTATCTATTATTATTATCTATTATCTATCTGTCTATCTATCTACCTAGATATCATCTATCTCTCTGTTTTTTTACTCCAGTGAGGCTTTTTTTTTAACCTTTTATACATAACATAGAAGTTAAAGCAGCCATTTGACACAATAGATAAAATTAATCACAGTTAAGGGAAATAACCGTTTCACAAAGGACAACTAAAACAAGGTGCACTCAGTACATGTCTAAAATCTTGTAATAAATCCAAGGTTGGAAAGTAGCGAGGATGAGCAGGGTTCTGTTTTCAGCCAAAGCAAGATAGTAGCAGTGGGTTACCTCTAGTTGGAAACAACAAAAGAGACCGCTGTAAAACACACGACACGGTGTTTTGGGGACACTGGACACTGGGTGATACAGCACAGTGCTCCTGAGAGACAGGGCGACACCAGCCCATGGCCTGGCAAGTTCCCGGGAGGAGGTGCAGGAAGGGGCCAGCCAGAGCCTCCTGGATTCCCGAGTTGAGGCAGAGGAGCATCCACGTGCCTGAGGCAGAACTTGCTGGAGGGACAGTGGCACCGTTTGTTACAAGTATAGGACCCTGAAGAAGCCCCAGGGCCAAGGAGAGAGGCACTAGGAAGCTTAGGAGGAACAGCACCTGACCCTCCCAGCCTGAGCCGCCTGGAAAGGCCTGGGACCTGTGAGGAACAGCGCGGAGTCCCGAGAGGCCCTGCCTGGGGAGGGGAACGCATAGCCCCAGGCGAGCGCAACTCTGGTCACAAGCAACACGATGAAAACCAAGAGCCGCAGCCTGTTTCCAAGTAATTCCGCAGATCAGAGCTTGAGAATACTCATAGGAATACAGACATGTCCAGTGTGCACCGAGGTAGGGGTCTCAACGCGTGGAATCCAATAAAAATGACCAACTGTGCGATAAGCAGGAAATTCTGACCAGCAGTGGAGGGGGTTGCGGGGGGGAACTTCAGGCACGTGCGTAGCTAGAGTCCCGGGGTGGGGTGGGCCGAGAGGCACCCTGAGAAAGCACTGCAGAGTTAGGCATTTTCCAAGTCGACGGAAGCTGTGAAAGCACAGATCCCAGGCTCCGTGACCTGAAGTGCATCCTACCCAAAGGGCCCCAGAGCTCTGATGGCGGGAGGGAAGGTCTTAAACGCAGCTGGTAAAAAGTGACCCGTTGTGTTCAGACCAAGGGTGGTAAAGACGTCGGCGGATTTGTTGGGAAACCCATCAATGTCCCTACGGTACAAACACAACCTCAACGAGCTCCCTCCCCCACCTCCTTGCAACAAGGCATCCCCCAAAAAACAAAACAAAACAACACACAATCCCTGTCAACCCAGAATTCTAGATCTGTGAAGTGCAGCTCAGAAATGAGGGGACGCAAGAACCACAAGAAACATCAAGGGAAATCGCCCGCCCGTGGGGGCTCCTGATGCCCCTCAGGGCGGTAGCGAGAAGGTCAAGTGCGAGCCAGCATCAGTGGAGATTTTGAGGGAGCCTGGGCCCCCACCCCCCACTGCATGGCAGCAAGGACTCTGATGCTCTCACAGTGTCACGGGGGGGCCAGCTGGAATCTTGAATTCCGCCCTGTGACCCTCTGTCACTTAACACATGCACGAGGCTCACCTGTCATTTTTGACGTTGACCCAGGCCACAGGCAGAATGAGAGCAAGCACAGAAAGTCCACCCTTTATCCCATCCACTGGGGACCCACTCGAGCGTAGAGCATATCCCCAAAATAATGCCCAAAAACTTTGTTTTTTTTTTTTTATTCTGCCATTATTCACAATATTTCAACCGTAGCGTCAGGAAGAAGACTGTTAATGCCTAGGGTCCTGTGGTCCTTGATGGGTTATCCGAGAAAAATGCTTTTGATTCTCTAAAAATAAATACGTAAGTGACTTAAAGGTCACCTTCACAATCTTTTCAAAAATTTTTGTTTTAATTCCAGTGTAGTTAACGTGCAGCATGGTATTAGTTTTAGGGGCACACTATCGTGATGCAGCACTCACATATGTTGCTCAGTGCCCGTCATGGATAAGTGTGCTCTTGTTACAGGATGAGTGTAAGCTGAACAGAGTGAGGGTTGGTCAGGTTTAATCTGCTTCTACTGACTGGTTTCTCAAAGGGGGAATGTGATCACCCCGGGGCATTAGGGATTGCACCCTCAGTGAGCCAATAGGCAGGTGATGTTTTGGCAGATGACGGGGATGCTCATCCCCGTTCTGAACACACAGCTGTGGGGAATGACCTGCGGAAGCTTCAGGAATGAGAAGGCGCTCATCCCCTGATACAAGTTAAGTGCGTTTATAATTCATTTTCATGTAGAGTGCGGTTGCCATTTTCCCCACATGTTCATGTAGGAGCTTGAAAACCTGGTCATGGGTTCCTGTCCGTGACCTTCCCTGGATACTCACCCCAGGGGCCCCAGAAGATGCACGCAGCGTGCTGCCTAAGAGAAGGGGGCTCTCTTTCCTGTGATGGCTCAGGACCAGGTCCTCATGCTCATCAGTGGCTTGGGCTGCTTCAAAGACCAGTGTGGTGTTGGGCTCCAAGCTTCATCCCCTTCCATGGGCAGGGCCTCCCTGGGCAGTGGGGGAGCCTGTTGACTGTCAGCATGGACGTCACCTGCCTTCCTGTCCAGGGAGCCTGCTCCCCACCCACTCTGGGGCCTCCTTGGGTGTTTCCCCTGCTGCCTGGCCCAGCAGAGTCCAGGTGCCCAGCCCAGCGCACTTCACCAGGGAAGGGTACAGGTCAATCCACTGAGAAAATTCACAGTCATGGGTGTTTTGAATAGACTCAGACAAAGCCAAGAGACAGCCTGAGGCTGAGGGGTCCCTGCTCCCCAGGGCAGCCCTGTGGGTGGGGGACCCAGGGCTTTGGCACCATCTGGGCCACAAGCTGAGTGCCCCTGGGTCTGAATGTCACATCTGTTGTCCTGGTCCTGCAGCTGGGGCCACCAAGGCCCGCACTGGGCATGGTGAGGTCCTTCCTGCTGGGGGGCACTGATTTCTCGGCCTCCACACCGTCGACGCCAGCACAGGGTAGCTCTGAATTGGGGACTCCTCTGCACCTTCTGGGTGTTAGCAGCTGCTCTGGTTGCAGCCGGGTGGGGCCGGTAGCCCGCCTGCTGATGACCCGCGGTTCAAGGACACCTCTCGATGCCTGTGGAGGGCGTGCAGAACTGCCTGTGGTTGAGAATCCCCCGTGTCCCGAGAGCATCGAGGGGCCTCCTCTTCCACATTTGGGGAACACTCTAGCCAGATGCAACCTCTGACCCAACCCCACCTGCCGTGCGGTTACTCAGAAGCTTCCTCCTGTTTGGTTCCCTGGGACAGCTCACCCTGGCCCCATCAGTCCCTCAAGGGAATTTCTTTCTCTCTCTTTTTTCAATGTTTATTTATTTATTTTTGAGAGACAGAGAGACTGAGTATGAGCAGGGAAGAGACAGAGAGAGAGGGAGACACAGAATCCGAAGCAGACTCCAGGCTCTGACTGTCAGCATAGAGCCCGATGTGGGGCTCAAACCCATGAACCATGAGATCATGACCTGAGCCGAAGTCGGATGCTCAAGCGACTGAGCCCCCCAGGTGCCCCAGGGTATTTCTGTGGAGGGTGGTGGTATCTCCCTCGGGTGCCCAAGCATTCTGTTTGGGCCACAGCTTTGTCTTCCTGGGGGGCCAGCCTAGCCCGGCACTTCTCACCCCAATGGAAAACATGGCTCCTGCACAAATCCCCATATGGGCAATGGAAGCTTCTGGGTCATTTGAGAATGTGGGTCTCATTTCTGAGGCAAAATCGGGGCTGGCAAAGAGCTGGAAGCCACGGAGTTGGATGATAAAAACCACCGAAAGAGAGAAGGGACTTCAAGGATAGATTTGCAAGGATTGGGGTGATTCTCTCGGAGGCTTTCCGTTTCCCCCATGGAGATCATTCTCGAACTGAATGTGGTCGTCAGATGGATGTTATAGAGTGAGAACGTGCCATTTTAGGGTGTGTGTTTTCACACTTTGTGATGTGCTTCCCTTTGCAAACAAAGACTTTGACAGCAGAGGTACAGACTCGTTCCCACGGGGATGCCTGCTGACCGAGGGCTGACATGACCCCAGATTCACATCCCAGTGTGATGGCGTTGGCGGCCGCAGTCCCCAGGTGGGATTAGTGCCATGTGACAGACCCCAGGGAGCCCCCAGCCTCCCTCCCCGAGAGGACACAGAGCAGGCCCCTCCCATCCTGCCGGCCTCCGGCGCTGGGAGAAGTACATTTCTGCTTTGTCAGCCCCGTCTGTGGGACCTGTGACAGCGGCTGCAGAATTGGCCCGTCCCCAATTCAGCGCTGGTGCTGAGGGGCACCCACACCTGGGGTCTCCCATCAGGGGTCAGAGGCACCTGCCGGAGGCCAGGGAAGGGGCCGCGTGGGAGCTGGGCAGCTAAGACGCACTCACAGGACTCTGTGGTCTGTCTGTCTGGCTGGCCTGGTTGTCGGGAAGGGCTCTCGCCTGACGGAGGTGCGCTGGAAGGAGACAGGGAGGTCTGGCCCTCTGCCAGGGAAAACATTCTTCCGGCCCCTAACCCGCAACCCTCAGCCCTGTCTGCACACGGACTGAGCCGGCTGTGTTGCTGGCTAGTCACCAGACGGGGCGATGATCCCCCCACCCCCGCCTGCAGAGTGTCTGACGTCCTCCCCGGGGCCGCTCGTCTGGGGTCACCCGGCCGGCACCTTCCGCAGCACCTGCAAAAGCGGCCTTTTCCAGCACCCGTTGCCGAAGTTCTGGGAAAGGAAACACATCCCGTCGGACGAGGGTGATAAGGTGGGTGAATAAGTGTGGGTCACGGAAAAATTGTGACGAAGAAGAAAGACAAAAGTCAGATTAAGGTGCTGGCATTTGAATGCAGGTGGAATGAAAACACAGTCGTTAACAAGTCACTTGTTTTCCCGGAGTTTTGGCCGGTGTCCTAGCAAACAGGAAGGGGCCTCGTGGGAGCACGGAGCGCAAGGATGGAGCAATGTCCTGGGGCGGGGAGGCGGCTTCTCAGCCAGATGGTGGCCCCTGCTTACAGCCACCCAGTGGGCAGGACAGGGCCCAGGTCCAGACAGAGCGCCCGCCCCTCTGGTGAAAAATGCGGGTGACTTTGCTACAGCCAGGCATGGTGAACAGAGCTGGGTCCACAGGCCTCGACGGCATAGTTCTGTCTTGCTTTGAGGAATGCCATGGCTCCGGTCCCTCTTGTAAACTCTTGCAGCAGTCTTGAAACTCACTCCGGGCCGTGCAGTCTGGTGGCCTCGGATTTCTGGAGGTCCCTTGGTCAGGATGCATGGCGTGAGGGGGAAGCAAGGCCCTTTCCCACTTCTGTGTGTCCGCCTGCTGCCTGGCGTCACCGGAAGATTCCGTTGATTTCTCGTCTGGCCAACCTTGCTCTCACTGCCCGCCGGCTGCTGCCCGGGCCTGGACACAACCCGCCTCTACGCGTTCCTCTCACCTGGTCACGTGGGGGAAGGGTGGCCAAGTCCGACTTCCTTCTAGCGGTTTCCCCAGCCTCCTCATTCCCAGGGCCAACGAGAAGGTGGGCACAGCAAGGCCCTCACGCATCTTTCTGATCGCTGGGACTCTGGGTCCCCGTGAGCCCGAGAAGCTGCGGCAGACAGAGGGCTGCCCGGGCCATGTCTGGGTGCTGCCGCTGCTGCACAGGCCAGATTGCATCGCTCCCTGGTGGTGTCACAGCCACCTGGCCCCAGGGCCTGTTCCTGAGGAGGGGAGAGTGTGGCAACCCCCACCGGGAGCAGTGCGGGGCGCAGGGGTGCGGGGTGCAGAGGTGTGGGGGGCAAGACGCCCTTAACTGCTTTTCTTAAGTAATAAGAACAGCAGCGACCGAAAGCAAGGAGGGCAGCCCTCCGGGTGTCAGGAAATAAACAGGCCTGGTGCCGCCGTGAATCGCTGGGTCTTCCCCGCGGCCCTGCTCCCACCTGATGGAGGGGGAAGCCGGAGCTCTGGACCCAGTAACTGGCCCCAGGTTTAAAGGTCAATGAGGGATTGATCAGATCTTGAAGCTCACGCTTTTAAAATAATTGCAGAGAATAAAAAAAAATAAACCTCAAAAAAATAAAATAATATAATTGCAGGGGCACCTGGGTGGCTCTGTCAGTTAAGCATCCACCTCTTGATTTCGGCTCAGGTCATGATCCCACGGTTTGTGGGTTTGAGCCCTGCATTAGGCTCTGTGCTGACAGTGTGGAGCCTTTTTGGGATTTTCTCTCTCTTTCTCTCTGTCTCTGTCTCTCTCTCTCTGCCCTTCCCAGGCTCGTGTGTGCTTTGTCTCTCTCAAAACAAATATAAACAATAAATAAATAAATAACCGCAAGATACCTCTGTTCACGCCTCTATGCGCGCATTCCTTCCTCCAAAGGACAAGGTACCTGGTGCTGCAGATACCAAGGCAAACACACCCCTCCTGGGCAACTGGGAGGCTGAGTCTGTTAAGTGTCCGGCTTCGGCTCAGGTCATGATCTCAAAGTTGGTGGGTTCGAGCTCCATGTCCAGGGCCTTTGTTATCAGCATGGAGAGCCTGCTTGGGATTCTCTCTCCCACTCTCCCTCTCTCTCAAAAATAAATCAACATTTAAAAACAAAAGACACGTCCTTCCTTGAGAGCTCACTACAGATTTGTCCCCCCTCCACCTGAAAGCTGCTCCAGGCTGGGCAGGTGTGCACGGAGGGCACAGAGCCCTGAAGGGATGGTGACCAGGTGCAGGGCCTGAGTGGCCAGGCAGGGGCTGGGTGGTGGAGAGCCTGGGAGGGAAGGACAGAACCTCGGACTTGCATTCCGGGTGAGACCACGGCCGGACAGTCAGCAGAGTGAGGAGCAGAGGAATCAGACCTGGGCTCATGGACGGAGCCCCCAAGATGGGCAGAGAGGCCAGGTAGAGGGTCAAACACAGGCATCAGGGCCTGTAAGTATTGACAGGGCCCACATCATGCTATTCTCATTATTTTAGTTGTATTTTACATTTATCAGCAGACTTCCCAGGCAAGTCCGGAGCTCTGACTTCCCAGTCGGCTCAGCCGTCCTGGCCCATTCTGATGGACTGTGGTCAGCTGGGGTTGTCTGGCCGTTATCCAAGGACTCAGTTTCCCTCTCCGGGCCTGGGTCAGCCTGCACAGCACCGGCTCCCTCAGCTGCAGGGGTCTGTCAGCCTGTCTGGGGCTAGGACTTGTGTTTGTCCCTTCGGATTTGGGGTTAAAAATGCAATTTGTTTCTTTAAAGGAGTTCTAGGGATTTTCCGAGGCCAACACCATGTAGCAGCCAGCCTCCCGGCAAGCCGCTGCCTTTACTGCTTCTAATGAGCGTCAGCTAAATCCTGGGACCAGACTTGGGAAGGTGATGAAATGTAGCTCCTTTCAATTGAATATCTGTCCCCCAAACGTCAGGTAGGAAGAGAATTTCCAGGAAAAGAATGGCTGTAACATTGTATTTATTGTCACAAAATTGGGCAGACTGAGAGGTTGCTTGTGATGCTCATGCAAATCGCTCAGTTTTGAGTGGAGATGACTGAGACTCTGGTCTATCTTTGGTGCAACTCGCAAAACCAGGACAGAGCCACAGACAGAGACAGAGACAGAGATAGGAACAGAGAAAGAGATGCAGAGACAGAGACTTAGAGAGATAAAGATATGGAGACAGAAGCAGAGACAGAGATACAGCTATGGGGTGACAAAGAGAAATACAGAGCCAGACAGAGAGAGACAACACAGATACAGGGACCAGAGAGATAGAAACAGACAAAAAGAAGGGAGACAGAGACAGAGATATCAAGAATCAGCAACAGACAGGGGCATGGAGAGATACAGAGAGAGAGCTAGGGACAGAGAGACAGAGATACAGACACAGAGACAGAGATACAACTATGAGGAGACAAAGAGAAACAAAGAGACAAAGAGGGAGATAAACAGATACAGAGACCAAAGAGAAAGAGAGACATGAAAGACTAAGAGACAGATAGGAAGACAAAGAGATAAACTGAGAGACAGACCAAGAGACGGAGGGGCAGGGAGAGAACGTGCAGAAGGTCAAAAGCCAGGAGGGATGAACTTGTTGGTGTCCACACAATTACAGCTGGAGCCCAGAGCATTTATCAGAAAATAGTTTACCAAAACCCATGCAAGTAGTAACAGAATTCGTTAACAGACCCATTTCTCAGGAAAACTGGAGAAAGTCATGGAGGACCATTTCACAGGAAACCATTAGCTCCCAGGGGAATTTGAACAAGCTTTTAGAGACCAGACTGAAAAGTCTAATTCTTTTTATGAAGTACAAAAGTAATGATACTTAAACCCGATAAAATAACGTAAGGAAGGAATTTGAAGGCCAATATTAAGTTTAGATAACCAAGCAATAACCTGGATAAAAATTTTAACAGACCAACCTCAGCACCAATAAATAATTAGGAATATCCTGAGACTAGCTGGTTCTAGAGGCTCCTTGAAGGGTGATTCAATATTAGGAAATGTGTCAGCATTACATGTCTTATAAATGCGTCTAAGGACAGAGGCACGTGATTGCCCCATTGGATGATGAAAATGTCCTTGGTAAAAGCACCACTTTCTAATAAAAACTGAACAAGGTAATTTCTATCAAATCAGATAAACAGGTAAAGGTACTTATGAATAAAGCAAAGGAAAAAATGCTCAAAAACTAAATAAAGGCTGGGAGGACACAGAAGGAGGCGCTGGACAAATATGGGCTCACTGTGCTTCCCGACATGTGTGAACATGATCCGCACCTACTTCACAAAGTCAAGGTGAAACCAATGAACATACCAAGCAGCGTTTTTCCCTAGACCCGGCAAGTTGACACCAAAGTTCATAAGGAAAAGTAAACACAAGAAGGTAGTCAGGAAAGACCTGAGGAAGAGGAAGGGTGGGGGCCCAGCGCCCCGAAAATGGCTCCAGGGCTGGTCCCAGGCACCAGGGGTGGCCGGCGGAAGGCGCAGGAGCCGTGGCAGTCACCGCCCACACAAATGTGCAGAAAGAGAGGGCAGCGCGTACCCACCACTGGGTGAAGGGGACCCGTTGGTGCGTGGAGCAGCAGGAGAGTCACTAAGGGAAGGCATGATCAGACCCGTCCTGCACTCCGCACACACAAGACAGCCCAAGGGAGCTAGAGATATAATGTAAAACAGGAAATATGCAATGAAGTATGTGTGAACGCCTTCAAAACCTCGGTGTAGGGAGAGGCTTTCTGGCAATATCTTAATGTAGGGGCGACTGTGAAAGACTAATTAGTTTGATTTCTTAAAAAAAATGTTCTAAGAATAATCCTGAGTCGGCCTAGCAACCTATGTCACAGATAAGGGAACTGATATCCTTAGTACATAGAAGACATATCCAAAAAACTTTTTTCAGAGCTTTTATTATGTTGAAATATTCCTTGATATCTGGCCATTATTCGTGTGAAGGAGAGTCCAGAACACGTACTGATAACCGTATTAGCCTTGTCCCCAATTAGAGACTCATGAATTACACATACGACGTGGCTCAGGGGGGTCCCAGGGGTTGTGAGCTTACAGGAGCCTCCCTCTGCCGCCTGAGCTGCTGTAGACCCCGGGACTCAGCTTCAGAGGTGATCCCGCTTGTTTCTTTTGGATTTAAATCTTTACAGCAGTTCAGATGCTCTTCCCCATGTCCATCAGTTCAAAGCTTCCTGAATTTGGCCAAAAAGCAGATTGAGAATCACAAATTCATCAACTTTTGCCTTTTGGGGCATCCATTTGAACAAATATACCAGAAATTTGGAATAATTTGGAATTATTATTTTTAAATGAAAAGCCCTATAAAATGGCTACAGAGAGGATTAAAATAGGCGATTCAGGCACAAATGAGAGAGATAGAAATAGCTCTGAAACATTTCAAAGGATGTGCAAGCTTTACTCCTGGTAAGAGAAATGTAAATTGTAGCAATGCTGATGGGCAGTTACACAGACAGCCAGGATTTTCAAACCTGGGGCCACCTGGGTGGCTCAGTCGGTTAAGCGTCCGACTTCAGCTCTGGTCATGATCTCACGGTTCGTGGGTTTGAGCCCCGCGTCGGGCTCTGTGCTGACAGCTTGGAGCCTGGAACCTGCTTCGGATCCTGTGCCTTCCTCTCTCTCTGCCCCTCCCCCCTTGCACCCTGTCTCTCTCTCTCTCTTTCAAAAAGAAATGTACATTAAACATATGTATTTATTTAATACATAAATAAATACACTTGGTGAGCCTCTGACCAAATGGACCCTGCTCTTCTGCGCTGTGGAAAAATCCAGGTGGAGGAAGCCCTTGGGGACACAAATTTGGCAATACCCAAAGTACATACATAGTTGGACCCATAATCCCACTTCCAGAAATGCACCCTGAAAATATGCCTCTCCTAATGGAAAAGCACACGTGCCCACGATTATTCACTGTAGCATGTTTATCATTGCAAAATGTTGGAAATCACCGAAATATCCGAGTGTAGCAGAGTGATTAAAAAATATGTTACTTACACACATGGAGAAATGAGCAGTCTTGTAAAAGAAGAAGGATGCGCATGAAGGGTTCAGGGAGGTTCCTGAGGGGCTGCCGAAGGGCTCGGACTCACATAGCAGACTATCTGGTGAGAAGGAAGGGGAAACCACAGCACACACGTCTGACAGTTTGGGGGGAAAAAACTCAAAACGAAGTCCTAGAAGGATGGACCAGAAGAGGAGGGGACTGATTCGATCTGGGGAAGGAACCGGGGAAGGGCCAGGGCACGCAGTCAATCTCTGGCAGGGTCTTCAAGGTCTGACTTTTGGAATTCAGAATGAATTTGTGCAATCCCATGGTTCGAACCCACGAACTGTGAGATCATGACCTGAGCAGATATCAAGAGTCGGACGCTTAACGGACTGAACCTTCCAGGCGCCCCTGTTCTTTAGTTCTTGTAACCGTGAGCAGTTGTTTGCAGTTTCTCTGCACTAAGCGGAAGTTGTGGGGACCATGTCCGTGCCCATCCATCTCTCACATTTCCTAACTCGGGATAGAGCTCTGGGAGCTGTAACCCTCGTTCCCCAAGACTTCCTGACAAAGCGCTTGTGCGTGTGTGCCAATCTGTTCTGCCGTACGCTCAGCTCGTGTGTGGTTCCCTTTCTAAGGACCTCTGTCAGCTGTGGGATTCGGTTTCTAGAATGTTTAGTTACTTTTGCCAGTATACATTGCTCATTACTGAATTAAAACAGTTTTCATGAAAGTGGATTAAAAATCATCAAAGGAACCCGTGTGTACCTCCATTTTCTAAAAATAAACTTGAGATGCTATTTTTATGCCCTGCCCTTTAATTATTACATCAAATTACACTGTGGCTGTCAACATCTTTTACACAAAACACATTGAAACATTTGTTTTAGGAACCAAACTGTAGACAAAAGTATAAATGGAAACATGAACATATACACGTGATGGGCAATGGAATCCCCCCAAACAGCTTGAAATAATAGCAAAAACTTGATCTCCTTTTAAACGCAACCTCATGAGGTTTCTGGAACTGATTTAACAGCCCTTTGAAGTGTTTGGTCCTTAGTGTTAGCGCAAACACCCATATCAGAAATGCCGTGGCCAGAACAGAGGGATCAAGGTGCAAAAGGAGGGTTCTGGAAGACTCCTCCAGCGCACACATTACCACACCTCCCTCGGAACTTGGCTTTGCTCAGAGAAGCCCTCTTGGGAGAAATCTGGGGGATGCAGACCGTGGTTTGCTGAACTTCATTGTCTACGTTTTGGCAAACACTGGTGGGGACCGGGGGCTTCTGGGGCTTAGCCGTGTTCCCCAAGCAGAGCAATGTGTCTACGTCTGAGTTTTTCTTTTCACTCACATGGCTTTCCTGACTAAACACAGCTGCCCTCATCGGATGGAAGGCAGGTGACCTAGAGGAGCGCAAGGGTGTAGGTGGTCATCCTGGGGACCCTGCAGGCAGGCTGTCCCCTCCCAGAGGGGACTCTGGTGCCACGGCTGCCGGCCACCCCGTGGCACGGAGCAGTGCTCTCCCACGGTGTTTCCGGAGTACTCGAGCTTTCCTGGGAATGGGAAAAGGCTGGAACGGCAGGAGGGGGCGTGCGCTGCTCAGAAGCTCGGGTGTTTGCTGGGTGAGCCCTGGCTCCTCAGAGCCTCGCTTTCTGGGTTTCTGTGTTTGTCAAGTGTGGGGATTACATCAGGTGACCTTTACTGCCCTCCCTGGCTCTGCCTTCCCACAGTTCCTTTACTCTTTCGATGCTGGAGCCTTTACAACTTTCTTCAGTGGATTTGCATGGGAACATGCAAAGATAGATGATTTCAACGTTTCCCGTGCATTCCACAAGCCGTAACTGGGTTTCTGCATTGTAAGACGAGCTCCCGTAATGCTTGCAGGCACAGGTTTGCTGAACTGACTTCGCTCCTGCTGTAGAAAGCTCCCGGTTCCACAGGGGAAAAGCCAAGTGTTATTTTGGTGGAATGTGGCAAGTTTGCTAAGAAATGCATGAGTGCATTCTGGGAGTTTCGGGAGGAAAAGCATCCAACTTGGCTCGAGGGCTTGGGATCCTCAGTCACGAAGTGTTTGGATCCAAGCTGGATGGTAGAGGATGGATAGAAACACCAACAAGCTGGAGATATTTTAATGGGCTCACTTCTCTTTTTGGGCAATTTGGTTGTACGTGGGTTTTTGTTACTATAAATGATGCCATAGCAAATATGTGTATATGTATGTATGTATCATCTATCTATCTATCTATCTATCCATCCAATTATCTATTATCTACCTACCTATCTACAATCTATGTATGTATGTATGTATCTATTTATCTATCTATCGTATGTAAAAATATGCAAATCAACATCTGCATCCACATGTACACTTGTTCCTCTTCTCATTCCCATCAAGGGTCTCACGTACCCCCTGTTTCTCAGATTGTCCTAATTTTCGTGTCTCACCCTATCTGTTCAATTCTTTTGGTTTTTGTGACCAAAGAAAGAAAGAGAGAGAGAGAGAGAGGAAGGAAGGAAGGAAGGAAGGAGAGAAGAGAAGAGAAAAGAAAAGGAGGGATTTTAGATGCGAAGCACTGTCCACAAATGTCCATTTCGATGGGAGATAAACAGATAGAAGATGTTCAGGGAAAAACTCAAATGTAAAATATTTCAGGTTTAGAATGTTTAACAGCTTAGGCATATTCCTGTCCCTACAGTGATGGCCCAATGGCAGAATTGGATGTGTTTTGGATGCATGGTGACTTGTCCCCAGCCATTCAATCACCAGTTGCCTCAGGGGCATAGAGATCATTTCCCCAGTGGCTGTGTGTGGCTGGCTGGGACACAAAATGCAAACCTGAGGCCTTAAGGATTCTGTGTTTGAGTTGCCTACACACTCAACTGTGGGATGTATGTCAACATCGCCAGGGCACTCAGATGAGGACCATTGAAACGTTATTGGTCTTAACTAAAAAAATCAAAGCGCCTCTGTTAGATGCTTCCTGCAAGAAGTTACTGTAATGATGCTGGGAAGTACCCCCTTTAGAAAGGTCCAGAAGTGTGTGCGTGCATGTGTGTGTGTGTGTGTGTGTGTGTGAGAGAGAGAGAGAGAGAGAGAGAGATGGGGGTCCAGTGGGGAGGGCCTTTGCCCATAGTAAACAGTTGGCATCTTTACTGAGCTGTATTCCTCCTATTGCTGCCAAGACCCAGCTCTGGGGTCACCAGGCCCTCTGGCGCCCGCCCGCGTGAAGTCAAGTGGTCTGCACATACTTTCTGGTAAAAGTCAGCATTTTGCCAGAGCGCCAGACACACTTGTCGGCGTCCCCGAGATCCCACCAGAAATAGGCTTTTCTAGTCGGGGTTCAGAGCTCACGTTCCCTGGGTGGGCCCCTTGTCCTGCACCCTTAGAGCGCAGCGCCTGAGCTTCAGGTCTCTGTTCCACCTTGCGGGGCTCCAAGGTCCCTTTCCTGATGCTTAGTGGCCTCGTTCTAGTCTCTGAAGTATGACATAAGTTCATAAACATCATGGGAATTTTGACCTTGGTTTGTGATTGCTGGGCTTCTCATTTAGGGACTGTGTCCTCTCTCCAAGGAGGTGGACCCTGAGGCTGCTCATTGGATGACGACCTGCACGATCCCGGGCGTCATGGCCCTGTGTGACCCAAGGCATTACTGACCCTTACATCTCAAACACACGGGGCCAGAGAAATAATGACTTTTCCTGCGGGCACATTTCCAGTGGAGGGAGGGGTCTGTAACACCCGGATTTCTGACCCCCCTCTAGGGCTCTCTGTGGTCCCGCTCAGCCCTAGACTGGATCTGAGGGCACAGAGGTAGAAATCACCACATCCTGGTGTCCTATGAGGCAATCTGCTCCACATCAGACCCAGTGTTTGGTCCTGAATTCCCTCCCCTGGATATTCAAGAGATTTCCCGTTTTACCTGCCAGGGAGGAGGGGCAGGGATGGGGTGACCCTATGCGGATGGGGGAGCGACCGGGGCTCCCTTGTCAATGTTTGCACCTTATTGTCCAATCAGCGTTGGCTTAGGCCCTCTCAGGCTGCTGGGGCTTCCTGGTTGCTCTTGGGGGTCCCCAGAAATAAAGGGGGCAGATCTGGGATGCTTTCTGGAGAAATCATGGTTTTCTCTCTGAAAAAAATGGAGCCATTGACTCCTGACAAAAGAGCAGGTGACCAAGACTGTGGCACAGGGGAAACTGGGCTAGTTGAAATGAGCAAGTGGTGGTTGCTGCTTAGGGCCCAAGATCCTGAGGGCAAACCGTGTGCAGCTGTGTGTGCTCGTGCACCCTTGTGAAAACTCTGCAGCCCCAGAGGGTGAATGATGTCTGCTAATTTGGTTAATTAGCTAATTAACGAATTAGTCAGTGATGCCTTGACCTGGAGCCACGTTCACACGTGTCTGCGTGTGTCCTAGAGGCTCGTGCTGGTGCCTCCGGGGGACAGGGCAGGACAACGCTTGGTCCTGCAGATGCGGCTGGGAGGGGAGGCAAGGCCTCAGTGGGAGATGTGCCGGGAGGCAGGTGTCCCTCCCACAAATGGACGGACGGACATCCTTGGTGGACAGAGGAAGATCCCCGATTGGGGGCAACTCAGGTGTGCAGATGGCATGTGTTCACACTCAACACACTCGCGCACACACAGACACCACCACACAAACACAGGTTCTCTCTCACACACACACTCACATGTATACACTCACACGCATTCACACACACTCTCACACACAATACACTCACAATTTACCCTGACACATCTACTCTCACACGCACACACATGTACATTCACATGTACACAATACACCCTCACACACAATGCCCTACACACTCACATGCTTACACACTACATTCACGTGTGAGGCTCACACATGCACGAGTATACTTGCACACATCCTCAACCAAAATACACCCTCACCCTCGCACACAATGCCCTTATGCACTCACATGCTTACACACGACATTCATGTGTGCAGGCTCACACATGCACATACACATATACACTCACACACATCCTCAAACACACCCCACTCACACACACACACGCACATACATATACACTCAATGCTCTCACACAAACTTAAACCCACACCAACACACTCATGCACATATGCTCACACTCACACACGGGTCCTCGTATGCACATGCACGCGCACACCCACAGGCCCTCCAAGCCCTGGCCAGGACCAGGCACATGACCGTCCATCGGCTCAGAGCTTCTTGACATCATCATCCAGTGACAGCTCTGATCAGATGTTTTGGTCAAGCACCACTCTTCCCGGGGACCCTGGGGACGGGGCCTCAAGGGGACGTGGCTGGCATGGTTGGGAAACGGGCCGTGGGAGAGAACACTGTACAGATTCACAGGGAGCCAGCTTGACGGGCATCCTGAATTGCGGCCGGGGCCACGTCTGCCACCATGAACCGGAGGAAAGTGACAGCAAGGAGGGGTCCCTGTTCGAGTGGATCTCAGTTTACCATTACAAACACGTGGCCTCACACCACTCAATCTCAGATCCGCGGACACCTGACGACTTTCCGATTCTGAAACTTCTTCAGTGAAACACATTTTCTTCCGAGCAACACCTCAAGCGTCCTCTCCGTGAAGTTTACACGCCCCTGGATTGTCCAGCCAGGGCCCCCTGCCCTTTGCACCTGCTGTCTTGCTCTGCGATCTCAGTCTGTACCAGCCTTAGGAGTCGAGGAGACGCAGATGGAAAGTGTTGTTCCCGGAAGGAAGGAGTGACCGCGTTATCCATGTAACACCAGGGGTGTCTCAGAGGCAGGCAGGGCGTGCACGGTGGGCATCAGGAAGGGCAGCTGGACAGTGGAAAGGTGCTGGCCATCAGTGAGGGGCAGGATCTGGGGCCAAGGCTAGGGGTTCAGTGTCCCCTGCATGTAAGTGATCTCGGGACACAGCTGGGTACAAGCAGGTGACTGTGACACCAGTCACAGTCATTATACAACTGTACTACCACTGTGGCCGCTGGCAAGGACGCTGCAGGAACTTGCGTCTGCTAACGGGTTTGTTGTAGACCCCAAGGTAGATGAGTCACAGGTGCAGGACATGGAACTGGGACCCAGGGACCCTATGCAGAAAGGCAGCCAAGAGGTGTGTGTGAGGCTGTCTGCCGCCGCAGATTGCACAAACATTAAACGGGCTCGAGGCGTTCGTGGCACTGAATGGGGAGCATGTCATGAGCCGTGGGCTTAGATCGCAAGCCACAAGGCCCCAGATCTTGCTTCCAGAAACACGTTTATTTAAGAGCGAAGCCACGTTGCACGGTGAGGGCATATCCCAGGATACGAGGGAATTTCAAGAGGCTGGAAAGGTAAAAACTGTAATAGCAGAGGGGCCAGAAGAAACAGTAAAAAATATCTATGTATATGCAAATGGGTTCAAAGAGCCCACGAGAAACAGAAATTTCACTGCAAGTTGGGGGACAGAATGGGGACAGAATGACACCGAAGACTATGACAGTTTTTAATCTTCAGTAAACCCTCCCAGAGGGCCCCAACTTCTAGTACTTTTTTTGTTTATTTATTTATTTTAAGAGTGGGGGAGGGACACAGAGAGAGGGAGAGACAGAATCCCAAGCAGACTCCCAGCTGTTAGTATAGAGCCCAACATGGTGCTCGAACTCATGAACCGTGAGAGATCATTACCTGAGCGGAAGTCAGCTGCTTAACCAACTGAGCGACGCCACCTCCTATCCCCCTGACCCTGCATTTGTTCTTTTAAGAGCTGCTTGCTCATACCCTGGGCCCATTTTCTACTGAACTGTTTATTTTTGTCTCTTACTGATCTATCGTTCACTTTTATTCTGGACATCGGCGATAGATTTAGGTGTTCTGGTTTCCCAAGCTTATAAAATCTATAAGGGAAAATAATATAAAACTAGGAAAGAATGTGACGGTGGTCTTGGCTTCATAAGTGGTCCTGACTCCCGAGCCCTGCACCAGCCCTCTTTTCTGGAACTTACTCCTCTCCTTACGTTTGTAGCGAATAATTTCATCGTAAGGACATTTTAATGTCTGTGTCTGCACATTTGTCAAGAGCTTCCGTTATCATGGCCGAGCTGGGGACTTATTTTCTGGGGTGGTGGCTTCTGTCCCTTCTGGATTTCCCAGGTTTGCTGGGCACCGCGTGCCCTGCGGGCCACTGTGCCCACACCCGCTGGCCCAGCGTGCAGGGAGCTGTGAGGGGCTGAGGTCTAAGGGGGATCATGCAGAGACGACGTCGTTTCTTCTGTGCACTTGGGTGTCCGGTCCGTGCAGTCCAGCCTTCCCGGCGTGCGTGGAGCATGCCGATCCCCACCCGGAGTGCAGACCCCGCCCGGCGTGTGTGGACGTGGAGCGTGCTGACCTCCACCCGGCGTGTGTGGACACGGGGCGTGCCGATCCCCGCCGGGCGAGTGAGGACGCGGATCGGGCCGACCCCCGCCCGGCGAGCGAGGATGCGGAGGGGGCCGACCCCCCCCGGCGGACACGGGCGTGCCGAGCCCGGCGGCGTGGACGCGCCCGACCGCCCGGCGTGTGTGGACGCGGGGCCTGCCGACCCCGCCCGGCGCGTGGACGCGGAGCAGGCCGACCCCCGCCCGGCGTGTGTGGACGCGGGGCCTGCCGACCCCCGCCCGGCGAGCGTGGACGCGGAGTGGGCCGACCCCCGCCCGGCGTGTGTGGACGCGGGGCCTGCCGACCCCTGCCCGGCGAGCGTGGACGCGGAGTCTCCGACTCTGGAATGCCCCACTCCCGCTCTGCAGGGGCTTGGCCGAACTTCCCCGGGCTTGTTTCTCAGATGTGTTTGCCGATTGTCTCCTAGGAGTCCTGTAAATGTTTTGCTTGGCTCAAGGCTTAGCTTTTATTTTCCTGCCCTGCTATAGATTTCAGAAAGCACTTGTGTACCAGAGAGGGGACGGCGGCGGTGCCGCTCGGCCGGTCACCGGAGCCAGCCTGCTGTGCATGTGACTTCCCTGGGGGTGGGCCCCGCGTGCTTCTCAGGAGGAGCGGGGGGAGGGGGAGCGTGCGAATCCTGGACTCCGAAATGGTTCTACTGTGAAACACGATTTATGTTTTCATAAGGCCTCTCTCGGCAACACACGCCCGCGCCCGCACAGCCGCCCGCGGACCGACACCGCGTGTCTCCGGGGGCTTCCCCCATGCACCCCACATGCGTGTGTCCCCCCCGCGCGCGCACCCTCACGGTCTCCCCTCTTCTGTATCCCTATTTCATTTCATCTCAAAATGCTGGTGACAGCGTGACACGGATGTGCAGGTCTCGCGGGTACAGCCCCCTCCACGTAGGTGGAGGAGATGGCGGCCGTGCCCTGTCCCCAGCCGAGTCCCCGAGCCTCCTGCCCCACAGTCGCGCCCCCCCCCTCCATGCCCTGCGCCGCGGGAGGCCTCTCTCTCTTCTTCCCTTCCTTCCGTGACGATGCAGATTTCAGAACCCGGGAGTGTGCCGGTCCAGACTGGTTTTCCCTGGTCGCAGGGTGGGTGCACCTGCGCTGACGCTGAGTGACGCCCGGCGGCAGCTGCCCAAACAGGTGGAGAGCTTGTGGCGTCACGGAGCGTCCCCGCGTCGGTAAAGGCAGTGAGCCCGGGAGGAGGGACGAGGGAGCCCGGGAGTCAGGCCAACCCCGCTTGCCGTGCAGGACGCGCTTCAGGGCGAGTTCACCTCCTCCGTTTGAGGGCCTGATTCCCGACCCTCCTGCCTCCATCCCCAGCCCTGACCCCTAGGCCCCCAGCCGTGTCCCCGGCTGCCCTCCACGGCCTCCGTGTCCCTGCAGGGGACACGTCCACCCCTTCAGGCTCAGGCTGCATTGGTGTGTGGGCGGACAGGGGTTGGGGTGAGTGCACCGTGACTGCTTTCCTGCAAGTCCGGCCGGGAGTGCCGTTGTTTGTGGGGCCGGGGCCGGTTCTGCGTGCTGGATTTTGTGCAGCCTCGATGGCCCGGACTGGGCGAGCTGGGGAGAAGCTGACGTCTTGGGCTCCTTGGTGTCCCTACCTCCCCCTCGGTCAGCGATTCTGGGCCATTTGCTCCCACACCCTGGGCCTTCTGTGTGTCTTCATGCATAAAATAGGGGCTGAGCTCTGCGGTCTAAATGAATTTGGTAGGCGGGAGCACTCAGCTCAGGGTCTGGAGTAATGTTCATATGTGATTTCAAAAATAATCCCATTAGGGCACCTGGGTGGCTCAGTCAGTTGGGCATCTGGCTCACAGTTCATGAGTTCCAGCCCTGTGTTGGGCTCTGTGCTGACATCTAGCTCAGAGCCTGGAGCCTACTTTGGATTCCGCGTCTCCCTCTCTCTCTCTCTCTCTGACCCTCCCCTGCTCACACTCTGTCTCTCAATAATACATAAATATTAAAAAAGTTAAAAAATAAATCCCATTGGCCGTCAGCGCACAGACTTTAGAAGCACCTGGCCTGGAAGAATGCTGTTTTCCTGAGAGAATACAGGTGGGCGGCCCTCACTTCACTGATGGGGTCTGTCACCTGCTGCACAGGGCCCACCCTGGATGTGAGATTCGACGAGGCTCCGCACCCTTGGGTACAACGGGCCAGACCCAGACTCTAAATTGAAGTTCCGTATGGAACGGGGCTGATGCTTGCGTGCCGAGTTCTGCACTGAATGGCCTTCGTGTCAGGCCTGAGAGAGCCCTGAGCATTTTGAGTTTCCAGGCCAGAGCTTGAGCAGGAGAACCGTGCCTTCTGCTCAGACCGCAGGGGCGCCCGGAGGCCGGGTGAGGAAGGCAACCGCCCTGGCCACAGTCGCCCCGTCCCTGCCTGAAGAGGCGCCCGGAGTCAGGAGCCATCCGTGCCGGCTCCAGACCAAACAGATTAAGAAGAATATAAGCAAAGCTGTGGGATGGACCCAGGAGCCCGGGAAAGGGCGAGCCGTGCTGAACAAGCGGTCAGCTGCCTCCTGCACTGGTGAGGCAGGCAGGCCTGAGATCTTCCCCCGCCTTGTCCTCCCCGCCCCAACCACGGGCGGCTCTGGGCTCTCTGGGCCATGATGTGGGGGAAAGGGCAATTTCCCAGCAGAATTAAACAAGAGGCAGCACAGTGTGGCTAAGAGCAGGTGGGGCCTCAAGATCTCTCACGGGGACTGGCCCTATTGATGAATGTGATGGTGTCATGGAAATGTACAGTCCAGACTTGGGGTCTGTGAGTTCTCGTTCACCTGGCTGCGGGCTGGAAAGTGGGGGCCTGCTCCTGAAAGAGGCCTTATCACCACAATGGTGGGGAGGTGGGCATGTTCAGGCCCCGGGGAGGGCTCCCAAGCTAGTCTCATGGATGGAGTTTGAAGAGTGGTAGGAACTAGTGACACAAGAGGGTGAGGAGGCAGGGGAGAGTGCGTGTGCAGAGGCACCGGGGTCTGAGACCAGAGCAGGGGAGGTCCCGGAAGTCCCGGTCTCTGGTTGTGCATGGGGTGCAGGGGTGCTCACCATCCTGGAAAGCCTCATGAAGTATTAAATACCGTGCCAGAGAGCTCTACCTCTACCCCGAGGGTAATGGGGGATTGAGCCCGTAGCAGCTGCAGTAGCTGGGATAAGCCAGCACTTTTGAGGACGTGTGTTCTGTGAAGGAGAATCGTGGGGAGGCGTGCTTGGGCCGGTGGGGTGGACAGGAAATGGGGGAGTGACAGTCTGGGGGACACTGACAGTATCGAGTCAGTCTACCCCGCTGGGGGCTGCCCGGGGCAGGGAGAGATCTCGGTGGGGCCTCTGGTTGAGGGTCTCCGGTGCCGACAAGCTCTGAGAGAGCAAGGATGGCCTGCTCAGCTCTGAGCTGGAACTCAGGATTAGGTTCAAGGGTCAAGGATGCCCCAGCATCAGGGAACACGGAGGGGCACGAGCGTGGGGAAAGCAGGTAACATTTGGACACAGGAGTTTTGAAGGTGCATCTGGCAGGAAGATGTGTCCATCTCCTCTTCGGAGATCTGGAATGAGGAAGCATCACTGAGAGCCGGTGTTTGGAGGCAAAATTGGAAGGGGGGTGGTGGCATGAGGGAGGGACCCCAGCCCTGGGTTCCAGAGCCTGAGAAACAGGAGAAACATGAGGGGGACCCCTTTCAAAGGCTGCGGGCCAGTTAGGTTTTTTTGATTCCACATGAAACAAAAGGGCTCAGGCTTCCCAAGCATGAATGGAATTTGATGCAAGATCTGGGGCGGCTCCAAGGTTGGGAGGTGGCTGGGAAGGTGGAGGCCACGTAATTCTGAGCCAGGGCTGCCGCAGGGCACGGCGGGGAAGGGGCCGCAGGGAGCGAGGCTGGTGGGAGGGGTGCCGGGGGTTCACACGGAGCCTGTCCACCGAGGAGAGGAGTCTCCCAGCCGGAAAGTGATTACAGTAAATGGGGGTAATATTTATCAAAGGTGGTGATTTTGAGGATGTTCCTGCTTTGAGGGGGGCACTACACATAAGCACATGACTTTAGGACTCCAGGCGTTGGGGGTGAGTGGCTTGGTGGGGTCAAAGCCCCGGGGATGGGGCTGGGGCCACCAGCCTGGCCGTACGGACGATGTCCCGTCCTCTGAGCAGGGACGTGTCGGGCACATGCGTCCCCAGAAAGAGTCTGCTCCTTCCTGTCTCCGGGTCCCCACCACCTGCTCTTCTCTCCAAAATGCTCAACTCAGTTTAATCTCACAGTGAGATGAGAAAAGGCCCCCAAAGTCCACAGGGCTGGCAACGACCGAGGGAGGAGATTTGCCCTGGTGACCTCTAATTTCAAACCCATGAGCTTCCAGAAGCTGAACTAGTGTTAGGATAGCACGTGCGCGTGTGCGTGTGTGAGCTCACATGTTTGTGTGCCCGCGTATGTGCACCTGTGTGCGCGTGAGCACATGTTAGACGTTGTATCAGCAAGTCATGAGAATTTATTTATTTATTTATTTATCTAAAAATTTATTTATTTATTTTTTAAGTTTTTAGAAAATGTTTTGTTTATTTTTGAGAGAGAGAAAGAGACAGCATGAGCAGGGAAGGGGCAGAGAGAGAGGGAGACACAGAATTGGAAGCAGGCTCCAGGCTCTGAGCTGTCAGCACAGAGTCCGACGCAGGGCTCAAACCCATGAACCGTGAGATCATGACCTGAGCCGAAGTTGAACACTTAATTGACTGAGCCATCCAGGCGCCCCGAGTGTGTCGTTTTAGAGAGTGAGCCACTACAGGGTGCACGGCCTGAGTGGCTGGCTCCAGGAGGGTCTCCAGGCCTCTCTGGGGGCCGCCCAGGGCCGCTCAGCCCCCTGCCCTCCTACCTCTGACACTCCTGTCCCCTTGGTCCGGGCGGCTGCAGGCCAGCCTGGAGAGGCCTCTTCTGGGTGCGGGCAGCTGTGTCTCTCATTCTCACATACTGGAAAGAGGGGAGGGGAAGCCCAGGAGCCTCTTACCAAGGTGCCCCGTCTATCCAGGAGGCCCCCCCACCCAGGACCTCCACCCAGGGCTCCAGAGGCGTAGTCAGGTCCTGACAGGCAGGTCTGCTGGTGCGGGCTCTCGGGCTGTGTCCCCACACGACACTCTGGGCTTGTGGTGACCAGCTGGTGACCTTGACACCCTCCCCTATGGCCTGTGGGCGGCCGGGTCTGCCTGGCCCCCTCAGTCCACTGTGGGGCCCCACTCAGCCCCCTGCTGCACCAGCTATCAGCTCCCTCTGGTGTTTAAGCCAGACCTTCCTGTCCCTGTTCTTTATCAGCCTTCTTTAGGGTCCTGCCCTCCAGGGACGGGTCCTCAGCTTCCCACCCCCCATCCTCAGTAGGGCCTCTGCTCTGTCTGTTTGGAGGGTGAACAGGCCTGGCCACGCAGCCCCAGCCATATTGGCCTGGACTCCCCTTGGTGCCACCAGGTCGGGTGAGTGGCCCCTTCAGCCTTCCCGACCTTGTGATCCCACAAGCCTTCCTGACCCCATGACCCTACCAGTCCCATGACCCCGTGACCCCACTGCTCTACCAACCCCGTGACCCCTGAGGGCCTGGGGTGCAGGTGACGGCCCCCCTCCCCTGCCCTCCAGAAGCCTGTGTGCTTCCCTCCCCCCTTCCCCCCGCCCCCGCCCCGGCGGGTGTCTGCCTGTCCCCACCCACTCCACCTGTTCCTATGCCGGGGCTCACCTGGCGCTCTGCAGACGTGCCCATGTGGTGCAGGTTTGCCTTCAGTCTCTCGGGTGTGTTTCTGGGGGGATTCCAGGAGGTTCAGGAGCCACCCGCCAAAGCCGTTGCCTTTGACTCCCATTTGTCCCAGAGAGCGTCAGTGCTCCCGCGGGCGTTGTCACCATGTAATTCCAGCCCCAGAGAACAGTGCTATGTTTTTTCTTTTCTAAATATTTTTATATCTTGATTCATTTTTGAGAGAAAGAGACAGGGAGTGTGAGCGGGGGAGGGGCAGAGAGAGGGAGACAAGGAATCCGAAGCAGCCTCCAGGCTCTGAGCTGTCAGCACAGAGTCCGACATGGGGCTCGAACCGACGAACCATGAGATCATGACCTGAACCAAAGTCGGACGCTCAACCAACTGAGCCCCCAGGTGCCCCTGGTGTTAATGTTTCCCAGCCCAACACTTCCAGCCAGAGTCATGCTGTACTGATGACAGCTCACTCTGTGGCGTGGCCTGTCGGGGTGACACTGGACCCCCAATGTTCTCCGTGTCACCGAGGACCACTCAGGTGTCCGAGCTGGGACCAGCCTCTCTGAAGCGAGTCCCCTCCTCGCATGGGGCAGATGCCTTCTGGTTCCCCATCTCAAAGGTTGAAATCTTGTGAGCTGCCGATTGGGGATTTTAGTCACTGTTTTTTGAGAGCAGTCCTGCCCTTTTCCTATTCTGTCTGTATTAATTGTCCTGTGAAATCAGAGCCTGGTGTGCTTGGTGAAACAGATGTGGTTTTTAAGAAATCCCTTTTTACATATTCTGGAAGGGTGTGAACGTTCTTTAAAAAATCTGAATGAATTTAGTAGCTTGACCTCTTCGCGACAGTAATCCATGCGAAGCTGGAGATTTCTCCTGGGAATCACAACCTGGTTTTAGGTGTTATTTTTTCTTTTTTTTTTTTTTTTAACATATATTTATTTTTTGAAAGACAGACAGATAGAGCACAAGCGGGGAAGGGACAGAAAGAGAGAGACACACACACAGAATTGGAAGCAGGCTGCAGGCTCTGAGCTGTCACCACAGAGCCCAACGCGGGGCTCGAACCCACGAACGGTGAGATTGTGACCTGAGCCGAAGTCGGATGCTCAACCGACTGAGCCACACAGATGCCCTGGTTGTTACTTCTCAGTATTTGGGGATTGGCTAGTGGCATGTTAAAGAATACTTAGGGAGAGTAAGGAGGCCTTGGGGACTTAAGCTGGTAGTTAACAGCCCAGGAGGCAGGTATCTGCTAAGGTCTCAGGGAAGGAAGAGGGAGACCTTTCCCCCCCACCCCCACCCCCGGAGCTTCCTGACGTGGCCTGGTTCCCACGGAACAGCTGGAGCCTGAACTTGAATCTTTGCAAGTCTGGTGCTCTCATTTCTCCTGCATGAAGCTCGGTCGGGGACCACTGTTTATGTTAATTATTATTTCTTCCAACTTGTTAAAGGAAATGGCTCAAAGAACAGAACATTCCTGAGTGTCTTGGAGTTTCCTTCCAGGCTCTCGCTCAGCCGTGCAGAACGGTTACCCGACGCGGCCGCCAGCGCGCCAGCGGCTGCCAGACGGGTTCCCGTGTGAACGGTCTGCTCCCGGTTTAGGGCAGCCGGTCAGGGTCCTCACAGGACCTGTTGTGTCTGAGGCCTCGCGACCAGGTGGCCATTTCCCAGATACGGTGTGAGCAAGCCTGTCCCTAAAGTCGGGAGCTCTGTCTGCCGTGTTTGCTGGATTCCTTCTCCTTGGAATTCCTCACACTGTTCTGGTTTCCCTTGTAGTAGGAAACCGCTGAGGTCCAGCAGCCCGGTCAAGTCTTCCAGCTGTGGCTGCAAGGACCTGACCGGGCACTGCCGTGTCTCTGCCAGCCCCGGGCTGGGTCTCCCAGGCAGGCAGGGAGGGCTCTGGGCCCTAATGGAAGGTAGTGCCTGTCCTTGCTGATCACACAGTCCCCAGGTGGGGGATGGGGTGGGTCCCTACGGGGGGCCTGTCTCCTGGCTCTGCTTCCCCATCTGTAATTCTAACACGACAGGAACCGTTGTGGATTGAAACAAGCAAGTTTCTTTGGAATAACAGGGCACCCCTAGCGGCTTTATTAGCCCATCCCCAAGTTGTGAAAAATGAGAGCTAACACATGCACTTATTTAAAATTCCTACTCGGGGTGCCTGGGTGGCTCAGTCTGTTGAACGTCCAACTCTTGATTCAGGGTTCATGAGTTCGAGCCCCACATCAGGCTCTGGGCTGACAGCACGGAGCCTGCTTGGGATTCTTCCTCTCTCTCTACCCCTCCCACCCCCTCCCTCAAAATAAATACACATTAAAAAAACTAAAATCAATACTCATTAACATTTCTGTATTTTTCACTTTCATTGACATATACCTGACGTACACAGAATTGCAAGTACTCAGTGTGTACAGTTCCATGGGCTTACAAGGGTTCGCACCCCTGTGGTACCATGCACTGCGGTGGGAACCATGCATAGGCCTCCATGAGACTGTGGGCGTCCCCTTGCCTGTGTGTGTGTGTGATGTGTGTGTGGTGTGATGTGTGTGATGTGTGTGTGGTGTGATGTGTATGTGATGTGTGTGATGTGATGTGTGTGTGATGTGTGTGAAGTGTGATGTGAAGTGTGATGTTATGTGTGTGGTGTGTGAAGTGTGATGTGATGTGCATGTGTGATGTGTGTGTGTGTGATGTGTGTGAAGTGTGATGTGATGTGTGATGTGTGTGTAATGTGTGTGTGATGTGTGTATGGTGTGTGTGTGCTGTGTGATGTGATGTGTGATGTGTGTGGTGTATGTGTGGTGTGTGCGTGATGTGTGTGGTATGTTGTGATGTGATGTGTGATGTGTGTGGTGTATGTGTGATGTGTGTGTGATGTGAAGTGTGATGTTGTGTGTGTGATGTGTGAAGTGTGATGTGTGTGTGTGTGTGTGCACGTGCGGTAGGACCACTCTTCAGGGAGACCCAACCCTTCTAGTCCTCAGGTGAGCGAAGCCTATGGTTGACGGTGGGTGCTCTTCTGCCGGGGTCTACACCTGCTCGCTGTACCCCTCTCCCGGTTCCCGCCACTGCCCTCCCTGCTTCTGTGGCCCTGCCAACCTTCCAGCCCACGTGGACGTGGCATTAAGCAGTGTTTGTCGCTGTGACTGGCTCACTGCACTCAGCAATCTGCCGCGTTGTTGCAAACGTCAGGCTGTCGGTGTTCATGGCCGAGTCGCCTTGCGCCTGCACGTGCGCGGGGCCCATTTCTCTGCCCTTCCGCTTGTAGGTGGGCATTGGGTTGCTTCGACGCTTGGTGGCCGTGACGGAAGCTGCCGGGATCGTGGGTCGCGGGACAGAGACCCGGGGCTGGATTGCTGGCAGCCTGAAGGCTCGGACTCGCTGTCAGAGTATCTAGGATCCCATTTCTCCCCAGCTGCCCAAGCTGAGTGACCTCAGGAGGGGCCCCTGTTCTTTTTAAAAAAGTTTTTAATTTATTTTTGAGAGAGAGAGAAAAAGAGAGAGAGCAAGCTTGAAGGGGAGAAGGGGAGAGGGACAGAGAATTGTGAGCAGACTCTGAGCTGTCAGCACAGAGCCTCACGCAAGGTTCGAACCCAGGAACTGTGAGATCATGACCTGAACCAAAGTCAGGTGCTCCACCGACCGAGCCTCCAGGGGCCCCCACCTGCTTCTTCATGAGGACACAGTGTGTGTCATTCAGCGGACCCTCCTGCGACACCCGGTGTTGGATGAAGGGAGCCGACTCGGGGGGTGCTTGCTAAAATGGTGTGAAATGAAGCCTTTGGGGCTGACCCTGTGGGGCCGAATGGCTTTCCGGGAGGTAAGCAGGGTGGGCACTTTGGGGGTGCTGTCCCCGGGGGTCACTCTGTCCTGGTCAGCGGTGGCCCCGAAGGCTGACCAGCACCTGTTGCCTCGGTCTGGGGGAGGCCACTCCCGGGGGCCTGCAGCAGACCCCACAGGTGGGAGCAGGGCCCCCTGCGCCTTCCCACTGTCAGCATTGCAGACACCCGCTGGCTTGGGGACGCGGCCCCGCTCCCCCGAGACGCGGCTCAGCCTCTGGGAATGTGAGGTAGCAAACGGACACATTTACTCACCGGGCCAAATGAGGGCAGCCCGCCTTTCAGGGCTGTTTCACAAAGCATATTCGTTGTGTTTCTTTCCTGGGAACTTCCTGTAATTCTCAGGCCTTCAAGAGCCGCGTGGGCACTTGTGTCCGGGCACAGCGTGCACCCCCTGCCCGAACCCATGGCCCCAGGGCGCACCGGCGCGCTGCTGTGTGAGCAGGAGCCCTCGCTGGCCTGTGGGCTTATTGGGAACGTGCCCGGTCACAGGCGTCCGTAGTCCGGGGGCTTGTGGGTGCCCAAGGCCTCTGTTCTGCCATTTGGCTCATTTCCGGGGGGTGAACCCATTTCCAGTTATGTCTGGAAAGGGGAATTATGTCTGATTGGGTTTCCTTGTTTCACAGAAAATTTGGAGAAAAAAGACACATAACATTTCTTTTTTTTTAATTAAATTTTTAAGGTGTATTTATTTTCAAGAGAGAGAGACAGAGAAAGAGACAGAGCGTGAGCGGGGGAGGGTCAAAGAGAGAGGGAGACACAGAATGTGAAGCAGGTTCCAGGCCCTGAGCTGTCAGCAGAGTCTGACGCGGGGCCCGAACCCACGAACTGTGAGATCATGACCTGAACCCAAGTCGGATGCTCAACTGTCTGAGCCCCCCAGGGGCCCCTAACATTTATTTTTTTTAAAGTTTCTGATACTGAGGCCTTTTGCCATGTTAATTTTTTCCAGATTCATTTATTCTACATGGAAAGTTAACAAAATTCCGAACATTTGCTTCTAGACGAGCATCCTAATATTTAACAAATATCTCACTTGCTTAGCTGTTTGCTCTTTGGGGCTGTGACTCCAGTGATCAGCGGGCGAAGAAGGCGCAGAGACGAGGGGATGGCCTCAGGCCCGCCCGCAGGGAGTTTGGCCCTTGGCAATAACCACAAAATCGCCCATCTCTTAGCCCATCTCGAGAGGGAACAAACAGAGGAGGTAGCAAGCGAAGGAGTACCCGGGGGCCTCTGTTTCCTCACGCAGGGTGCGAGGGGAACAGTTCAGTGCTGGCACTTCCTCTCTCGGGGAGCAGTGACTGCCTGGTGCTGGGTAACAGCATCATCACTGCAGCCGCATGGCTGGGGTTTGAATCTTGGATCAACACCACAGGAGCCTGGAGATTTGGGCCCCTCCATCATCTTCTCTCAGTTTCCTGTCTGTGCAAGGGTCCTGTGGTGTCCACGGCGGCACCCCTAGTGTCAGACATGGCAGCCTGGGGCCCTCACACCTGCCCAGGGCACAGTCCTCACCTCCATGGAGCTGCCCTCACCTATAGCTCAGGGTGCAGGGTGAGTTTTCACCCTCTGAAGACCCATCCTGGGATCTGGGGTTTGGAATGTGCTTGAAGATAGCCTTCCTTTTGCAGAAAATCCTCAGTTCTGCTACAACATAATTTCCAAATCGACAGAATACTGTTGAGTATCTGATACGGGGCTTGTCACCTTGATCTACACCGAGTGCTATGCCATGAGCCCAAGTGGCTAATTGTGACACACTTGGAACCCTCTGCAGTCCTACAGTGTCAGGAAGACTGGCCTGGAAAGCATTGCTCTCCTGTGGGAATGTTCTAGAAAAGGTGCATCAGAATGCATTTAAAATTACCCAGGAACCTTCCCTTCTGAATTTTTATGACCAACCTGACTTCATTTTTAGCCTGAGGTATTTTTTTTTAATGTGTATGGGAAACAAAAGTTCAGATATGCGTTTACCCTGGAATGTGCATAGTTATTTACAAGAAAGTGTAGAAAACATTTGTGTTCCAAGGCTCTTGTCTGAGGTGCACACTGCTTGGGCCAAAAATAAATAACTAGACCCCCAAAGTTTAGATTTTCAAAAAAACTAAATAGATACCAGAAATAGAAAATGGTAGGAGGAGTGGACTTTTGCAAAATGTGGGGTTTCTTTCCTTCTTTTTCTTCCAGATGAAAAGGGGGCACAGTGAGGGATACCATGTCTCTCAGAGGCAGTGTGCAAATATGGAGTGAAATCCACACCTCTTCATGAAACTCTCTTTTAGGAGCTTGGGTCTTTCCTACAGGACTTGCTTAAACAGATGTCTCGTGTTCGATTCTTAACGTTTCATTATTTGTCTTGTTACAAAAGGTTTAAAAATCCTTCCCCCTTTATTCTATGATAGTTTTTTTTAAATGTTCCTCTTATTTACAAATATATTTAGTTTACAATTAAGTGGAAAGCTATCTTTGTAGTGGTGGTATTGAAGTACCCCTTTATTTGTAGGTCTCCCTTTTTTTTTGAAAATTTTATTTATTTTATATTTTAAAGCTGATTTATTTGTTTTGAATGAGAAGAAGACAGAGCAGAGGAGGGGCAGGGAGGGAGAGAATCCTCATTGTCAGCATAGAGCCCGATGCGGGGCTCGAACTCATGAACCGTGACACTGTGACACAAGCCAAAATCAAGAGTCAGATGTTAAACAGACTGAGTCACCCAGGCGCCCCGTGAAGACTTTTATTTTTAGGTCATCTCTATTCCCAACGTGGGGCTTGAACTCCTAACCCCAAGATCAAGAGCTTCATATTCTTCCCCCCCAGCCAGCCAGGCGCCCTTATCCGTGATCTTATATTTGTTTTTTTGGGTTTTTTAAATTTTTTTTTTGAATGTTTTATTTATTTCTAGGAGAGAGAGAGAGAGAGACAGCATGAGCAGGGGAGGGCCAGAGAGAGAGGGAGTCACAGACTGGAACAGGCTCCAGGCTCTGAGCTGGCGGTCAGCACAGAGCCCAACGCGGGGCTCGAACCCACAAACCGCGAGATCATGACCTGAGCGAAAGTCAGACGCTTAACCGACTAAGCCACCCAGGCGCCCCTGATCTTATATTTGTTTTAAAGTCCACTGTCAGGCAGGGTGCTTCAAACATTTGCCAGTGAGTAAACACTCCAGTCACTGTCCCCATTCTTGTAATGCCATTAGATGTGCTGTTGAATGTTCCAGAGATTCGACTGATTCAAACACTTAACTGATTTTCACACATTCAATGGATTCTTGCCCATTTTTCCTTTTGGGGGGAAAACTGGCATTCTGGTTCCATGGCACTATTGCGTTCTGTGTTTGTGGCTCCCTGACCAGCCTCTGGAACATTCTCGCCGACTATTGACAACAGCTTCCAGATGAATCCCCACGTTCGGGCTCCTTGATCCGCCCAACGTGTGTTCCTTGGGTTCATCTGGTGAAATGTCTCCAGGTCCTGCCCACACCCCTGGGTCTCCTCTTGGGGCATAACTTCTTGAGACCAAATAAAAATCAGGTCTCAACTCGGCATCTGTACTGGAGTGGGGGAAGGGCCTTCCTGTGGGGGTGGGGCGGCTTTAGTCCAAGGCGGGGGGCGGAAGGGGGGACCATGAGCAGGGACCAGACAGTACCCTCCCTGAGATTGCTCCTCATTGCAGTGCTCACGGTGGGGCTGGGGAGGGGGAAGCCTGCGCTGGGATGGGTCAGTTCTTGACACTCTGTCCAGACTGGTCAGTGAGGCCACAGAGGGGACTAGAGCTGGGCTGAGGTCCTAGAGTGGAGGATGGGAGTGCGGGGTACGGGTGGCCTCGCCCCGGGTGAGCAGAGGCGTCCGGAGCCCCAGCCGAGCCCTGCGGGGAGGGCAGGTGTGCAGGAGGCCGAGTGGTTCTGACGCTCTCAGCTGGAGCCCCCCGGGTCTCTTCCTTGTGGCGCTGACGGCTGCCTCTTGCGCCGTGTCCACTTCCCTGGGCTGTTTTATTTGTGCTCCCTCCGCTGTCCTCCTGCGCTGGGGAGAAGACAGCAGCCCTCGGGGTCTGGCGGGCGTGGATTTGGGAGCTGCCTTCCTGTCCCCGCGTCCTGGCCCGGGGTGCAGCCCGCTGCCGGAGCCGTGGTAACGGAGCATGTGCAGGCTTCGGTCCACTCTGCGCATCTGTCCACCGTGGCCTCCCTGAGGCTGACGTCCCTGCCCTGTTCCCCCCCTCCCGCCAACAAGTCACACCAGAAGCCCTCTCTTCCCTTCCTCCACCCCACTCTTACGTCCACACTGTACATGCTCTGCACGCAGGGTCCATCCCATCGCCCTCACCACCCGGTTTTTCCTGACGTTATTAGTCCTGTATACCTCTCCTGCTGTAAGGCAGTGTTCGAACTGGGGCGCCTGGGTGGCTCAGTCAGCTAAGTGTCCAACTTTGGCTCAGGTCGTGACCTCATGGTTCATGGGTTTGAGCCCTACATCAGGCTCTGTGCTGACAGCTCAGAGCCTGGAGCCTGTTTCAGATTCTGTGTCTCCCTGTCTCTCTGCCCCTCCCCTGTTCATGCTGTCTCTCTCTCTCAGGAATAAATAAAACATTGGAAAAAAAAAAGGCAGTGTTGAAACTGACTAGACATAAAGCCAGTCAGCTTTTCTTCCTTCCTTCCTTCCTTCCTTCCTTCCTTCCTTCCTTCCTTCCTTCCTTCCTTCCTTCCTTCCTTCCTTCCTTCCTTCCTTTATTTTCTTTCTTCCTATTTAAACTCCAGTCCCGGCCTTCGGAGTGATGAAAAGATGAGTTGAGTTGAGTGTGTGTGTCTGAAATATTACCTGATTCTTTGGGTATCATAGAATTGTTTTTAAAAAATGTTTTATTTATTTATTAAATGTTTATTCTTTTATTTTTGAGAGAGAGAGAATGAGGGGTGGAGAGAGGGAGACATCACAAAAGGAAGCCCCCGTGGACCTGAGGCTCCCCTCTCCACGGGGACACACTCCCAGAGGGCCCACCTAGGGCTGGTGGCCTGGCCCAGAAGGCCTTGTCCCCTCCCCATGAGACATGAGGCAGCAGGAAGCAACTTTTAGGGCTTCCTGACACAAGGTCCAGCCAGGGAGCCCCCTCCCCGACGTTAGAGGTTCCCAGTGACCCTGCCTGGAAAGCACCCCCCAAATCTGGCTGCTGAGTCAGGGACTGCAGGGGGCCTCAGAGCCACCAGGTGACCCGCACAGACCACAATAGCATCCCGAGGCTCTGATGATGCCAGCAGGCTGGGAGCTGCGCGTGGATGGAAGGTTCCTGCAGGCTCCAGAGGCTCCTGACTTCACAAGGGGGTGGTATATGATGGAAGGCCCTGGCCACACAGCCAGCCAGCAAGTTAGACCCCAGTGAGAAAAGGCAGCTGACTGATGCCAAGACCAAGAGGAATCCGAGGCAGGTGCCCACCGATGAGGGTTCTCACGAGGCTGCCGTGAAAATGTGTCGGCAAGCCATGAAGCATTCTCATGAGGTGTACAAATCAGAGGGTCCCAGCAAAGAAATAAAAATTGTGAGACATGACCAAATGAGAATTGTGGAAATAAAAAAGACAATAGGAGAAATGTAGATAATAAACTTGCAAGATGGGCTCACCAGGGCTAAAAGCAGTGAGCTCTAGAACAGGGATGGATGAATCTCAAAAGGCCACACGGGGATTACTCCATTCATAGACTGATTTTGAAATGACACATTTTTACAAACGGGGGATGGATTGGGGGGTGCCATGGTGAGGGCTTGGGGGTGACGGGGATGGTGTGGGTGCAAAAGATACTGTGTTCTTGTGGCGATGGAACTGTTCCTGGATGTGGTGGTGACGACATGCATCTACCTATGCGTGCGATAGATCTGCATAGTACCGGACACACACACACACACACACACACACACACACACACGTAAGAGGGGAATTCTCAATGAGCCTGTGGATTGTCTCACAGTCGATCTGGCATTTTGGAAATTATTAGCTGCTTCCAGAGACCAGGTAAAACCTATCGGGGACTCTTTGTGTTGTTGCTTACAACCACACGTCAGTCTACAGTTGTCATAATGGGACTTTCAATTAAAGATCTGTTGGGGTGCCCAGGTGGCTCAACTCTTGATTTTGGCTCAGCTCATGATCTCACGGTTTGTGAGTTTGAGCCCCACGTCAGGCTCTGTGCTGACAGTGGGAAACCTCCTTTGGATTCTCTCTCTCTCTATCCCTGTGCACCACCCCCCCAATAAATAAATACATCTAAAAAAGAACTAAGAAAGAGGTTTATTTATTTACTTATTATTTTTTAAAAAGTTGGCTTCACACCCAGCATTCCCTGAGATCAAGACCTGAGCTGAGATCAAATGTCGGACGCTCAAACGACCAAGCCACCCAGGAAATGTGCGTTTCCTGCCATGAGGACAGACCCATCTGTCTTCCTGCGGCCTCATCAATATGGCGGCCACATCAATATGGTGGCCTCGTCCTCCCGTGGGCTCTTGTGGGCACCATGGCACGGTTTCATCTGTGGCTGGACAGTTGGTTAGCTGAATGTATTTGGAAACCCTAACTGCGTCTGCAAATTGCTTCCGCGGGAGGGTACCCCTCCTCATATTTTTTGTAAAGGGCAGGGCGTGTTTCTCCAGGACATGGGGCCAGCTATTTTTGGGTCTCTTCTTTCCTAACCCAACTTTATGCTGCCCCTTCCTCCCTTCCTCCTATTGGGGTCTGAGTCCACGAAAGACCCAGGGACACCCTGTGATGAGGGCCATGTGCCCGGGAAGGTAACCTTGCAGATCTGGGCTCTGCTTCAGCTTGGAGACAGCCAGGGGTTGGCAAGTCAGGTGTGTGGAGTCTCATCCACACGGACAGGAACCACCCCTCTGGGGGCTGTGCTGAGCCGAGTGCAGCCGCAGTAACGGGAGCTGAGGACGCTGTTGTCTCCCGACTCTGGATCTCTTGAAAAGAAAGAAGATCTTCTGCCTCGGGGCGACCACCTTAGTGATTCCTTGAGAACTCTTCATGTTCTCTGCCTCTAACTAACATGTTATGGGCTTTCCTAGGGTTCACTTCTGGATGTGCCCAGGCTGACCCGGGAGAAACTAATCCTTCAGGGGCACAGGACGCAGGGCAGATTTGCTTGTCTCCCAGTGTATTTTGAAACCTTTATTTTCTCTGCCGATTGCTTCTATTGGAGAGTAACCCTTCATCCTACTTTCTGTAAAGGGCACGGGGTGTTTCTCTGGGACAGGTCTTGGGCGCAGGCATACGGGGTTGAGGAAGCTGAGGAGGCATCTCCTGCCCGGCCCTTGGACCCAGGGTCCAGGTACCCTGCTCCCAAAGCCCCGTCTTTTTAGGGTGACTCCCTGTTCTCCTGCCCACGACATCTGACCATTTTCTCCCCGGACTCTCAAGCTGCTTCTGCACCGTGTGCTTCTGGGGGATTCTGAGCTGCCTGCCCTGAAAGGCACCAGTGTTCCTGGATTTTAGAAGGCCAGCCTGCCTCCCTGAGTGCCCTGTTCCTCTCTGATTTCATGGGTGGGGGGAGAGCGACCTCTTTCCCAGAGTTGTTGTAAGAATTAAATATTAGGCACAGGATTTACTGACATTTAAGCACAGTGTAGCGCAAACATGCACGTGTCCCTTCGGGAAGCTGTGGGGCATGCACGGGGGTCTGTGTCCCCTGCCCACGCTGCTGGCCTCCCCAGACCCCCACCCGTGCCGTCCAGCCTGTGATCAGAGCCCGTTGTTGGTCGGTTGGTGTGTCTTTTGTCGGCCCCCCCACCAAGTTCCCCAGTTTTGCTTCCGCCTCTGGACTTGTGGACTTGACGTCACAGCTGCCCGAATATGTATTATATGGTGGATCTGATGTGTCTCCTGATGCCAAGCGGGACCTGGGGTCTGTCTCATTAGCACGCCCAGGCTGGCCCATGCATCTGCATTCCTGTCTGTGGTCAGAGTGTGCAGCTGCTGGGCAGGGCCTGCCATCTGCCGACACGCAGCAACACCGTGTGACAGGGCGAGGGGCTTGCCTGCCCCGGGGGATGGGTTGCGTGCAAGGAGTGGCCGGAGGAGTCTCTGTTCCCAGCATGGCATGCTGGGGGAGGGCAGCCCTCACCCGTTGCATTTTCACCCCCTTCTTACCTTAGGGGAACCGCCTATGCTCTGCAGTAAGTTTCCGTACAGAGTTTTCTTTCTGATGCTGAGTGTCTCACCTCCCTTCTCTGCTATGGAGCGCAACTCGGCCACAGAACGCCATCGAAGGTGGGTCGAAAGGTGATGGTAAATGTACCTTTCATGGTGCTCGAGACCATGTCCTTGGTCTAAGCCTCTGTCCGTCTATGGCTGGTTTCTCCCATACCCAGCATTTCCCAGCCACGTCTGCATCTCCCCCAGAAGGGCAGCGGGAGTGACGAGTCACACCCCGGGCGCTGGTGGGGTCTGGGCACTTCTTCTGTGTGGCTTCGTTTACTCCCCCAGGGAGCAGGGATGTGAGGTGAGGGACATGCTGGGATGGCGTGCTGAGGGGGAGCCCAGATCCAAGCCGGGGAGCAGGATGGGAGACCATGGCTCCAGAAGCCAGCGCACCTGCCGGCATTCTAGTGCTGATGTGCTCGGAGCCCACCAGCGTTTGCTGTGCACTTGAGGGTCGGGCCCCTGCATCTGGTGCAGCTGGACAGACAGAGGCCCTGGGAACAGTGGCCTTCTTGCCTCCACCTGGATGATAGGGGTGCCCTCCTTGAAGTAAGATTGGGGTTTCTTTCTCATAGGAGTTGGATACACAGACCCAGAAGCAAAATGCTTTTATGTAGAAAGCTCCCGCCTTCTCCGGCCCCTGACGGTGAACTTCTCATAGGCGGGAGGCGGCAGGTCTTGGCGGGGACCTCGTGGCCTGGGGAAACGTGCCCTGTTTACTTTCTCATACGCTCCCCAGCGACCTGCAGTATTTGCCTTTGCCCCCCGAGGGGTTCTGGGAAGCCAAAATTGGGGGGCGTGTGGGTCCTGGTCAAGGGAGCACCGGCCCCCGTGTCAAAGGGCGGAGGCTTTGGGATGCAGGCTTCGTCAGGATGCCCTGCTCGGGTAGCAGGCGTGTGGCCTCTGTTTTCTCAGGGAAACCGGGATTCGATAACAAGGCAGGCTGTATCCTATCCTACGTTATGTTCTAAATATTTATTTTCTGTGGTGATACTGTATTCCCTGCTTATAAAAACAGCCGACAAGTCACTTGACACAGAACTATCCCAAATATGTCAATTAATTAAATATGCATAATGAATTTCATGCTCCAAATCGTCTCGTCCTTTGGGATTATCTGACTTCCCTCCTGACCACAGGAAACCCCAGACTCCGAATGCTCTCCTCGGTAACGCCGCCAAGTGTTTATTGTTATTCTTACACTTTTATCTTTAGATTTGTTCAGACTACGAGACAATTAGTTTAAAAGGATTGAGGGCAAACTATAGAATGAACCATACATACATGTGTAACCATACATATGTGTGTATGTATATCTGTATGTGTCCGTATGTTTGTATGTGAGCATGACTGTACATGCACATATATGCTCGTACACACACGTGTATACATGTGCACACGTGCATGTGCACACATGGTTGTATTTGTGCACACGTGTGGGCGTGCACACACATGTGTATGTGTGCATGCACGCGCGCACATGTGCATATACATGTCTATATTCATGAATACATGTTTGTATGCATGCACACATGCACACGTTTGTACTTATGCTCGCATATTTATATATGCACACAGATGTGTGTAGTTGTACATGCACATTTGCACATGTGTGTGTGCACACAGGTTTGTATTTGTGCATACATGTTTGTGTGTACCTGCATGTGTGCATGTTTGCACATGTGCATGTGTGTGCTTGTGCACACACATTTGTTGTGTACATATGTGTTTGTACTTGTGCATGCATGTTTGTATGTGCGCACACATATGTGTATGTGTGGATGCATGTGTCAGTGTTTTGCATGTCAGTGTGCACGTGTGTTTGCATGTACATGGGCTTGTGTTGTGTGTGCATGCATGTGTGTTCGTGTGTCTCTCTGTGTATATGTTCGAGCGTGTGTCTGCCCCTGTGCATGCATGCATGCTGTGTCTATGTGTGCATGCACGTGTACACATAATACCAGAGCAAGTGTGCCCCTGTTTGGTATTTCTGTCTGGGTTCTTACGTTACTACTGTTCCTTTCCTGTCATCCCGGGTGCATTCCCAGCAGATGCCTAGTGGTTGATGCCCACGGGGTGGATGGTTGTCTGAGCCAGAGGCACTGTAGAACTTTCTAGCTTCACGGTGCTCTCAGGTCTTCTACCACTACTTCTAAGAGACTCTGTTTCTTCAGCTCTTTCTCCTCTGGCTTGCTAAAGGCCCTGTCCCCGCACCTGCCACCCTCCTCTCCGCTCTCTAGCAAGCTTTGCAGACCAACCGGTGCAGAGAAAGGGGTGCAAGCCTCTCTCTGCCCGGCCATGTGTCTGCTCCTTCTGTGGACAAGGATCCGCGGGTACACCAGCGAATGTGCACAACCCATGTCCAGGACCCTGGCGGCGAGGGGCAGGGGCTGGGGGGCACCCGCGTCAGGATCTTAAGGAAACAAGTCCCTGTTCCCGCAAAGCAAGCTCCTCTGTGGTCACTTGCAGACCGTGTCCACGGCCGTGACCCCCTCCGTGGGAGAAGGCACGACCCATCGAGCTCTTGGCTGTGCTCACGGAGGGGTCCGCTGCTTCCCGTGCCCCTATGCCTGTCTCCAGGGAGCTTTGGGGACTCTGGCAGCAATGGTGTCACCCACTGGATATCGTCCATGAACTTGGGGCTCGCCGCGACCTTCCTGCTTTCTAGGGAACGTGCCTCTGAGCGCTGCAGCTATTTTTAGGCGGCGGGGACACAGTTATCAGGCACAGCAGAAACGCGACCTGTGCTCCAGGAAGAAGCAGCTGCAAGCATTTCGTTTATCACGCCAGGCCCTTCTTGCCTGGCCCTTCTTCCCTGGCCATGTTTCTTTTCTTTTTTTTTTTTAAGTTTATTTATTTTGAGAGAGACAGAGACAGCACAAGTGGGGGAGGGACGAGAGAGGGAGAGATAGAATCCCAAGCAAGTCCGTGCTGAGCGTGCAGCCACATGTGGGGCTCAAACCCACGAAATTGTGGGATCAGGACCTGGGCTGAAATCAAGAGTTCAGATGCTCTTGAACTGACTGAGCTGCGCAGGCGCCCCTCTGGCCTCATGTCTTATGTCTCTTTGTGAATTTTTGGCCTTTACCAGAGTGTAGGAGGCGGGCTGGGAAACGTCACCGGGGGCTCTACCCCAGCAGGGACCCAACTGTGTGCCTTGTCTTCTGCAATGGTCTCGGGGCCCCTTCCGTTTCTGGGAGCTGCTGCCTGAGCCTCTTGAGCTTCACCGCTGACCGAGTCCCCCTTGGTGACTCCCCTTTTCTTCGGGAGCCCCCTGGTCACCGCCTTTCCAGCACATAGGGGCGGCCCTACTTTGGGGGCTGGGGCTGCCAGTCTTTTGGGGGCTGGGGCTGGGCTGGAAGCGACTCTCACCACATGGCTCGTGGGTCCCACGCTGGGCAAGTTAGGGGAGCAGGAGAGAGAGATCATGTCTGTATGGAGCGGAGGCCCCCCCCGGGCACCTACAGCCCCCTTCATGCCCCTGCCCACCAATCCCCAGCCTGAGACCCACTGGGGCTCAAACCCCACTGGCTGTGAACCGCACCTCTGACCCTCCCTTCCGCCTGCCTGCCACCCCAGGTCTTCTTGGGTTTTCTGTCCACATTCTCAGCTGCAGACACATTTCTGGCCACCAACACATTGAACCAAAGCTAGTCCTGTGGCCACTGTACCCTCACAGCCACCTGATGTCCCCCCATGGCGGCCCCCTCCCTGCTCACAGAGCCAAGGCAGGAAGCCCCACGGCTTGCATGGGCCTCCCCGCCCTTCTGTGGCCCCTTCCGAGTCCGCATGGCCCACGCAGCGCCCCGCCCCTCCACCTGGGTGTGCTGGCCCTTCAGAGCCCCATCTTCACCAGCCACCTTCCAACCTGCCCTTGTCCCAGTGCTTGCCGGGCACTACTATCCCTGCATGTGTCTGCAGGTGACTCTTTCCCGTCACCTCCTCCAGTCTTTGGAGGAAACCCACTGAGTCTCCACTCTTCCGAGCATGGTCTCTGCCCTCCTGCACCTGCAGAGACTGGGGCCGTCTTTCCCGGGGGGTGCAGGCTGCGACCTCCTTGTGTGAAGGACAAATGGCCGCCACGGGCAGTGTACCGGTCCCTCCTAGTGCCAGAAGGTGGGCTCGCCTGACGGGGTGATGGTAATGCCTTTTTTGGTTGCTTAGCTCTGCTCTGATGGGCTGCAAACCTACTGGACATACATTGTTAATAGTTTAAATATAAAAACACATTGGTTTGTAGATGTGAACCTTGCACTTGGGAAGGGAAACAAAGTGTCAATGCACTGATGGGGATAGCAATCAAAGGGTATCAGGAACGATGAAATAAGCAATGCACTGATGTTTGTGACAACGTATCCTGAGGTCTCCTAAGTCCCCATGCCCTTGCAGCCAGCAGCGGGCGGTCCAGAGAGGTGTCCTACAGAGAGAAATGATTAGTATGTCTTCGTGCAAAGATGTTATTCTTGCAAATTTTATACAAAGGGGGACTGCAAATTCCAATCTTAGGAAGAGAGCCATTGCCAACTTATGAAATGCCCTTTCTCTCAGCCTATTGCAGGTATTAAAATGGTAACCAGGCTCCTGGGGGGCTTGGTCGGTTGAGCGTCTGACTTCAGCTCAGGTCATGATCTCGCGGGTTGTGTGTTCGAGCCCCGTGTCAGGCTCTGTGCTGACAGCTCGGAGCCTGGAGCCTGCTTCAGATTCTGTGTCTCCCTCTCTCTGTCCCTCCCCTGCTCACACTGTCCCTCTCTCTGTCTCAAAAAGAAAGAAACATTAAAAAAAAAAACTTTTTGAAAAAGGAAAATGGGCCTAAGTAGGCTTAGTTTTCTCTTACAGTTTTGGTCTCCAAAATCTGCTCCTACAAACATGCTGTGCATGCGTGTGTGTGTGTGTGTGTGTGTGTGTGTGTGTGTGTGTGTTTTATCAAAAAGATGTATTTTTCTATTTTCGAGAGTGCTTTGTCCACCACTTCACATTTACAGCCTTCAGGTTTTTTTGCTAAAATTTGGACAGCGATTTAAACAAAAACAGCCAGAATCAAGACAATGGGCATTTTCCCCTCTGGCAGCACACAATGAGAGTGCATTTGACACACAGCCCAGAACATTCCGAGTGAGCGAACAGCAGGAAACACACTCAGGCTGAGATCATTTTAACGTCCTCCATGACAATTCATTCTGAGTTTCGAAAGCCAGCCCGGCGAGTAGCATTCGGCCCCACAGATCCGGTATTACAAATCCCTTCGATCTCGCGCTTCCAGGGAGGGACAACCCTTCACCCTTGTGTCTGAATGAGGCCCTCATGTCTGCGCTGCATGTTTTCATGTCCCAGGTACCTGACTCCCAGCATAGGAAGCCGTCGGGCCCCGGAGCCAGCGCCCGTTTCTCATGATAATAACACTCCTATAACGTGTGTGTGTGTGTGTGTGTGTGTGTGTGTGTGTGTGTGTGTGTGTGTTTCTTTTATAGACGAGAAAACAGAGGGAGATGTTAACTAACTCCCCAGAGGTTTGTGGTGACAAATGAAAAGCAGGGCAGGTGCCTGACTCTGTGCCTGGTGCACAGGGAGAGTCTCAGGAACGTTGTTTGGCGCAGTGGACAATAGGGGCCTTCTTGCTGGGTCTGGCCTGGGAGGGACTTTCCAGGGCACAGAGGGACACCCACAGCCAGCACCATCTCCTGGCCGGAAGTCCCAGAGGGCAGGCACGGACCCTCTAAGGGAGTAGGCATCACGGGCCCCTGTGCGGAAGACATCAGAGCTGCAGACGCCCAAGTCCTTCCAGAAAACTCGTGCCCACAGCTGTCTGCGGGGGCCCCACGTGCACCAACACCTGAACCCCACCCCTGCTTTACTTCCTCACTCTCCCTGGGGCTCCGTCTTCTGTCACCTCCGAGTCTCAGCCGCTCCGTGGACAGGGTAGGAAGGAATTTTATGAGACTCAGACCGTCCAGTTGAATCCGCTGTCTGTTGCTAATGTTCCTTCCGGAACGTTTCCCTTTGGGATCCACACAGTAAGTCCTGAAGAATAGGTGGCATGTGTCCATCCGCCTCAACTCTTGACCTAGATTTTGGAGGAAAGCACCCCAGGGATTCATGTAGCCTGCGGGAGGCTCACGCTAATCCACACTTCTTCTTTGATTGAATTATAAAAAGCATCCCCTCTGGCAGGCATGCAAGTGCAAACAATTGGCGCCACTTCCTCAGGGCAGACCCTGCCCGGAGGAAACAAGCAAGCTTCTATTTCACCTCTTCCTGTCCTCATTGGCCAGATACCAGTGCACAACTTGTGCAACTGTACACGCTGACCCTAGATGGTGGAGACTTAATGTATACAGGAAAGCCGCATGCATTTAGGATGGTGTTTTTAACAGAGGGAGGAGAAGGTAGACCTGGATATATCAGGGCACTTGGGACAAGTTTGTCCTTTGGAGACACATGCCACGTGACCTTGAGGGGTATGGACCCCTGCGGAGCGATCCTTATTAATTCATCTATTCCTTCGGTGTCTGCTGGGTGCCTACCCCCGCCCAGCCCCTGTGCAGCCCCTGTGAGGGGTTGGGATCCACATGGCAGTCGGTGTCCTTGCGAATCTGTTTTGACTATGGTCCAGGGATCTGACATCTAAGGGCCTAGGGACAAGGATGGGCATGTGTGCCTTTTCCGAGAGGGGACGATTTAAAGGTTTAAAGGGTTAAGAGGGATAAGGGGTTTTCAAGTCAGGCCAGTTAGACCTGGTTCGAGTGCGGGACACAGCTGGCACAGCTGAGCCCCAGGGCAGGAAGAGAGTCGGCGAAAGCAAGTAGGCACACCCCACCTGGTGGTCTGTCTCTTTCTCTTCCAGGGTGGAAGGCAAATACGGAAAGGGGCAGAGGGCACAGAAGTTGAGAAAGCAGTCCCCAAGTGGGGGAGGGCAGGCCACTTAAAACTCCGAAAGGCGCAAGGGCGGGTGGGAGGAGCTTCACTCTGGCTCGTGCCAGCTTCCGCAAATCCGGAGTCCGGGGACAGGGTCGAGGCAGCTTTTCCAACAGCAAGTTGCCAGGTTCATCTTATCCAGAGAACAGACATTTTGTAATGACTTAGCTATAAGGTGTAATTGGAAACGTATTTTCTAAAAGCCTGTGTCTGGAGGTGTCACATCGCAGATGGGCTGTGGCTGCCAGTCATGGCTTTTTCAGCAAGAGAAGACGCAGGACCTTGTTGCCTTCCTTCTTTCCCTGGGAGTGCAAATTCTAGAAGACAGTCAACCCTGTTGTGTCTGCCAGCACAATGCACCTGCATCGGAGAGATTGGCTTCTGCAGACAGGGGTTGTCAGCTGTGTCTGCGAATGGGCTTGGTGTCCCTGAGGCGCACACACCTGTGCGAGCCTTCTTTTCCCTTGGGCACTTGTGAATTGTAGCCAGATGCCTGTGAATGAGAAAAGGCATTCTTCTCTCCTGAGCAACCGAGAAGAGGCCAGCTTTCTGAACGCAGCCCTTCCTAGATGCCCATGAGGTGGCGGAATGAACTTTGAGATTGGAATCATCTAGAATCAAACTTGGATTCTCCTAGCAATAGCTCCTCGATCTTCGACCTTTTCCTTAGTTTCTCTGAAGTTCTTGTTTCTTACCTGTAAAAATGGGGGAAAAAATAACAGGTGGGATGCCTGAGTGGCTCAGTCGGTTGAGCATCCGACTTTGGCTCAGGTCATGATCATATGGTTCGTGGGTTCGAGCCCCACATCGGACTCTGTGCTGACAGTCAGCTCAGAGCCTGGAGCCTGCTTCAGGTTCTGTATCTCCCTCTTTCTCTGACCCTCCCCTGTTCATGCTGTCTCTCTCTCTGTCTCTCAGAAATAAATAAAACACTAAAAAAATTAAAAAAAAAAAACAGTCAATGGAGCCATTGTGAGATTAAGTTAACGGGGCGGGGGTGCCTCTCTCGAACATAGAGGCTGCTTAATAAATGCTGAGTGCATGCAGAGTGGGCGCCCTATGCATCCTTCTCAAACTTTATGTTTCGTTTGCGTCTTTTGGGGCTGGGCAGTGATTTGCATATGCGAGTGTGAGAATTATGCGGTAGGAGTCACGCTTGCTGGAAATCATCGGGAAGCATGTCACCCCTGCTATTGGGGTATCACATCAATACTACGTGACGTCGTGGGGGCGGGGCCAGGGCAAGGACCGCCCTGGAGGCAGGTCCCTTCAGGCCAGAACAAGCCAGGTCTCCTCATCTGAGAAACCCACCTGCCATTCACCCGCTTCTCAGGTTGTTTTGTAGGAAGGTCACACACACACACACACACACACACACACACACACACACACACACACACATCTTGTGCATGGCAGTGCCCAGGAGTCATCGAATGCCAGGAAAGCCATGTTCTTCTCCATCTGCTCGCTCTCCTTCCTTTGCTCTCCGGGAGCATTTATTTATTTTTTTATGAGGAAACTGATCTCGTACAGTGGTTTCTTAAACTTAGCTTCCATCTCGCTACTCTTCCAGATAGTTCTCACAATTAGCAAAATCCAGCAAGTACCGAATGGAGAAGCGTACTTTCCTTGCTGTGTTTATGGGGAATGTTTCACGCTCCTGCTTCACTACTTTGCCACGAACACGTGCGAGAACAGAAGCACTCAACGTTTCTGGGTGAGAGGAAATCTGACCTGACTCAGTAGCAAGTGTCTTCCGTGGGGCCAACCTAATCCTTCCCGGTCAGCTGGTGCCTTGTTTCTAAAGGGGAAAGACACTCTCAATTTTGTTTTCAAAGACTTTTCAGTATATAAATTATCTTACGATCGATCTTTCATAGAAGCATAAGGAGCAAAACAAAAATTCAGAGGGGGAAGTGTGTGGAACCCATCTGGGCATTTTCTAACCTCCACCTTTAAACGATGGCCTGGATGATTTTCTGATTTGCCGCCCGTGGCAAAAGCCACACGTACCTCGATAGTTCAAAACTTGGGCACAATACGCCAGTTATCAGATTTCTTGTCTCCAGACTCTCTTCTGGTTGAATGTGGCAAAAGGTTTTGGGGAGCAAATAAAGAATTCAATATTTTCTGTCAAAGAGATCCCCAAGAAGTCTCCTTTTGAATCAAAGGAGTTTATTTACGAGAGTTAACATCTATGTAAATATCTTTTTTATATTAAAAAAGAGGTCTAATTGAATTCAAACAAGTATTGGCTCTTAGAAAGTACCAGTCAGTGGCTATTGTTATTTGAAAACTTCATTTTCCTTAGTGACCTTGTCCTTTGAAAAGGAGACTGGGAAGTGTGGACATGTTCATAATTTCACCCTCTGTTTTATTTATATATTTTTAAAAATTAATTAGTTAATTATTTTTTAAAGACTCTTTTTTAATTTTTTATTTGTTTATTTTTTATTTGTATAGTTTATTGTCAAGTCGGTTCCCATACAACACCCAGTGCTCATCCCCACAAGTGCCCTCTTCCATGTCCATCATCCCCCTTCCCCTCCCCCCCACCTCCATCAGCCCTCAGTTTGTTCTCAGCATTCAAGAGTCTCTCATAGTTTGCCTCCCTCCCTCTCCCCCACTATTTTTCCCTTCTTCTTCCCCACGGTCCTCCGTTAAGTTCCTCCTAATCCTCTTATATGTGCAACCATATGGTAGCTGTCCTTCTCTGCCTGACTTATTTCGCTCAGCATAACACCTTCAAGTTCCATCCATGTTGCTACACATGGCCAGATTTCATTCTTTCTCATTGCCATGTAGTATTGTATCGTATAGATAAACCACATCTTGATCCATTTGTTTGTTGATGGACACTTAGGCTCTTTCCATGTTTTGGCTATTATTGAGGGTGCTGCTATGAACATTGGGGTACATGTGCTCCTATGCATCAGCACTCCTGTATCCCTTGGGTAAATTCCTAGCAGTGCTATTGCTGGGTCATAGGGGAGTTCTATTGTGAATTTTTTGAGGAAACTCCACACCGTTTTCCAGAAGGGCTGCACCAGTTTACGTTCCCACCAACAGTGTAGGAGGGTGCCCGTTTCTCCACATCCTCGCCAAGACTCTTTTTTTTTTTAAGTTTATTTCTTTCTTTTGAGAGCAGGGTAAGTAAGGGCAGAGAGAGAGAGAGAGGGAGAGAGAGAATTCCAAGCAGGCTCCACACTGTCAGCAGAGAGCCCGATGCAGGGCTCGAGGTCATGAACTGTGAGATCGTGACCTGTGCCAACACCAAGAGTTGGACCCTTAACCGAGTGAGCCACCCAGACGCCTGCACCCTCCATTTTGAAGCTATACCTGTTCTTTTCTCTTGAGGGGGAAACAAAACACTTTTTCTAAGACCATTCCCTTCCCTTTGCCCTTGAAATACCTGGGGCCTGTTTCCAGTTTGCTTCAGGAGGCCTGTTTTAGAAGTTGTTAAATGCCTGCTTCCCCCAGGCCCTTTCCCTCCCCCACGCCTTAGAGACCAGGGCCTTGAGGGCCTAGGGGTTCGATCTGTATTGGCAAACATCCCCAGGGTCCAAGGGACATCACATCCCGAGCACAACAGAGTAAAGAAAACGGCTTGTCATCCTTCAAGGGAAATCTTCGTCTTTCAAGGGAAATCTTCGTCTGGAACCAGGCGGAGATCAGAGTGGCTTCTGAAAACCCTGTTGTGCCCCGGAGGCCAGTGGTGTTCGGCGGGTGCCTGGCCTCCACCGCATTTCCAGGCTTGGCTGTGCCTGGTCTGTGATGGGGACAGGGGAGACGAGGGGCGGCGTGTGACGTGCGGGGTGTCCCGGCGGCTTTGTCCCCTGTGCCACCTGGGATCCGCCCCGTGTCCCCCTCACCTGAACACCCTCGCTTCCAGCGTGGGGCCAAACCGCAGAGATTTTATTGTCGTGACTTGTACCTTCTTAGGCTTTTATGGTTAATATTTTATTGCGTTCATGTGAAAAACTCCTCGGAAGCGCTTTGGGGACGGTCCCCATGTGTCCTTCCAAAAACAGCCACGGCCTCTACCGTGTGGAGGCCACAGCCGTCTGCGGGGCGGTCGCTCCGCCCGGGGCTCCATCCCGCAGGGGCTCCGGGTCGTCTCCGAAATGGGGTGTTTCTCAGGCCAAGCCGGACACACTGGGTGGGGCGGCGCCCGCAGGTGCTTGCCTCCGGCCCCCAGCTCCGCCTGCGCGCTCGGCCTTCCCACTCGGGGGACTTCCAAAGTGGCTTCACAACTGTGGGAAAGGACAAAGGTGGTGGCGTCAACGCTGAGCGGTTGGCAGGGTCCCACGTGACACAGGCCGCACTGGCGAGGCGCCAGGTCCCAGCAGGAGCCCGGAGCTTACCGGCTCGGCTCCGTCTGCTGTTTTCCGCCTCCGTGCGCGTCCCTGCGGCCCCCGCTCCCCGCCCCGCCCCCCCCGCCCACGTTGGCCGTGACCGTGACCGGCGAGCCTAGGCCGGCAGGGCGGGGCGCCCCGCGTGGGTCAGGCTTGTCTACCTCGGAGATCTTCGGCGACGTCGACAAATCTTACTTGAATTTTACTTTCTGTCACTAAATAAACACTGCCTTCTTCATTAACATTCGTAATCCTTTAATAAAGGGCCTGAACTCTAACTTGTTTACTAAAAAAACATGTAGAAAACACTTTATCTCATGGAAAGAACTTGTCTCATAAGCCACTTTTCTGTAAATGTTATTTTACTTTATTTTATTTTTGATTTGATTTAATTTATTTTCTATTTTCTATTTTATTTATTTTATTTTCTACTTAATTTTCAATTTAATTTCATGTTATTTTTACTTATTTTATATTTTATTATATTTTACTTGTTATTTTTACTTATTTTTTATTTTATGTTTAATTTAATTTATTTTATTTTATTTCTGTTTTCTATTTTATTTATCTTATTTTTTATTTAATTTAATTTTAGATTTCATGTTATTTTCTATTTAATTTTATTTTCTATTTTATTTAATTTTCTATTTAATTTACTTTTATTTTATAGTTCATGTTATTTTTTATGTATTTTATTTTCTGTTTAATTTTATTTTGTATTTCATGTTTATTTTATTTTATTTTATTTATTTATTTTATTTTATTTTATTTATTTTATTTTATTTTATCTTAGTTTAGTTTCGTTCCAGCTAGCACACAGTACGATGTGCTTATGCAGCAGGCCCGTGCATGGCCCGGTGCTCTTTCACCAGGACAGGTGCCCCCTTCACCCCCAGCCCCTGTCTCCCCTGCCTCTTCCCCTCTGGTGACCGTCAGTGTGTTCTCTGTTCTTCTCGATTTGTCTTTCTCCCGTTTTCCTTTGATCATCTGTTTTGCTTCTGGGAGTGCGGAAGACCCAGGCGGGCTGGGGTGGCTGGGACGGGAATGTCCTTGGGTAAGTGTGACCCCCAGAATCATGTCGTTTGGCACCTAGTACACGGGGCCCTGGGGAGGTGTCAGCATCCCACCCCCACTTCCCACGTGAACCCAGTCTCCCTCTCCCGCCCCTTCTGAGGCTCAGCAGGTCCCCCTTCCCGGGAGGTGGTGACTGCCTTCCTCGTGCGTCCGGGCAGCAGGCTGACTAATGAAAGGGTGAACAGGGGAAATGTGTCCTTGGGTCTGGGCACCTCGGGTGGCCTCCTGGTCACTGTGGGGAATCGTAGGGAGAGGGGCTCTCCTGTGGGGGGCTGGGCCTCTGGGGAACCGGGTGGGGCCCTCCACTCTAAGGGCCACCTCCCATGCCTCCCTGCGGAGTGCTGGGCCCATGGGCCACGTCACCCTTGTGGGAGCCTCCCAGGGACCAGGGACCAGACAGCTCGGGGGCGGGGGGCACGTCCCTCCTCCTGGGAGCTGTCACAAACTCCCCTGGCAATCGGCTCCCTATCTGCCGGCCATGTGCACGTCGTGTTGTCTGTTGATTCATGATATTTTAAAACAGTCTCAGTCTGGGCACAGCGGCCATGGCCATGGTCCACGTCAGCTCAGCCTTGCTGACACCCCGATCTTTTGGGGCCCCTCTCCCTTGCTCCCCCCAAGCTCTTGAGTCTGACATGTTATACAGCCAGCTGTCGCACTGAGCCCCTCTGTGTGTCTTTTCATATGTGCAGCCCCCCGGCTCCGCGGTCAGGGAGCACCGTGGGAACTGCGCTTGGCCCTTTCTCTCCACTTCGGAGGCGCCCAGAGGAGGAGGTGGGGACTGTAGGGATGATTGGTTGTGAAGTCAGCCCTCAGGGAAACTATTTTCCTAAGTCCCTCTTCCCATGGAGATGGACCCTAGTCTTTTCAAGCAAATACAAGCCTTAAGTAAACAGAGGATTGTGGTGTGATGTTAACGCCCCTCCCCCATCCCTCCTAGTGTTTCTGAACATCATAGTTCTTTCCTTCTTCCTTCACTTTCACTCTCCCGCCTCCCCTCCTCCTCCCCCTCCTTTCCCTCCTTCCCCTTCTCCACCTCCATCCTCCTCCTTCTTCTTCCTCCTCTTCCTTCCTCTTCCTCCCTCCTCCTCCCCTCCTTCCTCCCTCTTGTCTTCCTTTCCCTTCCTCCTCCTTCTTCCCTCTCCTCTCAGTACTTTCTTCTTTCCTTTTTAAAAGCCTAAAAGGGGGGCACCTGGGTGGCTTAGTCGGTTAAGCATCCGACTTTCGCTTAGGTCATGATCTCGCGGTTTGTGGGTTTGAGCCCCGTGTCGGGCTCTGTGCTGACTGCCAGCTCAGAGCCTGGAGCCTGTTTCAGTCTGTGACTCTCTCTCTGATCCTCCCCTGCTCATGCTGTCTCTCTCTCTCTCTCTCTCTCCTAGAAATAAATAAAACATTAAAAAAATTTTTTAAAAAAAGCCTAAAAGAAAATGTTGATCGCCATGTCACACACCCTGCCAAATAGATATTTTTTCCCCTTAACTGAATTTTCTTTGAATTGAATTGAATTGAATTTTACAGCAATTAGGAGAACAAGATAGCACTGCAGCATTATCTACAATAACCAAATTATGGTAGCTTCCCAAGTGTCCATTGGCTGATGAATGGATAAAGGAGACGTGGTGTACACACACACACGCACGCACACACACACACACACACACACAGAGCACACAATGGAATATTACTCAGCTGGAAACAAGAATGAAATCTGGCCATTTGCAACAACATGGATGGAACTAGAGTGTATTATGCTAAGTGAAATAAGTCCGTTGGAGAAAGACAGATACGCTATGATTTCACTAGTATGTGGAATTTAAGAAACAAACAAACAAAAAAAAACAAAGAAAAAAAGACAAAAAAATAGGGTCTTCACTGCAGAGAGCAAACATGGTTACCAGGGGGAGGCGGGGGAGGGGTGGACTAGATAAGTGGCATTAAGAACATACTCACATGAGTGAGGACTGAGTAATGTATAGAGTCGGTGAATCACTACATTGCACACTTGAAATTAATACATGTGGGTTAACCACGCTGGAATTGAAATAAAAGTTTTAAAAATCATAAAACCATACACCAAAAAAGATGAATGTTACTGCATATAAATTACACTTCAAATAAAAAAAAAAAAGTCAAGTGAAAAAAAGGAAAGAGAACAAGAAAGCCAACCCTTGGCTCCTGCCAGGAGACATCTCTGAATGTTGGCGTTGCTGGATTCAGCAGACAGAGCATGGGATCCTCGTCTCCACTGAAACCCCGGATAAACGATGGACACCTTCTCAGTATTTCTGCGTTCGGCGCGCCGTCTGGGACACACTCCCACAGCACCCTGCGTTTTGGAGCTGGTACACTGTGGGGTATCTGAAAGTCCAGTTTAACGGAGCATCCTGCATTTTGTCTGGTGGGAGGGCTATCTGGGGAGTAGCTGAACCTGGCCTGAACCGCATGTCACCTTGACCTTGCGCACTGGGTGCGCTCCGCCCCCTGACCTCCCTCAGTCATGAGTGAGGCAGGTGTGTCCCGGAGCCGCCAGGGGGACTGAGGAACCCCAGGCTCAGGCGACCTGGCATCTGGGAGGTGCCGAGGGAGTGCGGGCAGCTCTGCCTTCTGCACAGAGATCGTTGGGGACCCTCCTGCCCCCTCCGATCTCCCCGAGGTCCCTCCGTTTCTCCAGCAAGTTCCATGGACTCTGGCAGTTGTGCGGGACTGCGAGAACGGTGAGCACTTTGCAGACGTTATTTTCTGGGTCTTTTTCCCTCCGCCTCTTGACGGGAGTAAAAAGTGTAAATTAGAAACAGGCCGCTGACCTCTTGCCGTGAGTTGGGAAGCATTTCACGAACAGAAAATTTAAGGCCATTTAGAGATGGCTCTGGATTCTGGTGGGAATTAGTTTTTATTAAACTCTGGTTTGGTCTCATTTCAGTGCTCGGCTTCAAGAGCAAAAAAGACAATAAGGGATTTAAACTCAAGTGATTTTCTGCAATTAAAGTCTTCTGGAATTTTAAAAAGCCCAGTTGTACTGGCATTTGCCAAGTAGGAATGCATTTTCCACTGGCTCAGCCAAGAGGCGCTGGACTGGCTGCTGGATCCTTGCGAGCTGCCGGAGGCTGTGTTCTCGGCTGGGTACTCGGGGTCCCAGGCCTGGAAGACCGCTTTGTCCCAGGGGCCCTGCATGCCTGCAAATCCTCCTGGAGCCCTGGGGATCTGGAAACTAGAGGACCTGGAGGAGAGAGAGACACGGGGAAGGGTACATTTGCAAGAGTGCGAGCAACAGTGCTCCCAGGTGCAGCTCTCAGTGGGCTCGTCCCTGCGCACGGACGCGGCTGGTCATGTCCACCCCCGATGCATGTGGGACTGTGGCTGGCCACTTCTGCAGAGCCTCAGGCTTCAGGGAGGCTCTGCAAAGGGGCGGACTCAAGATGGGAAACCCTGCTTTACCCGCCCGGGATTTTTCTTCCTTCCAGGTGTGGGCGAACGTGGAAACACACACATGGTTGGTTTTTTAAATTTTTAAAAATGTTTTTATTTAATTTTGAGACAGAGAGACAGCGTGAACAGGAGAGGGTCAGAGAGAGAGGGAGGCACAGGATCCAAAGTAGGCTCCAGACTCTGAGCTGTCAGCACAGAGCCTGATGTAGGGCCTGAACCCGCAAACCACGAGATGGTGACCTGAGCTGAAGTGGGATGCCCACCTGCCTGAGCTCCCCTGACGCCCCCACACACAGTTTTTAATGTCGCTTAAGGCTAGTGATGACAGCAGTCAGGACGGCACTAGGGCCCCGTGGACGTCAGCATGTCCCCATGGGAGGCGCTGTGCAGGGCCCCTCGCGGGTGCTGACCACGTGTGGTGAGGATGCCGAGCCCCAGCCGTGTGACGGGAGGTGGGTGAGGCTACGGCACAGATGAACCACAAAGTGACGGAGGTCAAGCCCGGTCCTGCCACGTCCTCTTGGGAAGCCCCAGCAAAGGCTGGATGGTGGACTCATTGCCCTGGGTCTGAGAATTATTCTATAAATGCGGGATCTGCATGTCCTACAGGAGACAGGAATCTGTCGGAACACCAGGTGTTTCTATCGAAAGGACCCCATGCTCTCAAACTGGGTGGCTGACAAATGAGGCCAGGGTACCCGGTGCACATTCACCCCATGGGGCTAGGTCTCTCTGCCCGTGAGATTCAGCTTCTCGTTTGCCTCCAATCCTGTGGGGACCGGCAGGTCACTCTCGTAAACACGGCTGTCACAACAGTTAAGACAGCACAGTAAAGAAATGGTCACCCCCACTCCACACGGCGACCCCTCTGTGCCCCTGTTCCCATCGCATATAATGGGGGTGTTGAGGGTGTGTACTTTGTAAGGTCTTTGGGGACACATAGGCCACACAGGACATCATGTGGCATGTAAGAGCTGGGAGCAGGTGTGAGTGACCATCACAGTGAACGACTGAAGGTAGGTTAAGGCTTCAGGACAGTGACCAGAGCTCAGGAAAGCATGTTGGAAGGATGCCAAGCATCTAACAACCTTGGGGTGAAAGGAAAGTTCTAGAGCTTCGGTTCCCCACGCGGTCCCTAATCCTATCTGGGTGACTAACCAAGTTCAAACACATCAGGGGCTAGAAAAGAAAGTGGGAGGTTGCATATCTGGGAGGGGTCTCACACGATTTTTTTTTTCTTTTCTTATGCTGACTTTGCCTTCAGGAGGGAAAGGACATGGCTCTTCCATGCAGTGTCATCAGTTTTGAAGATAGCTTTCTGTATTTGAGACCTGAAGTTAGAAATCCTGGAGACAAACGGTCGACTTGTGGTGAGGCACTGAACTGGAAGCAGAACTTAAAAGCAATTTCTCTCCCCAGTGCCCTTCTCCAGAGCACCTGGAAGGCATCCTGTTAAACCACAGTGGTAAGTACCGCGGATGAAATCAAAGAGGGCCATCCCTAGTCACATATTTCCAATCCAAAGAGGGGAACACCTCAGTGTCATTCAGGAGGGGGATGAATAAATTGTGATAGAGCTTTCTGGTTTTTTTTTTTTTTTTTTTTTAAATAAATCTGCGTTGTTCTTCCCTTCCAGATAACCGTAATTGCAAAGTAGAGCTTGATTTGACACTGGACGGCAGGACAGTGGTGTGGTCACCCTTTGGTGACCTAGAAACACACAAGACCCAGCCCCAGAGCAGAGTCTCAGGGGAACAAGGAAGAAACACATATCAGGTGCTGGATGAAAAGCAGGTTGGAAGAGAAAGGTGAGCACCTTGCATGAGGACCATGACTGAACCACTTAGCACAACATTCTCTGCCGGTGTTCACCATGGGGACTTGGGCAGACGGGACCACAGCTGCCCTTAGACATTGGGTCCTCCCAGAGACGGGGCACCAAATTCTCTCGAGTCCAAGAGAGTACAGCCTGCTGCGGTTACTAACCTGTTAGATGGTAAAGTAATAATAAAATGCCTTTCCATACGTTAGTTGAAACAAGAGATATAACATTTGAGCTAGTAAGTGACAAAGCTGAGATCCAAAACCCATCTGGAAGGGTCCAAAGAGCCTTCTCTGTGCCGCACTGATTCTGCCTTTCCTGCTCCCTTATGGGCTGAAACCCCCGAGAGATGTGGGTGTGAACTCTCGCCTACTGGTTTGAACTCACATCATTGGTGTGAACTCAGAGTCAGCTACCTAGGAACCGGGAAGATTTGCACCACACACAGACACACACACACACACACACACACACACACACACACACACACACAGATAGGGCACAGATCTCCTTTTCTTTCAATCACCTCCCAAGTCACATTGAAAATTAAGCCACTTTCAGTTCTAACATTGACAGCTTGTCATTGTCTTCATTAACCTTACCAGGGTCAATACCTCAGACTGCAGTTTTTATAAAATTTTAATTTCTGTTGCACATTAACAATGTGCACACCTCCTCCAAATGAAGTGTGGATGGCATCTGACATAGCCCTGAGCCACGCACACCATTAGGGTTCTCCTGTGGTGGGACACTGAAAATTTGCAATTGATTAGCCGTTAGTTCTAATCCTTAAGAAAGTTACAAGGTGGAGCCAAGTGCCCTTGGCTAGTGAAACAGTCCGTGAACTGTACCAACCTTTTCCCCAGATTCCGTTGGTAGGTAAACTCAAAGTCTTAGATGGGCTTACATGGTGACAGTGAAACAGCAGGGAAAATGCTTTTCGATGGAATATGGCGAAGTGATGTCAGTTGAAAATGAAGAGCCCTGCTGTCGCACATTTCATGATCCCTTGGGAGCGTGGCCCTGGCTGGTCCTGCCCATCCAGGACAGATGGCAAGAAGTGGTGCCTGAACCCAATGCCCGGAGCGGTCATGCGCAATCCATTCTTAGGTTTTAGTGTCTCCAGTATCCAACACAATTTCACAGCTTCAATTAGGAAAGCTGGTGTAGGTTTTTCATTTTCTTTTGGTGTTTAGTCAAGCACTAAGGGATAAAAATGGAAACCAGCAACCCTCAGGGGAGTCAGGTGTTTTCATTTATCCTGGAGGCCACTGGGCATCAAAGACCAGTGAGATCTCTGAGCTGTTTCTAAATGTGGAAGTCAGTTTCTGAATCTCTCCGTTGAAGATGTAACATGAAAACACTGGAAATGTTTGGTCAGCTGAGGCATACTTTTTCTTCTATAAATAGAGCACAGAGATATAGTCTTTATCCAGTGATGTGAATATACATAACTGGCAAACAAAGCCAGTATCTAGTCATGTGTTAAAGTAATTAAATAGAAGTAGTTTCTTTTTTTTTTTTTTTTTGTATTGGGTAAAATATAATCAACTTGTATTTGTGGACAGAATAGCCCTGTACAAACAATCAAGAAAGACAAGATGCCAAAAATATTAAGGAAAACACCAGCAAAACAAATATACACAAAGAGCTCAAAGCATAACCAGATTGAGGTCATCGTAAGAATTAAGGTTCGATTTTCCATTCAAAAACTCATCAGCACAATTTACCCATTATGAGAATAAAGGAGAAGAAAAAGGCAATCATCTCAAAAAAGGAAGAGAAGGCATTTGGTAGAAATCAGCATCCATTAATGTGCTAAGGGAAACAAATGTAGCAAACTAAAAATTAAATAAACAAGCACTTCATGACTTGGAAAAGTTGTCCACGAAGACCCTAAGCAAGGATGAATCTTCAAGGTGAAGATTACATAAGCTTTTCTCCAGAGTCAGGAAACCAAACATGATGTGACAGCCCTCTGCTATTGAATATCGTGTTAGGGGCCTCTCCAGGGGAAAGAATGGCATTCTCCATGATGGTGGGTAACACTTGGCTTTTTTGGGAGGTAACACCATGCTGCATGGTAAGAAACCCCCCACAGAGCTGATTCTTTGCACACATTCAGACTTCCCAATTGTTTGGATTTGGTCATTCTTGGGGTGTAGAGGTGTGTCTCATTAAACACTTGAATTTGCATTTCTTAATGACTAATGCACCTGAGTACCTGGCAGTAGGTTTAATTTTCATCGGAATGTCATCTTCATTCCACACACGGTTCAGGTCTCGTTTTTCTAGTGCACTCCTTTTTATGGACTTGCAGGAGTTTGTTTTATATTTTAGACATTGTTGTTTTCATTAGTCATATGCGTTTACAAGCCGTTCTCTCACTCTGTGGCTTGAGTTTTCATTCTCTTTTCAGTGTTTTGGGGGAACAGAAGTTCTTAATTTATGGTCAAGTTTATTGTTCCTTTCCTCTTATTGCTGTTTGTGCCTTGTTTCAAGTATTTTCACTTCACCAAGCTCATGAAGATAGCCTTTCCTGGTCTTATCCATAAATTTCATTCCTTCTTTATAATCCTTCTCTGTGTATGTGTGTGTATTCTCCATATAGATGCTCATTTGACCAGCTGTCATATTGCACATTATTCTTGGATCCTTGCACCAAAAGCATAAGTAACAGAAGCAAAAATTGACACGTGGGACTACATCAAATAAAAAAGCTTTTGCACAGCAAAGGACACATCAACAAAGTGAAAAGTCAGCCTACAGAATGGGAGAAGATACTTGGAAATCATATATCTCATAAGGAACTAGTATCCAAAATATATAAAGAACTCATACAACTCAGGAGCAGTTGGTCAATTGATCAGACAATTAAAAAATGGATAGAAGATCTGAGTAGACATTTCTCCAAAGAAAACATGCAAATGGCCAACTGGTACATGAAAAGTTGTTCAACATCACTCATCATTAGGAAAATGAAAATCTAAATCACAATGAGATAGTACCTCACACCTGTTAGAATGGCAAGGAAAGTGTTGGTGAGGATGTGGAGAAAAGGAGCCTCTTGTGCACTGCTGATGGGAATGTAATTGATTGAACTCTTATGGAAAACAGTGTGGAGTTTTCTCGAGAAATTAAAAATAAAACACCATATGATTCAACAGTTCCACTTCTGGGTATTTAGCCAAAGGAAATAATATCATTATCCCCAAGAGATATCTGTAACCCTTCCCCCCCCCCCCCACCATGTTCATGGCAGCAAGACGGTTCATTATTCACAATTGCCACCCAGGGAAACCACCTAAGTGTCCATGGATATAGGAATAGATAAAGGAAATGTGGTCTAGGCATACGATGGAATATTATTCAGTCTTGAAAAAGAGGGTCATCCTGGTATTTGCAGCAACATGGATGAATCCAGAGGGCATTATGCTGAGTAAAATAAGTTAGACACAGAAAGATAAATACTGTGCCTTCTTTCTTGTAAGTGGGATCTAAAACAATGAACTCATCAGAAAGAGGCACCGCAGTGATGGTTGCTGGGAGCTGGTGAATGGAGAAGATGAGTAAGTTTGGGGATCTAATTAATGTACAACGTGGTGACTCTAATACCATGTTATATACCTGAAAGTTGCTAAGTGAGTAGATCTTACATGTCATCACCACACATACAAAGGGTAATTATGAGAGGGGATAGATGAGTTAACTCTTCTTATTGTAGTAAACATTTTATAATATATTGGACACCTTATTGGACCATATTGGACACCTTATGGGGCACCATATTGTACCAGGCACCATATTGGACACCTTAAATGTACACAATGTTACATGTCAATAATATCTCAACAAAGCTGGAAAAACCATCCATCCATCCTTACTCTTGGATCTTTGCTATCCCGCCTGAAAGAGTAAAGCAGCCTTTGGTGGGCTATGTAGGTTTTATTTGGCATTTTCATCTGATAGAATGTTAGCTTTTTAGATCTTTCTAAGGCTTTTAAGCCGATATCTACTTTTAGGCACCGATCGATTCACTGAGTCCTTGGCCCATCTTCTAGGGGCTCAACAAGTGTGAGAAGGCTGAGTGTTTGCAGAGGAGACAGCTGGTGAAGAACGGGTGCTACCCGTGCGCCGTGAGCCCGTGTGCGTGCTGAACTGACGTTGAACCTATGGCCAGAGATGGTTCCATGAGACCCAGCTGTAGCTGTCTTTCTCTATTTTCATCCAACCTTCTCATTTCAACTCCATGTCAGAGTAGGAAGAACGTACCTCAGCTTTCCCGAGACAAGCAGCTGATTCTAAGCACCGTGATGCTTCATTTCCAACAAAAACCATTATGTCGTTCTCCAGGATATTGCCCGGTTGGGGCCATGACCTTGGGAAATAGCTGTTGGACGAGTTGCTCCTGGCCCCATGTTGCTTCCGCATTTCTCTCTGGGAGGGGAAGATGAAGTTCACTGGAGATAGGAAGAAAGTGTACCTGCGGTTTGAAAGCCTTTCTCTTCTTTAGCAACATAAGAATCACTCCTTCCTAAAGTGATAGGTGGGGTCCCGTTGTGCTTACTCTGTCCTCAAATGCTGGAATGCTTCATTACAGGGTCACTGTCCTGCTTTAATGTAGCTTCTTCACCTGATTTCACCTGATTTTTAGAATGATGACTCACTTTAAAATTTTTTAAATGTTTATTTTGAAGGAGAGAGAGAGAGAGCATGAACAGGGGAAGGGCAGAGAGAGACAGAGACAGAGAATCTGAAGCATGTTCTAGGTTCTGAGCTGTCAGCACAGAGCCCAACTCGGGGCTTGAACCCACAAACCGTGAGATCATGACCTGAGCTGAAGTTGGACGCTTAACTAACTGAGCCACCCAGGCACCCCAAAAATGAGAACTCACTTTAGAATGCCCAGTCTTTTGGGGTGCCTGGGTGGCTCAGTCTGTTGAGCATCTAACGCTTGGTTTTGGCTCAGGTCATGGTCCCCTGGTTCGTGGGATGGAGCTCTGAGTCAGGCTCTGCTGACTTGAGCCTGCTTGGGACTAGAACTCTTCCTCTCTCTCTGACCCTTCCCTGCTTGTGCACTCTCTCTCTGTCTCTCAAAATAAATAATAAGCTTTAAAAAAACCACTTAGAATGCACAATCTCTTTATAGGAGATGGTATGTGCTTGTGGCAGCTGCTGAGAGGGCACGACAGGGAAAAGATGAACCTCAAAGCTTTTGTGCTGAACCCAGAAGATTCCTGAGGTTCTTCTAATTTCTATTCCTTCCCACAGGATCCTTCACTCCACACCCCTTCTTACCAGCCATTTCCTGCACACTGAATATGAGGGCTTCTCAAAGCTGGAGTTTCTATTTGCACATTTAGAGTCAAATCCACTGGGGGGGATACTTTGGGTGTTGGAGTGAGGGAGGGGCTGGGGTAAGTTGATTCGCTATGCAGAAAGTTACTGTAAACAGAACAGCATCTTTACAGACCTCTGTAAGAGGTGGCTCCCTTCATGGCAAATCTGCCCACTGATGCGTAGGCTAAAGGAAAGAAAGGATCCTGAGAAGAAGGAAGAGGATGACTAGGCGACTCACTGGGATTTTCATTTCACTGTCATTCCCCGTTTCATTGTGTTGCATTGGATGACATTGGGCTGCGTTTCATCCTATGGGCAGATTTGACTCTGGCTTCTACGGGTCCAGGTAGACTGAGATTCTGCTAAACTAGAAGAGGTGTGGACATGTCCTCTCCAAAGGGTCAAGGAAATCTGGCCCTCTAAGCAATCAGAAAATTGCCCAAGTTAGCTATGAATTTTACTGTAGTCCACTTCTTGTTACAAATTTCTCTTAATCCCAAATTCGTTCATTTTTCCCCCAAATACAATCAGTTCCTCTTCAAGTATTCATTTTAATTCCCTAACATGAACTGATTTCTATTCTCTTTTTTTTAAAAAAAACTAAAAAAAAATTTTAATTTATTTCTGAGAGAGAGAGAGAGAATGAGCAGGGGAGGATCAGAGAGAGAGGGAGATACAGAATCCGAAACAGGCTCCAGGCTCTGAGTTGTCAGCACAGAGCTGGACATGGGGCTCGAACTTGTGAACCGCATGATCAGGACCCGAGCCTAAGTCAGACGCTTCACCAACTGAGCCACCCACTGAGCCAACCAGGTGCCCCTGATTTCTATTCTCTCTTAAGCTTATTTCGAAACTTGTAAAATTGTTAAATGGGGTCCCTTGTAATTATTCTAGATCTTTGCAAGTGGGTACGAGTTGGAGGTAGTAAGCACTTTGGTCTGCCAATTTTCCCTCTGGTGATTAAAAACATGGGCTTCAGAGTCAGACAGACCTGGGTGCGAGTACGGGGTACGAGCATCTTGGCTGTTCAACACCAATCGCCACTGAAAACCTCTCTGCTTCCGTTCATCCTCTGTAACACGGGCTGGGATGCTCGTGTGGATCACTGTTGCTGGAAAGACTAAATCATCTCACGTTCACCAAAGCACATAGCTTGTCACTCAATGCAGTCACCACTCAGTGGATGTTTGTTGAATGACTGCATGAATGAGCAGCGAATAGCAATTTTGGTTGCTGCTCAAAAGAATCCCATGCAGTTTGGACATCAAAAAGACTTTACAGATGTCCAGCCAGTGCAAAACCTTTCACTGATTTCAGCTCTATGGTCGGCAGAAGGCACGCATGTCTTTGGCCCCTTATTCGAAGACTTCGAGGCAAGTTATGCTGTAGGATTCTTTAATTTTTAAACACTTCACAAGATTTACACGATATGTGTGGACTGTGTAGCATGAAGGGAGACTGTAAGTATCCTATCTTTAGTTCAGGTCAAGTTTTGAAGCCAAATGAATTCAAGTCACATTGGGTTTTCATATCAAATGAATAATAAAGTTCCTTGGTTTAGTGTAAGACGATTAATTTGAGATGATTCTAGATATACGTGCAGTGATAATGAATACAGAGGGACCCATTGTCTGGCTTCCCCCAGAGGTAATATTTTGCAGAACGATAGAATCACGACCAGGACATTGCCCTGATACAATCCACCGATCTTTTTAGGTCTTCCCCAGTTTTACTGGATACTCATTTGTGTGCATGTGTGTGTATTCAGTTCTATGCATTTGACCACTTTGTCCTGGCAACCAGTGACTTGTTCTTCATGCCTCAAATTTTGTCATCTTCAAAATGTCGTATAAAGGAAATGATCAAAACCTTTTGTTGATTGGCTTTTCTCATACTTTCCCCCCAAATCCTGGAGTTATAGTTAAATAGCCCTTTATTTCAATGATGTCTTCTCCATTAACTGGTGGGTACTATTCACTGTGTGTAACATTGTTGTGAAACATTTCCTGCAAGAGGACATCGGTCCTGATTCCAGGGTTTGGCTGCCATAAATAAAGCTGTAATAAACATTGATGCACATACTTTTGTGTGAACATAATTTTCTCGGGATACACATCCAAGAGTGCAAATGTTGAGTAGCGTGCTAGTTACACACTGGCTAGAAATTGTCATGCAGTTTTCAAGAGCAACTGAAACATTTCACACCCCCACCAGCAATGGAGGGATGAACCAATTTCTCCACATCCTCACCAGCATTTGGTGATTTTATTTATTTTATTTTATTTTATTTATTTTGTTTTATTGGCTGCTCAGATAAGTGTGGTCATATCTGCTTGTGGCCTTAAATTACATGCCCTAATGACTATTAAGGCTAAATGTCTTTTCATGTGCACATTTCCTATCTGTGAATCCTCATTAATGAAATGTCATTTTTAAGGAGGAATGTGGCAGAACTCTCCTACCTGGGCCCTGTAACTACTTCAGGCTGCATGGACACAGTGCCTTCTCTGACCAGGCTACTTTCTGGATTTGAGTACCTTCTCCAGCTCTGCTCATCCATCCCATATTTCTAGAAGAACAAGGAAACTCTCAGCCTGCAGGCTTATAAGGCTCTCTGGACCAGGGCACTTAGTGTGACTGGGTCTCTTTTCCATCTAACATCCTAGTGTCCCTGGGCAGGAATGGGGTCCTGGCCCACACAGACAGGGAGATGGCCGAGACCACGCTGTGATCGGGTCTCTCTTGCTCACCTCCACCCTTTCTGTATCTGTCAGATGTAAAGGGAGTCCCACAGGCTCAAAGAAGAGGAGAATGGCCACTAATTTTTACAGTCTATTTATTTATTTTGAAAGAGCTAGAGAGAGAGTATGAGCTGGGGAGGGGCAGAGAGAGAGGAAGAGAGAATCCCAAGCAGGCTCATCGGCCTGACAAGGGTCTTGACTCCATGAACCGTGAGACCATGACCTGAACGGAACCAAGAGTCTGGTCACTAATTGTAATCAGTGCCTCCACTGATGGTCCCTGTCGGTGGTTGGGGAGATGGCATGATGGTGTCAGAAGGGCTCACATTCTATCCCGGGGTAGGGAGGCGAGGGTGAGCTGGGCTGAGCTTCTCTTATTTCTTGGGTCAACCTTGGGGGTTGGAGGGTACGTGGCATCCTGCCCCTGTGCTGGGACCCAAACCACTTGACCTTGTCTTAGCCTGGCTCACACCTCTCCACTGCTCACCCCTGGGGTAGGCAGGAACTGGCACTCACAGATCTGTGTCAGATCGTCCTGGGCTCATGCTCCAGCTGCCAACACGGGTTCAATAACACGCAATAGTTGAAGCATTCTTCTTTACAGGATGATCTTGATCTCTCAGTCAAAGAACCAGGATTGTGGTCTGACAAAAAAATTTTTATTTTCTGAAATAGGCATCAACTTCTATGAAAAATAAATAAACGTGTGTGCCTGCTTGCATGTTCAAGGCATTACATTAAGGAATAAAATTAAAAGAGTGACAGCAATGCTGGGCACAAACCAGCATCTCCTATATACTAAATGCATAATGGAAACTTTTGGAAGTTTCTTTGCAAATCTTAACGTACATCAGCACCATAGCGATACTGAGGTTAATGTAAGCTTGGCAACACATGATATGTGTGCTGAACGCCCATCGTGAATGCTCCTTTAAACAGACAGATTTTCCATAGCTCAGGCACAGAATTTTTCCTTTGCATGTCATGTACTTTTGAATAAAAGCGCCTTGAAGGTTTCATCAGCTTAGCATTTTTGGGGAAAGAGCATTTCTTTCCTTTATGCCAATCCTCATGATTTATCCGAGGGTTTTGCCAAAAACACCCTGCACCCCAGAGTCGAGAATAACAGCGGGTACTTAGAAGTTGGCCACAGCTGCATTTTTCATCCCCGCCGTGGTCCACCTTAGGCTCTGGGCTGGGCTGATGCAGTGACTGGCAGTTTCTAGCAGAATCGCTTTGTTTCAAGTCTTACATTCAAGTCTTGGACCCGATGTGATTTCGTTTTCATGTATAGTGCGAGAGAGGGGCCCAGTTTTCTGAACACCGGCTACAGAAGGGACTGCCCTCTCCTATTGTCTATTCTTGCCTCCCTTGTTGTAAGATCAATGGCCTTCTATGTGTGGGTTTATTTCTGGGCAATTCTTTCCTGGTCATCTATATGTCTGTTTTCACGGCAATACCATGCTATTTGATTTCTGCTCTACTGTTTACTTTCTCCTGCGAACTTTGGGTTTAATTTTCTCGTCTCATCTCTACTTCCTTACGTTGGACACTTAGATGATTGAGTTTTAGATCTTCTTCCTTTTTAGTATATGCCTTTAGTGCTTATAAATTTTGCCCAGTCACTGCTTTCACTACGCTCCACAAATTCCAATACATCCCACCTTCATTTTATCTGTTTCAAAATCTTTTTAAAAAAATTTTTAATGTTTATTTACTTTTGAGAGAGAGAGAGACTCTGAGTGATAGAGGGGCAGAGAGGGAGACACAGAATCAGAAGGAGGCTCCAGGCTCCAAGCTGTCAGCACAGAGCCTGAAGCGGGGCTTGAACGCATGAACTGTGAGATCATGACTGGAGCTGAAGTCAGACGCTTAACTGACTGAGCCCCGCAGGTGCCCCTAAACCTGCTCCTTTTCTAGTTCTTGTCATTTCTTTACATAGATCAGCACATTCTGACACAAATAATTGTTCTTCTCTCTGAATAAACTGAGCCACCCAGGCATCTTTAAAGTTAAATTCCTATGATAAAGCTTATAACTACATCTATACATATACATCTAGAATTAATGTGAGCATTAGAGGGAAACTTTTTAAAAATTTTTCTTAATGTTTATTTATTTTTGAGAGAGAGACACACACACAGAGTGTGAGCAGGGGAGGGATAGAGAGAGAGGGAGACACAGAATCCGAAGCAGCCCCAGGCTCCTCACCGTCAGCACAGATCTGACTTGGTGCTCAGTCTCACGAACCTTAAGATCATGACCTGAGCCAAAATGAAGAGTCAGACGCTCAACCGACTGAGCCATCCAGGCGCCCCCAGAACTAGGAATTCATCAGAAAGTGTTTATATCACCAGTGCATTCGGACTGACTTTAATACAAGGAAAGAGAAGACAACAGCGTGTTTTTTCTATGATAATCGAGAGAGATGGGTCTATTCTCAGCTGACTGTACATGAGCAGAGAAGCTGGTCATGGGTTGGGGTTGGTGATGTCTTTCACTTGCGGGAATTTGTTATGAGCCCAGGGAGTGTGTTTCCAGCTTTGGTAGACTCACAAGATTGAACATGAGCTGGAATTAATTTGCCCTAAATTCTTGCTCTATATTCTTCTGCTGTAAGATCTAATCAGTAAGTGCAAATATTTACTCTCATCTCCAAAAGTTCTCATGAAAGCTTGCCTTACTTTCTGAGTTCGTGATCTTAAATTCAGGCAATTTAAATCGTTTGAAAGAACTTTATAAAAGTATTCAACAGAGTCAGTAAAAAAAAACAAAAACAAAAAACAAAAAACCAACGACGACGAATATTTGCATGTCCTGACGGTCAGACGAATTACCTCATTTTTTCCAAAACACACAAACAAGCAAACAAAGAAATCAGCTTTGGGTAAAAATTGAAGATGGAAAATTTCAACCAAACAGGAATTGTCCATAAAAACCAAGTGCCATCCAATTAAAGCTTATAGTGGAAACTGTTTCACAATTGTAATTAAATTGGTCATTCTCTCCCCGTTTTTTATAATGGGTTACAATACCTCAACTTGATGAGAAAGGCCAAGCCAAAATATCAGAGCTAAAACCACATGAAGGCTCTTAATATTTGTGCTAATTTCTATCCCCTCTGGTGTGTGTTGTGAAATGTAGGCTTCTTTTCAAGCCACACATCCCTCCTCTCCCTTAACCCTGGGTCCCCAGTGAGTTGCAGAGAAGTTTCTAGAGTTAAAGAATTATTCTTCTCTTCAGTCACTAAAATAATGGAAACTACCACTTTTCTGCATGACAAGCAGGTAAACTGAATGCCTCTTTATTTTGGGAATGCATCAGTGCTCGGTCCCAGATGGAATATAGCAGTCTTGTCTGCAGTGAGGTGTGTAAATCAAAAACAGTATCTGGAGTTTGGGGGGGAGGCTATGCCCTACTTGACCGCGGCCATGCCCAACATTTCCCCACATCCAGGGCCATAGAAATGAGAGCCCAGCCCTCACTTCCAAAGCTCTGGTCTGTGAGTGCACTGGGTTGGCAAACAGAAAGCACCATCGGGCAAATGACGTGTAGACCTTCATCCAGCACCTGCACCGTGTCAGATACCAGCCTCTTTTTCTCTCTGTCTTTATTGTTAGCATAATTTAAGGGGAGAAGTGTCGTCCTTCCTCTTTTAAAGGCTTTCTATTGACAAGCGAACTCCCTGGAGGGTTGTTCTTAGAAAGTCTCTTCCGGTAGGAGCAGAGGTGCTTGGAAAAGGCAGGAGTGGGGGCTGTAAAGAACATGTGACCAGTCCCAGGGGATGGAGGACTGCCCCCAGGACACCTGCTGGTGAGGGCTGGTTACTCAACAGCCTCTCGTATGAAAGCAGTCTGCTTTCCCCTAATGTACTGCACCAGATGGATGTACAGACAGCTTGTCCTCTCCCATCTCCTCCTTGGAGGAGGTTAGCACATTTTCGACGTCTGCAGACATGGGGCTGCTGTCCTCACCTGTGCTTCTGACCACCCTGACACCTGGGCTCCTCGCCATCACTGCGCCGTGTAAAAATGTCGTGTGTGAGCACCTCAACTCGGGGCAGGATGAAGGGAAAGTGTGTGAGGGCTATCCCGAGGTGGGCTGAGTAATGAATCAAGAAATACAAAATGTGCAGCCATGGTGTTTATTTGGGAGAAGGTCCATTTTCACCACCGTTGTTTCAAGCTGGGGTTATGATGTTGGTCCCAAGGCGCTACAGGAAGCTTCCCTCAACGCACATTGCTATACAGTCTGGACCAGAGGAAATTAAAGCATACAGAGAACACCAAGTCAAAGTAAGAATAGTAAAAACGTACTCACTACCCAACATGAGTGCATTCGCTGTCAGTGATCGTAAAACTTGGCTTCACGCTTCATGGAAATCGAAGGAAATCAAAGCACACCTACTTGCGCATGTATTTTTATTTTTATTTTTTTTTATTTTTATTTTTTTTTACAAATAGTTTATTGTCAAATTAGTTTCCACATAACACCCAGTGCTCATCCCCACAAGTGCCCTCCTCCATGCCCCCCCCTCCTCCCCCCCCATCCACCAGTCCTCAGTTTTTGTCAGCATTCAAGAGTCTCTCATGGTTTGCCTCTCTCCCTTTCCCCCACCATTTCCGCCCTTCTTCTCCCCCTTGGTCCTCTGTTAAGCTCCTCCTAATCCTCCTATACGTGCACACATATGATATTTGTCTTTCTCTGCCTGACTTATTTCGCTCAGCATAACACCCTCAAGGTCCATCCATGTTGCTACACATGGCCAGATTTCATTGTTTCTCATTGCCATGTAGTATTCCATGGTATAGATAAACCACATCTTCTTGATCCATTCATCTGTTGATGGACACTTAGGCTCTTTCCAGGTTTTAGCTATTGTGGAGAGTGCTGCTATGAACATTGGGGTACATGTGCTCCTATGCATCAACATTTCTGTATCCCTGGGGTAAATTCCTAGCAGTGCTATTGCTGGGTCATAGGGGAGTTCTATTGTTAGTTTCCTTAGGAACCTGCGCATGTATTTTTAATTACGTGACATGAGGAAATATCCTAACTCCTCCAGGGAGACCAACATTCATCTCTTTATTTTCTTTTTTTCTTTTCTTTTCTTTTTTTTTTTAATTTTTTTTTTTTATTTATTTCTAGGAGAGAGAGAGATAGACAGCGTGAGCAGGGGAGGGTCAGAGAGAGAGGGAGTCACAGACTGAAACAGGCTCCAGGCTCTGAGCTGGCAGTCAGCACAGAGCCCGACGCGGGGCTCGAACTCACGACCGCGAGATCATGACCTAAGCGAAAGTCGGACGCTTAACCGACTAAGCCACCCAGGCGCCCCTCTTTCTTTTCTTTTTAATGTTTTATTTATTTCTAGAGAGAGAGAGAGACAGCGTGAGCAGGGGAGGGTCAGAGAGAGAGGGAGTCACAGACTGAAACAGGCTCCAGGCTCTGAGCTGGCAGTCAGCACAGAGCCTGACACGGGGCTCGAACCCACAAACCGTGAGATCATGACCTAAATGAAAGTCGGACGCTTAACCAACTAAGCCACCCAGGTGCCCCTCATCTCTTTATTTTCAAAGTAGAAGTTCTAAGACAATTTATAAAATGATTTTTGAAAATACTGGTTGGGAGCTGAGGAGATCAGTAAAAATAATTTGAGTGAATGCATTTCCAGCTATGGAATTTCTGGTCCTCAGGCTTCCTGGGGAAGATAAAGTCTGAACAACCATTGGTAGAAAGCCTCCCGATATGGAAGGAAGGTTTGATGAAATTGAACGAGCATGGGACTGGAAATCAGAACCCTGGGTTTGGACTCTAGCTCCCTGGGTGACTGGATGGATGACTTTGGTGAAGTCACCTTCTGTGTCTCTGTTTGTCTCCCATGAGCACGTGCAGAAACATGCTCCTCACTGCCTGGGCTCCCTTCTGTGTCACTAGCACCCGGAAACTGTCCTGGCACACAGTAGGTGCACAATAAACGCTTATCAAGATCTTCGTCGAATGAACAGATGGGATGCATCATGGAGCATGAGATTTACAAAGTGGAACTCTTCTTGCTGAATATAGACTACGATACAGATTGTTGGGGGGGGGAGGTCCACATTTGGAACTACTGGCTTATGCCCTGGTGCCTTAGCCTGCTGTGGCTGCCACAGCGAAATACCATCAAGGAGGTGGCTTGGCCAAAAGACACACATCTCTTACAGCTCTGGAGGCTGGAAGGGCAAGATCCAAGCGTGGGCAGGGCTGACCTTTCCTGAGGCTTTTTCTCCTTGGGGTCTAGATGCTCATCTTCTCCCCATAGCCTCATGGCGTCTTCTCTCTGTGTGTATCTGTGTCCCGATGTCCTCTTCTTATAAGATGCTTGTCATAGCAGAGCAGAGCCCACTGTAATAATGCCATTTTACCTCAATTATCTCTTTAGAGGCTCTCCGTCCACATATAGTCCATCAAGCTCCAACGTATGAACTCTGGGGGAGTTCTGCTTTGGGGGAAGATACAACTCATTCCATGTAGCATCCAGTGACCCCAAGGAGAGCTAATTCAATGACACTCTGTTAGCTCAGCAAATAGAAAGCCAAGCAGGCTGGTGTCAGGAGACTCTGAAATGCGGCAGGATAAGGAATAATATCCCAGAATGTATCCAGAATACATTAAGAAATGGAATAGTAATTATTAACTCCCCAATACACATTTTTAGCTCAAATTCTGTTTAATCCAGGCTAGAGGCTCTGTAATTAGAGATACAATTTTCTCTCCATGCTAAAACGCTTCAAAAAGTGAAAATAGGATTCTAGCTGCATTTTCTCATTGCTCTGTGTTCACCTCTGTCGACGGTCAGCGTGTTTTGAAATTCAGAAGATGCTCTAAAAACTAAATGGGGCCATTCGGTCGACACAGGCAAAGCCACCAGTGCCAACTTAAAATATTTATGAGTTCAGAAAAGCCTGAGGGACGATGAGGAATGATCCCCGTTCTTTCTGCCAGTTGGCGTAAGTTGCCCACAGTCACTGAAAATCGTACGATCTGTTAAGATCCATGGGTGAGTTCTATTAGAGTCCAGCAATGGAGAAGCTGTCTCTCTTGTTTTTTTTTTTTTTAAATTTTTAATGTTTTATTTATTTCTAAGAGAGAGAGAGAGACAGCGTGAGCAGGGGAGGGCCAGAGAGAGAGGGAGCCACAGACCGAAACAGGCTCCAGGCTCTGAGCTGGCAGTCAGCACAGGGCCCGACGCGGGGCTCGAACCCACGAACCGCGAGATCATGACCCAAGCGAAACTCGGACGCTCAACCGACCAAGCCACCCAGGCGCCCCTGTCTCTCTTGTTTAAAACACTTTGGTGTTCCGGTGGCTTCTGGGCCATGGCGATCTCCTCCCCCCTGTCCCATTCTCCAGTTGCAGTTTATCTGTGCACCTGGCAGACCCCCTCCTCTGCCACCAGCTTCAATTCCAGAAGTGCTCGACTGTCCCCCAGCTCCCTCTGCAGCTCCGATTGTCCCTAGAGGCTCAGGGCCACACCCCAGCCACTCACACGGCCCTCACCTTGTCCAGTGCGTGTCCTGGAGACCACGAACACCCACCCAGATCCCTGAGGCCACGCCCCCTCAGCTTCACATGTGCTCTTCCCAGTGAGCAAGGTTGCCATCTCTCAATGGGGCCCTGAGCGAGTGTCCCTGCTCGGCCCTCCGTTCCGCCCGCCCTGTCCCATTCGGACTGCAGGGTCCAGAGGTCCTCTGACAGGGGAGGTTACAGGAAAAAGTAAGGTGAGAAGGACCGCGGCTTCTTCCAGGTCACAGAGGGTGGGAAGACCGCATGTCCTGGATCAGAGATCGGCTTCTTATGCCCAGGATGCACCTGTCCCCTATGTGTGGGATCTGTTTCTTCTGGACCATGAAGGAGACACGTAGATGCTGCACTTGGCCTTTTCAATGACAATGACCTTGAGAAGTCACATGCTGCCTTTGACCATTAGCCTCCTGGGGGCCCCACTTTCCCTTCTCTCCCCCCTTCTGTAGGCTGGCGTGGGGACCTAATAAGGTGGGCACTGCAGAGCGCCCACATTCACGCATGCTGGCTGTGACACTTGTTTTCATTAAATGAGTGTTTTATCAGGACCAGTTCCTTCAGGGGTTCTGCCTGCAGGCACGCATGCCCCATGCCGCTGGGTGGTGAGGCTCCCAAGGCCATTGGTCACCTGCGTCTGTGGCTTCCTGCGTTCTCCCTACATGGCCTCAGCACTCAGCCAATCACATACAGTCATCTTCACAAAGACCAAAGTATTCGCGAAGATCATGAAAGAAAGGAAGTGCCTTCTAGTCCCGGATTGGAGAATATTATCTCAGAATAGAGAGCCTGGCGTTGACGTTTCTGTATTTCTGTGACTATCGGTTCCTTTCAGATGTGTTTCCCAGAGTCATGGCTGGGCCTTTTATCTCCATATATTTCAAGAGAGACATCTTAAGTAGGAGACCATCTGGAAATGTCACCTTCATATCTTTTTAATGTTTATTTATTTTGAGGTTGGATTCTGGTTGAGGTTGGATTTGACAGGGGTCTTAACACCTATTGAGATAATGAGATACTTTCCTAAGGTGGATTAATATGTTGTCTGATATGTATAAGGATCTCCTAATACCGAGTCCATATTGCACGTCCTACTTGGTTGTGGTGTATGATTTTCCCTACATGGTGCTGGATTCTGCTTGCTAACATTTTGAGAAGACACATTGCCTGGATGTTCAGGAGCAACATATGTCTGTGGTTCTTTTCCTGTGCAGGGACTTCATCTGACTCAGGTGTCAATGTATACCCGCTTCACAGAAGGACTTGGAAAGTTGTCTTTCCTTTCCTTCCAGTACTCTGAGAGTATTTGTAGAGCATTCAAACCTTCGAAGGGTTTCCCCTTGGAAACCACGCAGGCCCCATATAATTTGGGGAAAGTTCCTTAAACACATTTCTCTGTTTATTCTATGAAAATAGTTCTGTGTAAGCTTTATAGCACTAATGAGGTCATTTTGGTAATTTACAGCTCCCTAGCAAATTTCCATTTAGTTTGAATTTTCAAATTTATTCATATAAAGATTTGCAAAATAGCCTCATTTAAAAAAAATTCTCCTGTCCCAACGGTTCCTTAACACATATCACTTCTTATTTAAGTCTGTGATTTCTCCCTTCCATCTTAATTAAGTTAGCTGGTGGTTTGTCTGTTTTGTTAATTTAAAAACATGATTTGAATTTTGGTTAATATTATTTTTAATGCTCTTTTTAATTGGTTTCTGCTTTTTTGCCTTCATTATTTCCTCCCTGAGCCTTTTCTTTTTTCTCACCCATGGGATTTTAATGCATTTATTTTTATTTTCTCATTCCTATTGATAAAAGTGGCCATCATTTCCTCTGATCACCGCTCCACGTTCATCCCATGTGGTATTTTCATTTTTATCATTTTAAGTTTGTATTTCCCCTTTCACTCAGGTTGTTTCATGAGACTTCCCTAATTTTCAGGTGGAAGGGTCTTTGTCTTTGGCTTTTGTTCATGAGTTCTAGCTTCATCATTCTGCGATCTGAGCAGGCGTTGGTACAGTCTCTCCTCTCTGAAGGCTGATACGTTCTTTGTCGACTGGTAATGGGCAGTCTCTGTGAATGTGTGCAGGCAAGGAATCCGCGCTCTCCAGCCTCATCCTTTGGGCTGCCTGTGGACCCGCGACATCACTCCCAGACTCTGTCCTCTAACGGCCCAGCTCTTTCCTCCTGGCTCCCCATCTCTCTGGCGCAATCACCTGCTGTCTCTGCGTTTCTAGGTCTCCCTATGCACGAGGCATCACACACTGCTGACTTAGCCAATGCATAAATGTCCATGTGTGCTTTATTCCCATCACCAGGTGGCATTAAAAGCGCCATTTTTGTCACATCTAAAAACTCGATAATAACTGTCTAGTGTCAGCAGGGTTGCCCTGCTTTTTAATTCTCTTGGTTGACTTTGTTCCCCTCGCCCAATGCTGTTTTCCAGCCTTGTCCAGTCCCCTGAGAAGGATGTGTCTCTTGCATATAGTGCTGAGCAGGGTTTGGCTTATGAATCATGTTGCACAGATTTTTACATCACTAGGTGAGCTAGGCTCATCCACACTTATCCTTACGACACGTTTGATCTCAATGTTGTCATAATATTTTATATTAGTAATATTATATTTATCACAATATTATATCACTGTATACATTTTGTCATACAGTGAAACCTTGGTCTGAGAGTATGATTTGTTTCGGAACCATGCTTGTCATCCAAAGTCCTTGTCTCTCAGAGCAAATTTCAGAAACTTTTGACTCAGTCATGATCACATGATGTTTGGCATCAGGAACGACTCGTCTTGCAAGACAGGGCTCCTTTATCAATCGACAATTTATTAGGAATGTTTGATCATCTTGCAGAACATTTGCAGAGCATGCTCCTCGCCGTCCAAGGTTTCACTGTAAAATTGTTTTCTGGGGGGACATTTAAGAGGCTTTTACTTTAGTTTTAGCTTTTACCCTTGTACATTTTTTTCTGATAGAGAGAAAGTGAACGAGAGAGGGGCAGAAGAGATATGGAGAGAGAGAGAGAGAAGGGAAAGAGAGAGGAGAGAGAGAGAGAGAGAATTTCAGGCAGACTCCATGTCAGTGCACAGCCTAACATGGGCTCCATCCCACAACCTGAACTGAAATCTGGAGTCCGATGCTCAGCTGACTGAGCCCCCGCGGCGCCCCTACCTTTGCAGATTTTACTATTCTTAGTTCTGGGTTTTCTGTTTACATGTTATCAGCAGGTCTGCTGTTTGTATGTTTGTTTCCATTGACCCCACATCAGGCTCTGTGCTAACAGCTGGGACCCTGGAGCTGTTTCGGATTCTGTGTCTCCCTCTCTCTCTGCCCCTCCCCCACTCGCACTCTGTCTCTTTTTCAAAAATAAATAAACATTAAAAAAAATTCTCTGTTTTTATCCGTTTCTTTTGTTATTATTTGAAATCTTTGTGTTTTGGGGTGAAGGTGGTTTCTCATGCGCTGTATGCTTTTTCAGAACATGTACTTACTTCTGGAGCACTGTACAGTACCCCCTCCTCGGGTGTTCCCCCAGGTCCCCAGATCCTGCCTCTCCTTGGCACCGGTGGGACTTGGGAACACAATGGCATATCACTCCCGTGACTACGTGTGTGATACAGAAAAAAGAGATGTTGCCAATGTAATTAAGGCCCCTAATTGACTCTCAGTTAATCAAAGGGCATTTACCCTGGGTGGACCTGAGCTAATGAGCTGAGGCCGTAGAATAGACGAGAAACCCAGCAGGCCCTCTCTTGGTGTCCTGGAAGAAAGCAAAGAGCATGTTGTGAATTGTGTGGAAAAGCCAGGAGCAGGGACAAGAGAATAGTGCCTGGGACCCCAGCAAGAAAGTGGGGACTTCACTTCTACAACTGCGAGAAAATGAATTCTGGCAACCATGTGCCTCGGCCGGAAGGAGGACCTCAAGCTCCGGGTGGGGACACGGTCCAGCATCTTGCTTGTGGCTCGAGGCCCCTGTGTATGGAGCCCGGGGTGCCGTCTCCAGCCTTCTCGCTCACACAGGCTGCGAGAGAAACATTGGGTGTTATTTATGGCAGGAAGTTTGTGTGACTTGCCATGTCAAAACAGAAGTCATACGTGTGCTGGTACTTGCAAGCCGGGTGCTAAAAGAGTGTGCATTCTTCTGGTGCTGGGCAGGGGACGGAGGGTGAAAGGGTTTGGGAAAGCATCCTGGACAAAGCCAGGATGCCTGGGGCAGGCTGTTAGCAGAATCCGGTCTTCAGGGACACGTAAAGGATGGCTCTGAAGGAGGTGAGGTGCATGTCATTGGAAACTGGGGAAGGGGGTCCCTGTTCTGTGGTGGCAGAGAGCTTGACGACGTTGCTTCCTGAGGTTATGTGCAAGCAGCTAGCATGGCCAAGCAGCTAAGGAGATTTGCAAGCAGAGTGTGGGAGGTGCTGCGTACAGCGGGATCAGAGTGGAAGAGAGGCATTGGAAGGACTGACTGTTCAAAGGAACCAGAACCGGGTGGCTCTGGAACTTCTTAGCCTCTCCAGAGGGCAGAGGATCCTACACGTGAGCGAGAGCTGCTGAAAACTCTCACTAAGGAAAGGCTGAGCATGTGAGTGGCCCCTCCCACCAAGGACACACTTGCAGGTATGTGATCCTCGCGGAAAGGCTAAGGACCTGAGCTGGCACTAGAGAAGGAGTTGGGATGATCTTGGAAAGATGTGTGGATGTGGCTTTTGTCTGATGGGGTCTAATCCATGGAAAACCCACAAAGATCATCAGAAACACAGCCAGCGTGGACTTCAAGGGACAGAGTGGGGACAGGAGGACAGGAGGCTACTGGACTCCTAAATTCTACTAGCAGGAAGCAGACCACTAAAACCACTTGGGGCTAAGCCTGTGCTGCCTTTCCTGCTGAAGGAAGGGTGGGTGGCTTGGTGGGTGGGACACAGAGCCCAGAGGGAGAGCCGTGGGCCAGGAAGAAGCATTCGCAGGTGCTGAAACCGACGCAGGTGCTCCCACGTTACCAGCTGGATTTCAGGCCAGCCCCTTCCTCTTCCCTCTTCTTTTAGAACTGGAACGTCCCCAGTAGTTGTCCTCTGCCTGTGGGGGGGAGGGGGTGGGGACACATGGCCCCTAGTCCCAGTCCACAGATGGAAAGCAGCTGTGGCCCGAGAGTGATATTTCACCCAGGAGCCTCAGTTGGTGTGGATTTAGATGATAACTGAAAGCAACAGTTTGGATTTTGGGGCTCGTGAGCCATTGAGGTGTGATCAGGTGATGCAATTCTGATCTTGGAGCTGAGCTAGAATGAGACTCTGCTAATGCTTGCCCAAACTACTGACCTGCAGACCCTCAAGCCTGGAAGGTTGCAGGGGTTGGCTACACACAACAGAAAACCAACGTAGATATTTTGGGGCAGCTGTGGGGGGTCACATGACCTGGGAACTCACCTTAGTTGATTTGTGTGAGATTTTATTTTCTGATTTTCTGTATGGTTTTCTATGCACTGTACTTTCCTTTTGTTCTTTTTTAGGATATTGCGTATCTTGCATGTGGTATAACTAGTACATCTTGCGTGTTATGGCTTCTCAATCAGTCTATGTAAATACAGGTGCCCTAGCACGTTTTTGGGTTGTTTTGGTGGGGGTGGGTGGATACTCATCAATGGGCACATCTTCCTAAACTTTGTTTTAGAGTTCATGGTGGCTGTGATTCTTTCTGAGAGAGGGGTGTTTACTTTAGTAGTGTGTTTTTGTTGTTCTTTGTGCTTTAAAATGTGTCTTCATTGAGCATGCTTTATTAATGCAATAGTAGCAATAATCATAATGATAACCCTGGTTATTATGGACCACTGTCATGTCACATATCAAGATGAACACTTAATGTATAAGCTTTTATTTGTTCTTTGCAGCAATATTCTTAGGTAAGCACTATCATTTTCTTTTGAGGTATAGTTAGATCAATGTCAAAAGCACGGTAAAATCAAGATGAAATTTTGTTGGGAATTATATACAACTATACCGGGAAGGTATCTTTTTCTCCCCCTTATGAGGATCTTCATCATGTGATGAATATGTATTGAGAGCTTGGCCTCAATCTGGACCAGGCAGTGTGCGAAGCACTTCGCATGTGTTCACCCTGGCCACATGTGATCTTGTGATTTATAGTAAGAAATACATAATTTATAACATATAATAATGTTGGTCTTGGTCCCCATTCTTGGCACAGGGCTCCTAAAACCCTTGGAATTTTCTAAGTGGTGAGAGCATTCAGGTGTCTGTTGTTAGGTTAAGGAGGTGATGTTTGGACAGGGGCCGGTTGCCAGGGAAACCGATCCTGTTTAGAAGGTTGGAACCTGAGTCTCCCCAATGATCTCTGTCCTGGGAGGGAGAATCGGTTGCCAGTGGCCAGTGATTCAGTCAGTCATGCCCAGGTAATGAAACTCCCATAAACCCTCAATAGGACGGGATCCAGAGAGAGTCCACGTTAGTGAGGGGCCATGGGAGCTTCCTCAGACCTTGCCCTTCGCCTCTCTCTGGTTTGGCTGTTCCTGAGTTCTGTCTTTTCACAGCAAGCTGGTGATCTCGTGAGTACAGCACTCATTCTGAGTTCTGTGTGGTGCTCTAGCAAAGTAATCAAACCCAAGGATGGGTCGTTGGAATGTTTGATCTATAGAAACACAGGCGACCACCCACGTGTGACATTGACTTCTGAAGTGGGGGAGGGGCGGTCTTGTAGGACTGAACCCTTAACCAGTGGGGTCTAATGCTAAATCCAGGTAGGTAGAGTCAGAATAGAGAACATTTGTAGGATGCTGAACTGGTGCCAGAGAATTGGTGGTGGTGTGAAAACCATCACGTGCCCCAGCATTGATTATCAGACCCTTTATCCTACAGAATCAATGCCATTAGCATTCCACTTCACAGTTAAAAAAGTACAGAACTGTTAGGTGGCAGAATCTAGGTTTTGAGGACAGATATCTAGGTGTTTCCAAGCATATTTTTAATCATCGCAAAATCCTGGATTTATGACTCTTCTTATCAGTATTGCCCCTTCTTGTCTGTATGATGAAGGGTCTTACATGTAATTTATTCAAGATTGCATAGATCAAGGCTGCATGTGAAGGGCTCTTTACCCTCCACGACTTATAAATATAACTGCTCCCATTGGAAGAAGAAGACTATGGACATGGATTTTCTGCAGCTGTTTTATAGGAAATGGAGGCACCCTACCTATCCTTGCCCTACCTCATTTCTTGTCTTATGACTTACAAATATTCTGTTGGGTTGACTCGGGCCATGGTAGGTCATTTATCTCCTTGATGGGCTTCTTGGGTCTGGAAGACCAAATTGTATTCAATTTGGATTCAAGCAATGTTGGATTAGGCTGGGTTTAACATTTCCCCTTTCTGGGTACATTCCACCCTTGAGTTGCTCCTACCAAAAAAGCTGGCTAAGCAGTTCTTTGCTGGGCTAGACCATTTCCATGGCCCCACACCTGGGCTGTGACTCACATTTGCCCAGAGGCCAGAGCCCATTTTTAAAAAAGGATGTTTGCCTTTGCTTTGACCTCCAAAAAAGATAGAGGAAGACCGAACTGTCTTCAAGAGAACTATTCTTTCTTATCCCTCAGAGATGCATGGTGCACAGGCAATATTTCACTTTTTCTTTCGGCAAAAGTGTCGCTTTTTTGCCTCTTTTAGGAAGATAGTTCCATGTCACCACTCAGAAAGGTAAACCTCAAAAAAGGATGCAGAGATGTTGACTTGGCAGCTGGGGCCTCAGATGGAGGCTTGCCATGAATTCTGACCTTGTTCCAAACAAAGCTGCCACAGCGTCATCCAGAGCCCTGCGTCTGTGTTATGGTTTCGCTGTGTCTCCCGGTTACTCCCTGGTTCATGGCTTCTTCCTCAGCTCACTCGTAAAAGACTCCAAAGCGAGCAACCTAATTGCTGTGTGGTGCTAAAGTGTTTACTTTAATCCTAAGTAAATAGTTATAAGGTTCAATAACTTAATAACCCCATGGCAACATTATTAACTTGCCTCTCAAATTCTTGAAACAAGTCATAACTCCTTACACCCTTCTCCAGTGACTTCCATAAACATAAAGGAATCCAGAAACAGCTGGGAGAATTTCAGTCTCAACATTTTTCTCTTTAATATTTTGCTCTAGTTCCTTCAAGATTGAAAAATATAGGAACAGTGTTCATAAAGAACACTGTTATCATCTCCAATTCAGTTTACTATAAGCAAGACTCCTGAAAATAAGTGTAGAGGCTTTGTATCAGAGACAAAACAGTCTGATGTTTAATATTATAATATTGTTATTCACGGAAGTATTTAAAAATCTAGGCGTAGTGACTAGTAATATGAACTCTTCAAACTATCTTTGCTACTTTGTATGAAAGACAGGGATGGACAAAATTATGGAAAAATGAGGCACGTCACTGGCTCAGTCAGTTAAGCGTCCAACTCTTGATTTTGGATAGGTCATGATCTCATGGTTGTGGACATGAGATCGAGCCCCTTGTTGGGATCTGTGCTGGCAGCTTGGAGCCTGCTTGGGATTCTCTCTCTCTCTCTCTCTCTCTGGGCCTACCCTGCTCCCTCTCTTAAACTAAATAAATATTTAAAAATGTATGAAAAAGAAGGAAAGCAAAGCAGAATCTGGAATTAAGTGCCTTGTGGATTAAATTTAGCAAAGCAGCAGCAAAGTTGTGTGAGAAATGCTTCATTCAACGGATAATGTTTAGCAGCTGATAGACATCATTCCTGGGCTCATTTCCAAGGAAAATGGAAATACAGCATCCGTCTTCCACACGTCCAGTTGCCTCAGACCCACGTTGGGGTTGGTGAACACACCTTGGCTTGGCGAGAAGGTCACTCAACTAAATGCATTCTGAGATCAAAGAACATTCACAGAAAGATGTTATTTTGTCCCTCCAGGACCCTTGAGCATGACGCAGAGGTCCATATGTATTTCCTCTTTCAACACCCAAGATAAACACCCACTGTGGATGAGGGCCTGGGGGCCTCTGGAATGCCAGCCTCTACTTCTAAAATCTCTTAAAGTTTTAAGAGGAAATGCGACTGAATTTCTTCCTTCACGCCTCATGAATTGAAAGCTTTTGACAAAACATTTGTTTTGGTGGCTCCTCTTAGACACATTTTCCACAACGTATTTAAACTTCAGGTCCACTCATTTTGAGAACATATTTTTTAATATAACCAAAAAACCCTCAAACAACCCAGCACCAACAGTGAGAAGTTAGTTGTCTTGTAGTCCTTCCGCTGAGGCAGACTGAAACGTGGCATCCAATACCGCAGTGACCAAAGATGGAGTTCACACACCACAAGAAGTCTCAGAGCCACTTCCCTTCTATAGATTCAGGGGGCAAGACATTGTGACTGCAGCTGAGTGTACCAGGGCAAGGTAATGAGTTGTCACTGACCGTAACCTTTTGGTCTGGGTCTGCAAAACTGTGACATGGCAAGAAGGAACATGAGACACATTGTCTGAAATGCATGACCAATGAAGGCAGCTGTGGAAGGAATTCTTTCCATAACGGAACAATTCCCTCCTGATATTGGATCACATTCCACATCTTTCCTCACTAAAGATGAGCATGTGCCAAAGGCTTTGACACTCCCTCCTTCCAGAAAGTACCCCTTCCAGTTCTGTGTCTCACCAGCTCTGTTGGTGCCGTTTCCTCTCTCCAGCCCAGGAGAGCTTCAACAGACCCCAACCATACCCACATCTCTGCAAGTAGCAATTCATCCCTATTCAAACCCTTGGTGATGAGGTCTCTAGCTTTGGAGACTAGAGCAATTCAGTTGTGACAACTGAGATAGAGAGCATACAAGAAAGAATCCAGGTTAAAGAGGAAAGAGTTTCTCTTTGGGCATGCTGAATCTTCGGGAACTTCGGGACACATAAGTGTAGTCATTCAAGAGCAATTCATGTACAGGGTTATAAGGGTTGAGAGAGAACATGAGGAGTTCAGCATTACATAGAAGTGGATACAATGAAGCTAGTTGACGAACTCATCCAAGAAAGGGTAAAGAACAAAAAAAGCAATGGGCCAAGGGGCAGCCTTCCTCTGCCAGCTAAAATGGTAGGCAAGGCACACCCAGAGCTGGGGGCAGAAGTTCCACCAAAGAAGGAAAGTCCAAAAGAGGCAGCTTCAGAGGAGGGATGGACGGCCGTGTGGTTGGATAAGCCTCCATTGTATTTACAATGCAGAGCTCCCGCAGTTACCTGCACCTGATGATCACAGGGTCAGTGCGAGCCTTGAAGCAGGCAGTAGTGCGTCATCGCTCTGGGAGGTGAGGAAGTAAGATGGCGCCTTGGACTCCCTGCATGTCGACGACTCTACATCGACTCCCCTTTCTGATGCCTTTCATACAATGTATGAGGTAGACCGTTCAAGGCTCTACGTGCTTCCTTTGATCCTGGATTTACTCTGGTATGTCTGACAATGGTCAGAGGGACCAGGACAAGTTTCATGAATGGGGAATGAGGGAATTCATGGGAATGAATGAGGGCTTATTGAAAACCTACCAGGCACTGGCTACTAAAAGAGGATTTCCCAGAGCCACCTAATTCAGGGCTCCTAACCCAAAAAGTTAATTTCTTTCATTTCCATCAGGGAGCAGGGAGCAGTTATTACACAGAGGGGCCAGGATGGGAACCCAGTTCCAACTCCAAAACTCATTTTCTTTCCATAGCACCACAGCACGGTCTTACTGATGAGTCTCACAAGTGGCTGTCACTTTGTAGGTGATGGACATAGTGGAGGATCTAACCAACATGGCGGTAGGGCCAGGACTCTGGCTTGGGACTAACATTCTAATTCATGGCTCCTTCTGCTCCACCATATGAGCTGTTTTCAGATAGCTGAGATGGCATTGTGCTGAGCATCATGAACTACAGAAGAGTATTCAGTATATGATCCTTCTCATTAAAGATGGCAGGGTCTAAATGGGACACAGAAAGTGGAGTGGGATTCAGGCTTGGCAAGCGTGTGGGTAACTTGTTGAATGGGCTTACATTGGAGCTGAACCTTGGAAAATGGGTTTACTTTGAACAGGTGGAGATGTCCTCCAGCAGAAATGAAGAAGAGCAGTGAACTTATAATGTGGAAAACATATGAATCCAATGAGGTCTCCTGCTTGCAATCATCATAAGCAAACCAAATTGTGGAGCCCTATAAAGTCCTTAGTCATGAGAACACACAGACATTTAAACACATGTATCAGGAAGATATTGGAGGACATTTTTACAACTTCATATACAAAGTGGTGATGCCTCAGTTAGGTGTCTAGCTTTCCTACTCTAAGTGCTTTCTACTTAGAGTGTTTCCCACTCTAAGCTAGGTCCCTGGGGAAGAGAGAGAACACATAATAGTCCATTTTCAAGAAGACTGACTTCAGTCTGATAAGAGGTCAATCTCTTGCTCCCATTTGGTTAGTGTTTGATTAGTAAAATATGATCAAATGTCATGCCAAAGTGTAATTTACCACAGTTAAAACTGTGGTGCTTATAAAGAAGAAACAATTGTCAAAACTACATTGAACTAATTAGTGAGGGAATGACTAATGGCAAAACTGGTCAGTGATCATTTTTAGGAACTGGGGATTTTGAAAAAATATATATATACATTTGAATTAGATTGATAGGTTAGCTCCAAAATTTTTAGCGTTCTACAGGGTAGGAAAACCTTCCACGTTTATATTCTGTCCTGGGCAGAAATCTACAAATTTACTAACTTCACAGCAAATAGCAACATCTGGGCCGATGGCCCCTCTGTAGTTTCCAAGTTTCAGATACTTTTCTTGAAGCCAAATTCTGGAACTATCAAATGAACTGGTTAATACCATTGGGTATCGCTAGAGCCGAACCTCATAAAATCAAGTTTTATTAACACCGCAAGCATGGCACTAAAAACACTGAAATGATGTGACAAATGTTTTACATGTTAAAAATACTCACTTTTCATTTCAAAATCATTTTATATATCCTTAGGTCTTTAGACCCATGTTAATTTATACATAAATTTAAAAATTTGCCACAAGGAATATTGCCAACTTAAAGCAAAATATTTTTCCAATGGAAAATTACCCTGATATTTTGCACATACGGAGTTAAAGGGAATAACGGTACTATCATCCCTCCAGTCTCGTTTCTGCAACTGAGTATCTTAAATCGGACCATATGTGCTCCATATTAAGGACATACAGACGAATTTCTGAATTTTTCTTTATCTGTCTATAAGTGGTTGAACGTATTTTCGGAGATGAGTATGCATGTATACTGGAGGCATACTGTTAAGTGAAAAAAATACGGGATATTTTAAAAACATTAACGTCATGCTCAGAATAAACCTGAGGGACAAATCGCAGAAGGAGCAGACGGATCAAAGAGACTCGTGAATGGCCCTGAGCAGCTCTGGTCCAGGCGCCATCTGTCAGGAAGAGAGGCAAATGAATGATAACAATGGACCTTGTGGAGACAGCAGGGCTGGTCAACTTGCCTTGACTTACCCCAGGAGCTAAGGGAAACCTGTGTGTGAAATCTGTTAATGGGAGGAAAGAGAAAGGTTCCAGGGGCAGGGGGAAGGTGGGAGACTTGCTCTATGTGTGTGGGGGGGGCAGGGGGGATCCAGAGCCCCAGCTGAAGAAGGCTGAACATCCCTACTACCAAGGGTCCTGCTGGGACCTCATCCTCTGCAGCACCTGCTATGAATGCCAACTTCCAGAACACACTTCCCTGTTTCATGCCTTAGGTTCCTGTGCTAAACACCCTGACTCCCACCCCGGATGGCTTCTGCCACGTCAGTGTTGACTTGCCATCGATAGTCCAGATGCGCATTCTGTGTCTCCGCATGGTTGCCGTGACCGCCCGGGTCAGGCGGCAGCACATGACCCTGGTGGAGGACCCCATCTCCTTGCATGGGCCCCGCACAGAGCTGCTGGCCCCTGGGTCTGGTATGGGTGACTCAGCTGTTCCACTGAGCACTGAGGTGCACGGGCTTGGACCCTTGCACCAGGCTCCACACCACCCACCCCTTGGTGAGCGTGACGGCTAAGCAATGTGTTTTCCGCAGAGTGAAGGATTCATGAGGTGTGTGCCGTTCGTCGACCAGCAGTCCCAAGCCAGGCCCTCGGTATGCAGCGCACAGGCTCCTGCCAGACCCCCCACTCAGCTCTATTCAGTGCAGAGAAGGTGAAGACTCTTTTGAAGCCCCTTTCACGGTACCAGTACTTAATAAATCATGATGATCATCAAGCGGTTGGCTCAACTGCACACACTATTTCCCTTTAGGACGAATTCTGGAGGGCGAGGTGTCCTGTATGGCAGCCACTGGCCACAGGTGGCTATTTAAATTTGCATTTGTTAGGGAGCCTGGGTGGCTCAGTCGGTTGAGCGTCCGACTTTGGCTCAGGTTACAATCTCACAGTCCATGGGTTTAAGCCCCGCGTCAGGCTCTGTGCTGACGGCTCAGAGCCTCAAGCCTGCTTTGGATTGTGCGTCTCCCTCTCTCTCTGCCCCTCCCCTGGTCACACTCACTCTCTCTCTCTCTGTCTCAAAAATAAATAAACATTTAAAAAATTAAATCCACATTTATTAAAAGTAAATAAAACTAAAACTTCAAGCCCTCTGTCACGCAAACACATTCCACAGGATCAGTGGCTGCATCCGTGTGTGGCCACAGTGGGTGGGGCAGACATCTTTGCTTTGTTCCAGAAAGGCCTCTCGGGCCTGCTGAGCAGAGCTGGTGGGCGTTGTGGGGGGTGTGGGGGGTGTTTTTGGGGCAAGAAGTGCACAGTCGGCGGAAAAGGCAGGGTACGAGTTTCACTTGCAGGTCTGTTCTAATGCTTATCGCTGAAAACCTGACACATCTCGCTCAGTTGAGTCCTTAGAAAATCTCACAAATGGAGATTTGGATGGACGATGTCTTCCGGATGTGCCTCTGGCCGCGTGTGTTCAACAGACATGCGCATTAGTCGAGTTGTGTCGAAATTCAGCGTGTGTCTGATCCGACAGCGTTAAAACAAAAATCGGACAACAGCTAAACCAGGAACGCTAGTGAAGGCTTCTTCAGGGAATTCCAGAAGCTCCCCACCCTGGAGGAGACAGGGTCTGTGGCCATCGTCCCGCCTGACTCGTCCTTGAGGGTCCGCAGCGGGCCGGATGCCATGTGCCTGTTGTCATCCGGGCTCCCGTCACTGTGCCAGCAGCAGCTGGGCCTCCTTAGGTAACCATCACGGTCCCATTAAATGGATCTTGTCTCCAATTTAGATCCGGTATCTGGATTTCTGCGCGAAGACAAGAAGTAGAGAGCGGTGCCAGCTGTTGAGAAAATTCCAGAGCCTTCCTACGAGATTGTAGACAGTTCTCACCATTTGGCAGAATGCACTGGAATTGTGTTTAAAGAAAGTGGTTCACTGGTTATTTGAGTTTTCGGCTCCAGCAGTGAGGGAAGGAAAACATGGTTTTTGCTCTTAGAGAGCCCTGAAAACACACTGCTTTTGACTTGAGTGGCTACTGGATACGACGGGATTTTTTTCTGTAATGACCTCAGTTCACTGTTTTGAAGGCCAGGCCCCAAGGCAATCCGAGCGCTCATGAAGCAAGTTTACAGGGCTGTTTCTCACCCGCAGCCTTCTGACAAGTCTTTGTAACAACTCCTACAAAACGGGGCACCAGAGACCCAACACATCTTCATCTCAAGCTGTGTGCTTCTCTGAGGTTCAGTGAACATAATACCCACACGTGGCAGTAAAGGCACGTGGCACCTTTCTGCTGCGGGACACATTCTCCAGGTAACGTTCTGTGAGATATGGGGGAACTAGCACCCCTCCCCGGTGGGCTATTGAATAATAAATAATACAAGGTCATAAAGAGTAAAGTGAAAGTCAACATAATCAACTTGTGCTTCTGTGCCTATTTTGCTTTGTCCTGAAACCAACTTAACATCTTTTCCTTCACCTGAAAATAGCTGAGTGTTTTTTGCTCGGCCAGATTTTATATTTCAGCGATGAACATGATGGAAGGTGAATTGATATGTGCAGATGTCAAATTGTGGAGTAAATATATTTTACATCTGGCCATGTGAGTCATTATGTGATAATAGATAGAAGTATAAAGTGCATAAAATGGAACTTTTTTTTCATGTTTTGAAAACGTCAGCCTGGAATGAGAGCCTTTGTGTTTTGTTTTTGTTTTTGCTGAGGGTTGTTTTGCACTTAGAATATTTAGCTGTTTAAACATGTGTTTGAACTTAGGTTTTCTTAAATATCAGAAAGACCTCTGTTAAAACTTTCACCAGGCTGAACTAGGTAGGGGACCTTTCAGTTTTATTTCGTCCTTTCTTTATCTTGGGTGCTCTCACCAAGGGTTTGAGTTTAATTAATGAACTGTGAGTTTTTGAGTTTATGTTTCAGAATGCCAGTCCCTTAAAATGCTCCAGGAAGAATAGCTTCTAATAGCCCAAGTTGAAAGAGAAAATTCTGCACACTGTCTCTGTGTTTTCAAGATTCATCATGTACCTCCTTATTGCAAAGGCTCTGAGAAGTCCTTAGAAACAGGCTTGTTTAACTTTACTATGGAGCCATCCAAATTCTTTGGAGGATAGGACATCGAATAATACCATAATAGCTATTATAATACCCTTCAGGAATAGCCTTCTTTGAATCGTATTCTTTTTTTTTTTTTAATAGTTGTTATTTATTTTTGAGACAGAGAGAGATAGAGCATGAGCTGGGGAGGGGCAGAGAGAGAGGGAGACACAGAATCTGAAACAGGCTCCAGGTTCTGAGCTGTCAGCACAGAGCCCAATGCGGGGCTGGAACCCACGAACTGCGAGATCATGACCTGAGCCAAAGTTGGACACTTAACCGACTGAGCCACCCAGGCGCCCCTAGCCTTCCTTGAATCTTATTCTAAGAGACATGGGCTTACCAATTTAATTCCCTTTTGGTCCAATTTTTTTGTAATTCAGGTTGTTTGTGTGGTTTTTGCAAATAACACTGAACTGCATGAAAACTGGATTACAGTTTTATTCTACTGCTAATAAGTAGCATGATTTTATATTATTATTTTTTTTAACATTTATTTTTTGAGAGAGAGAGAGTGCAAGTGGGGGAGGGGCAGAGAGAGAGGGAGACACAGAATCTGAAGCAGGCTCCAGGCTCCAAGCTGTCAGCAAGAGCCCGACATGGGGCTTGAACCCACGAACCGCGAGATCATGACCCGAGCCCAAAGTCGGACGCTTAACCGACTGAGCCACCCAGGCGCCTGTTATTTTATTATTATTTTTTAAAGTTTATTTATTTGTTTTAAGAAACACAGAGACACTGTGGGTTGTGGAGGGGCTGAGAGGGAGGGTGACAGAGAATCCCAAGCAGGCTCCGAGCTGTCAGCACAGAGTCTGACATCGGGCTTGAACCCATGAAACCATGAGATCAGGACCTGAGCTGAAACCCAGAGAGTCAGACACTTAACCCATTTAGTCACACAGCGCCCTTACATAGCACAATTTTAAATAAATTGTCTAATTGCTGGATTCGATGGATTCATTCATAAAACACAGATAATGTAACATACACCTAACATAATAATATAGCATCCAATCTCTGGTGTTCGGATTTTGCTTGATGCATAGATGGCCTGCTTCCCCAAAGTTCCTGTCTCCCCCTAAATGCAGAAAGGCGGCATTTATGAGACAGAAATGAAAGATTCCTAAAATAACAAGGGTGGAATAAGAAGCCAGTTTCAGAATTTGCTCTGCTGCAGGGAGCGAAGCACCTGGACACGGGCTCTGTCCCTGGAAGGTTTGGGCTGTTTCCACCGTTGGGAGACTCAGCATGGAGACACTGAACCACAGGGCGCATTCCAGCAGTTTCTTGGCCGGCCCCTCATGTCAGCGTGGTGAGCTGACTGCAGCAGCAGACAGAAGGGGCCTGGGCCTGCAGGAAGGACAGACGTCCCCATGGTCCCTCCCAGACCCACTCTGCTAACGTCCCGTTCAGCCCATGGGAGAGTCCCTGGCTGAGGGCAGGAGCTGGGAAATACTGGCTGAGCAAATAGAAGCCAGCTGTCTCACGCGCAATGCTACACATTTCCAGGTTGAGAATGTGGGCTTTCCCTCTTCCATCCGGAGCCACCGATGAGCAGACGCCTGTTCCCAGTGGGAAAGACAAAGGGAGCTGGGCAGGTTAACAGTGTCTGCCAGGGGCCGTGGCTCTGTTGGGACTGCCTTAAGAAAAATACGCTTTTTTGAGCAATGGAGACAGATCCACGGTGGGAGAGGGCCAGGGACACTGACTCAGCCTCTGCATCTGGGCAGAGTGGAAAGTTTTCATCATCTTGCAAATGCATCAGCGTCCCTCACCCCTCGCCAAGTGCCAGACTTCCTCGCTTTCCTTCGGGGCCATAAATGAGTGTGGATGGCGTTCCTAAGACTTGAAACTTCCTTGGGCGGCGTGGTCACAACCGCAGTGTGCACACTGTTTCCAAACTTATAACGAGATCTGTGAATGGAAAATATCAAATGGGCCTCACGGCACCATTAAGCCAGTAAAATTTCATTATAACGAATGGCATTGGGCGTCCACACGGTAATTGGAAATACGGGCATGAATGGAAACATGGCCTTGTGGCAGATGTGGGGACTAGAGGTGACCCAGAACTCAGACTCAAAATCTCTGAACAAACAAGCAAATTGTGCCCACAAATGGCAGTGGAAAGTGGTATGAAACACCACGCGACAATTTACCGTAATCTTTACAGGCAGCCTAGGATTTTTCTCATACGTTGAGCATCTCAATGTATTTTCTATTTCTGTTTTCTATTTCCAACCACTTATGTCAAAACAGCTGCTGTTGGCTCCATCTTGAACTCTGTAGATATGGGGAGACAGACATCGTGCCCACAGACACGTGTCCCCAAATGTCACCCACCATCTCTGTGGTTTAAAAATAGACCCAGCACAATATGATCATTGTGGACTCTTCTCCAGTATCAACCTCATGCTGAAATCATGTTTGTCTGGTCCCATCAGAGGACTGTGTCCTGCTCTTTACTTCAAACAGACCTCTCACGTTCCTGGCCCCACCAGTTTTGGCCTTGGGTCGTGGCGTCGGTCATGACTAGGCTGGCCAGCTGGAAGGCTCTCAAGGTCCCTCTTGGATCCCTGTCTCGCCTGCTGGTCCTCCTGCCCCGGGTTAGAACACAGCCCTGGTTGGAAGCACAGCTTCCAGTTCCGAATTCCCGTCCAACCACACCCTTCTTCTGCCCGATAGTGTCATCTTTCATGCTCTTTGCTTACAAGATTACCGAAGACGGCCATTCGCAAGTCACATGATCTAAAATACCATGGGACGGACACCAGTTGTGAACTGGTAGCCGAAATGAAGGAAGTATTCAGTTCAGTTCAATTCATTCATTCATTCATCAAAAATGTATTAGACGCTTGTTTCACTCCAGGGATCTGGTGAACTTCTAGATCAGGGAGGTTCGTAGCATCTACCGTTTCACCTTGGAGGAATTTTATATTCAATCTATCAAAGGACTGCACTATTCCCTATTTACGATTTCCGGTATTTTCTGGAAGTTGTTGGTACTTCTTCCACCGTCTCCCCTGGCTGACAGTTTTGATTGGCCAGCCTGCCCGTCAGCTATGTCCTTCCGAGGGATGGACTCCCTCACTCCCCACTTGGAACACGTCGAGCCAGTGGTAAGAAGAATGGTGAACCAGAAAGTGGGCAGGACTGGGGAAATATGGCAGTCACCATGTCAAAGTCTATATTCCTGATTTTATAACTTAAAACTTTCCACTTTCTCACTATTGTCCTTAAATGACAATCAGGGAGGCTCGCAGCAAAGCCTCACATGACACCAGCCCTTTCTCACCGTGAGGCTTGCAGCAGGTAGGCTCATGTACAGGTGCCTGGACGGTAGGACAGTGGGGACAAGGTGGGGCCCCTTCTAGAGCATGGCAATGAGACTCTGCTTCCCCAGAACCTGGGCTTCACTCCCTCTTGTGATGGGAGTTTCTCATGGGGTCCCAAAGTTCCTAGGTATTAGGAGTTGGCCTTTCCAGACAAATCCTGTGACTAACTATGTAGAGTGCATGTCAGTACACTGCTCCTTAATATCTCCAGTGCCAAAGATGACCCCCTAGACTTCCCTAGAGGTGGGGGGTGGGGGGCTGCAGGGAGAGGTGAGCTAGATGTTCTTCCATCCAGGAAGCTTTCCCTGTCACATCAGTTTGGGTCAATTTTCCTTCCAAGAAGCTATTACATTTCTATTTGTCTACGACCCCAGCACACAGTGGATTAGAATTACAAGTCCACTTGGCTAACTAAGTCACACTTCTGATGCCTCTTGCTTCATTCTTTATTCTCAAGGCCTTGTTTTGACTATTCTGGGTCTTTTGTGGTTCTGTACACATTTTAGAATTGTTTTTCTTTCTATGTCCATGAAAAATCACATTGGCATTTTGATAGGCATTACATTCGATCTGCAGTTCCCTCTGGAGAATACTGCCACTTTCATGATATTAGCTCTTCCAGTCTGTTAGCAGGGCGTACCTTTCCATTTATCTGTGTCATCTTCCATTTCTTTCATCAGGTCTCAGTTTTCAGTGCACAGATCTTTCACCTCCTTGGTTAAATTTATTCCTAAGGATTTTATTTTTTGTGTGATGCCATTGTAAATGGGTTTGTTTTCTGAATTTCTCTTTCTGGCCATTTGCTGCTAGTGTCTAGAGACTCAAGTCCTCTGTGAAGTAGGTTATAAAGTTCTTTACGCCTACCAGTCAGCAACTTATTTCTTAACTATTTATGGTATAATTTGCCCTGCTATTTTAATGTGATAGAGTCATTTTTTTTCAGGGTTCTTTCCTCCACTTTTGTGGTCTCAATTTTAAGAAATCATGAAGACATTCTTTTATATCTTCTTTCACGGATTTAAAAGCATTTCTTTTCAAAGTTCGTCTTTTATAACACATCTTGAACTTATTTTGAGGTATGGTGCTGTTGATGTAATTTTATTGTTTCTATTTGGAAAATGAGTTGTCCCAATACGATTTAATAAATGAATTCCTCTCTTTGCATGATTTATAATGACTTCACTATTGTATGCCAAGACCCCGTTCTTTTATGGGTCTATTCTATTCATACATTTCTCGAGCCCTACCCCGTCTTTATATTGTCTTCATTAATATAGTTTATAATTAGCAAATTTAATACAGCTTCTATGTGCTAAGTCAAGTCATCTTGCTTCCTTCTCTAAAATTTTACTGGCTCGTCAAGATTGATGAATTTTTGATCAATGTACGCATTCTTAAAATACACTGACTTCACATCAAATTTCACCATTTTTAACTGTTTTGAAGGGTACGATTTAGTGGCTCTTGCTACATTCATGATGTTGTGCAACCATCCCCACTACTTAATTCAAGAACATTTTCATCACCTCGAAAAGAAACCCTGTACCCGTTAAGCAATCATGTCCCCTTGTCCCTCTCTCCTGGTCCAAGACAGCCACTAACAAGCCTTCTGTCCATGGTTTGCCTACACTGGACATTTCGGAGGAATGGAATGACAATATCTGGGTTTTCTTTTATTTGGCATCAAATTTTCAGTTTTGCCTGTGTCAGTGCATCCTTCCTTTCGTGGTGGTAAGATGTGTAGCCCCGTTTTATTTGTTTTCTCATCAGCTAATGGCCATTTGGGTTGTTTGCACTATCAGGCAGTTGTGAATAAATGCTGCTGTGGACATTTGTGCTCAAGCTTTCATTTGATCACGTGTGTTCAGTCCCACAGGTGCAGTCAGCGGGTCTCCTTTTGAAGAACCACCAGAATGCTGTCCTCAGGGGCTCTACCATTGTACCTTCCCGCCCGCAAAGTAGGAAGGGCTCCAATCTCTCAGAATTCGTGTCAACATTTATTATTGTCCATTTTTTTTATAGCTATGTTAGTGAGGGATATATGGTACCTTGTTGTGATTTTGGTTTGCATTGCCCCAATGATTATTTATGATAAGCACCTTGTCATGTGCTTTGTGGCAATTTGCACATCTTCTCTGGAGGAATGTTTATGGACGTCTCTTGCCCATTTTCTAATTGGGTTGTTTGTCTTTTCATTGTTGAGTTGTAATTGCTGTTGACATAGCCTGGATGCTAGATGTGACCTGCAAATATTTTCACTCATTCTGTGAGTTGTCTTTTCCCTCGTTTGATAGTGTCCTTTGTTGTACAAAGTTTTGAATTTTGGTGTAGTTTTGTTTATCCATTTTTTCCCCTTTCCTTCTTTATGCTTTTGGTGTCATATTTAGGAAACCATTGTCTAATCGAGGTCACAGAGATTTATACCGATATGTATGAATCCTCCAATTTTGTTCTTCTTTCTCACATTGTTTTCTCCATTTGCAGTTCTGTATGTACTTTAGAAATATCTAGTCCATTTTGTTATAAAAGGCAATTGGAGTTTTGATAGATCAATTTGGTTTATATTGCCATCTTAACAATGTCAAACCTTCCAATTCATAAGCATAGAGGTCTTTCTATTTGGTTCTGTCCTACTTAACTTCTTCCAACAAAGTCTTGTGGTTTTCAATATACTAGCATTTTGTCTCTTTTAAAAAATTCGATCATAAATATTTTATTCTTTTTTGATGCTATTGTAAATGGAAGTTTTCATATTTTTTTGTCTTTGACTTGTTTGGTGACAGTATATAGAAATACAACTTGTGTACATTGCTTTTGTGTCATGCAACTATATTAAACCTGCTTATTTCTTCTAAAGGTTCTGGGTTGTGTGTGTATTATTTGGGTTTTTCTATGTATAACACACATCATTTGTGAAATGGAGTCACTTCGCTTTTTCCTTTCCAATCTGAATGCTTTTTATTTATTTTTCTTGCCTCATTACCCTAACTAAAATCTTCTAGAACAATGTTCAATAAAGGTAACAAGGGGAAAATCTTTGCTTGTGGTAGGTCTTAGGAGGGAAAATTCTTGGTATTTCATTTTTTTTTTAACTTTTTTTTTGTTGTTTATTTATTGTTGAGAGAGAGAGAGAGAGACAGAGTGTTGGGGAGGGGGGAGAGGCAAAGAAAGAGGGAGATACAGAATCCGAAACAGGCTTCAGGCTCTGAGCTGTCAGCACAGAGCCTGATGTGGGGCTTGAACTCACAAGCTGTGAGATCATGACCTGAGCTGAAGTTGGATGATTAACCGACTGAGCCACCCAGGTGCCCTGGTATTACACTTTTAAGTATGATGTTAACAGTACATTTTTAATAGATGCCCTCTATCAGGTCGAGAAGGGTCCCTTCCTTTCCTATTCTTTAAATGTTTTTAAACGTAAGGGAGTGAGATATTTTGTCAATTTCTTTGCATCGGTTGATTGTGATGTGTTTTTTCTTCATTCTATTAATACGGTATATAGCATTTACATATTTTTTTATATGTTGAACTACCCTTGTATCCCTTGCATAAATCCCACTTGGTCACTGTGATGGCTAATTTTATGCACCAAGTCGGTAGGCCACGGTACCCAGATGTTTGGGCAAACAATGCTGTGAAGGCATTTTTTAACATGACATTCCCATTTAAATCAGTAAACTTTGAGTAAAGCCAATCACCGTCCACAATATGGGTGGGCCTGGTCTAATCAGGTGAAGGCCTTAAAAGAAAACAGACTGAGTCCACCAAGGAAGAGGGAATTCTGCTTTCAGCCACCCTTTGATTGAGATGCAACATGAGCTCTCTGGTAGGTCTCCATCCTGCCTCCTTATGCTTCAGAGTTTGGACTCGCCAGCAACCATAGTACTGTGAGCCAGTTTATTAAAGTCAATCTCTTTTTTCCCCATTCATATACACATATTCTATCGGTTCTGCTTCTCTGGAAAGGCGGTCAAAGTATTTAGAGTTTATAATCCTTTTAGTAAGCTGCTAGATCCATTTAGCTGTTATTTCTTTTTTTTTTTTTTAATTTTTAAAAATGTTTTATTTCTGAGAGAGAGAGAGAGAGAGAGAGAGCAGGGGAGGGTCAGAGAGAGAGAGGGAGACACAGAATCCGAAACAGACTCCAGGCTTTGAACTGGCTGTCAGCAGAGAGCCCAACGTGGGGTTCGAACCCATGAACAGTGAGATCATGACCTAAGCCGAAGTCGGACACTTAACTGACTGAGGCCCCCAGGCGCCCCTGGCCAGTATTTCATTGCCTATTTGTGCACCTATGTTCACAAGGGACATTGGTCTGTAGTTCTCTTTTCTTGTAATCTCCTTGCCTGGCTTTGGTGTCAGGATCAAACTGTGCTCATAGAGTGAGTTTGGAATGGTGCCTACTCTTCTATTTTTTAGAAGAGTTTCAGAATGATTAGTGTTAATTCTTTTTTAAATGCTTGATAAAATTCACTTGTAAAGCCATCTGGTCCTGAGCTTTTTTTGTTGGAAAAAAATTTTTTTGATTGTTGATTTGACATCTTACTTGTTCCAGGTCACAGATCTTCTTCTTGGATGAATTTTGGTAGTTTGTGTGTTTTTAGGAATGTATTCATTTCATCTTGTTATTTATTTTTTGGCATTAATTGTTCTTAATATTCTCTTATAATCTCTTTTATTTCTGTGTTTGTAATATGTCATCACTTTTCTTCTTGATTTAGTGATTTAAGTCTTCTCTCTTTTTTTCTAGGTCAGCTTAAAGTTTTATCAATTTTGCTAATCTCTGTAGGGAACTGTCTTTGGATTTTATTTCTTCTGTTGATTTTGAATTCCATGTTTTGTTTATCTCAGCTCTAATATTTATTATTTCCTTCCTCTTTCTTGATTTGGGTTTAGTTTGTTATTCTCTTCCAGCTTTACTAAGGTGAAAGGTTAGGGTTTTGATGTGAGGTAATTATTCCTTTTTCTTGCAGACAACAACAGCAGTAAATTTCCTTCTGACCGCGGTCTTCACTACATCTGTAAGTTTCTGGTGGATTCTTCCTTGGCTCAGTAGTTATTTATGAATGGGTTGTCTTCTTTTTCATATCTTTGAATATCCTGAATTGTCTTTTGTTATTGACTTCTAATTTCATTTTCTTGTGGTCAGAAAAGATACTTTGTGTGATTTGGTCTTTTAAAACTTGTTGAAATCTCTGCTATGGCCCCAGCATGTGATTCATCCAAATGGATACTACACAGACACTGGTGTGTATATTCTCTTGGGCTTAGTGTTCTAGAAATGTCCAAGAGTCTAGTTGGTTTACAGTTGCTCCAGTCCTGGATTGGCCCTCTGTCTGGATGTTCCTTCCAATATTGAAAGTTATGTAGTGAAGTCTCACCAAAAGGAAATCAAAGGCATCAGAATTGGCAAAGAGGAAGTCAAACTCACTCTTCGCAGATGACATGATACTCTATATAGAAAACCCGACAGACTCCACCAGAAGCCTACTAGAACTGATCCAAGAATTCAGCCAAGTTGCAGGGTACAAAATCAATGTACAGAAATCGGTTGCATTTTTATACACCAACAATGAAGCAACAGAAAGAGATCCCATTCACAATTGCACAAAAAACCATAAAATACCTCGGAATAAACCTAACCAAGGATACAAGAGATCTGTATGAGGAAAACTATAGGAAACTTATGAAGGAAATTGAAGAAGACACAAAGAAATGGAAAACATTCCATGCTCATGGATAGGAAGAATAAATATAGTTAAGATGTCATTACTCCCTAAGGCACTCTACACATTCAATGCATTTCCAATCAAAATTGCACCAGCATACTTCTCAAAACTAGAACAAACTATCCAAAAATTTGTATGGAACCACAAAAGACCCCGAATAGCCAAAGTAATCCTGAAAAATAAAACCAAAATGGGAGGGATCACCATCCCAGACTTTAGCCTCTACTACAAAGCTGCCATCCTCAAGACAGTATGGTATTGGCACAAAAACAGACACATAGACCAATGGAACAGAATTGAGAACTCAGAAGTGGACCCAAAAGTATACAGCCAACTGATCTTTGACAAAGCAGGAAAGAATATCCAATGGAAAAAAGACAGCCTCTTTAACAGATGGTGTTGGGAGAACTGGACAGCAAAATGCAGAAGAATGAAACTAGATCAATTTCTCACTCCATACACAAAAATAAACTCAAAATGGATAAAGGACCTGAATGTGAGACAGGAAACTATCAACACCCTAGAGGAGAAAGCAGGAAACAACCTCCTTGACCTCCACCGCAGCAATCTCTTACTTGACACATCCCCCAAAGCAAAGGAATCAAGAGCAAAAATAAACGATTGGGACCTCATCAAGATTAAAAGCTTCTGCACAGCCAAGGAAACAACCCAGAAAATTAATAGGCAACCAATGGAATGGGAAAAGATAGTTGCAAATGACATATCAGATAAAGGGTTGATATCAAGAATCTACAAGGAACTCACCAAACTACACGCCTGAAAAACAAACAACCCAGTGAAGAAATGGGCAGAAGATATGAACAGACACTTCTCCAAAGATGACATCCAGATGGTCAACAGACACATGAAACGATGCTCAGCATCGCTCCTCATCAGGGAAATACAAATCAAAACCACACTGAGATACCACCTCACACCAGTCAGAGTGGCTAAAATGAGCCATTCAGAGAACTCTAGATGCTGGCGAGGATGTGGAGAAATGGGCACCCTCCTACACTGTTGGTGGGAATGTAAACTGGTACAGCCCTCTGGAAAACAGTGTGGAGGTTCCTCAGGAAACTAACAATAGAACTCCCCTAGGACCCAGCAATAGCACTGCTAGGAATTTACCTAAGGGATACAGAAATGCTGATGCATAGGAGCACATGTACCCCAATGTTCATAGCAGCACTCTCCACAATAGCTAAACATGGAAAGAGTCTAAGTGTTCATCAACAGATGAATGGATCAAGAAGATGTGGTTTATCTATACCATGGAATACTACATGGCAATGAGAAATAATGAAATCTGGCCATGTGTAGCAACGTGGATGGACCTTGAGGGTGTTATGCTGAGCGAAATAAGTCAGGCAGAGAAGGACAAATATCATATGTGTGCACGTATAGGAGGATTAGGAGGAACTTAACAGAGGACCAAGGGGGAGAAGAAGGGCGGAAATGGTGGGGGAAAAGGAGAGAGGCAAACCATGAGAGACTCTTGAATGCTGACAAAAACTGAGGACTGTTGGATGTGGGGGGGAGGAGGGATGGGCATGGAGGAGGACACTTGTGGGGATGAGCACTGGGTGTTATGTGGAAACTAATTTGACAATAAACTATTAGTAAAAAAATAAAATAAAATAAATAAAAAAGAAAGTTATGTAGTGAAGTCTCCAATGGTTCTTGAAGAATTGTGTTTCTTGGGCACCTGACGGGCTCAGTCATTTGGGTGTCCAACTTTTGATTTCAGCTCAGGCCATGATCTCATCCTTCGTGGGTTCAAGCCTTGTGTCAGGCTCCTCGCTGACAGGATGGAGCATGCTTGGGATTCTGTCTCTCTCTTTCACTCTCCCTCTCCCTGTCCCTTCCCCTGCTTGTGTGTGCACATGCATGTGCGCTCTCTCTCTTTCAAAATAGATAAATCAACATTAAAAAAAGGGAATTGTCTATTTCTTCCTTCAGTTTTGTCACTTTTAGCTTTGTGTCTATTATGGTTTTATTATTTGGTATATATATATATATTTATAAGTTTTATATCTCTTGATGAATTAACCCGTTTATCATTATAAAATGTCCTCGCATCTCTGACCAATGTGTGTTTAAAGGTCAGCTTTGTTTGGTATTAGGACAGCAACTTCAACTCTGCCTGGGTCCTGCTTAACCTGCTGTGTCTTTGAATCGAAAGTATCTCCTTCATCTTGGTTTTACTTGCTGTTGTTGTGACCTTTGGCGGTGCTTTTTCTTCCTTCCGTGGCTTTGGGTCAAGGTCCAACACTCTTTCATTCCATCCTGGAGGACCCCCTTTGGTATTACCCGGGATTCAGGTCTGCTAGCCGTGGACTCTACTATATTTCGTTAATCTGGAAATATCTTAACTTCTCCTTCATTTTACAAGGAAAGTATTTATTTCCAGCTGTACAAAGCTTTCTTGAATATTTTTGTTTCTTTTCACACGTTAAAGCTGTCATTCTACTGCCTTTTTGCCTCCGTAGTTACCGACAAGATGTTCACTGTTAATTTTACTGGGGACTCCGTGCCTGTGATGAGTCACTTTTGTCTGATTGTGGCTACTTGGTTATGTGTCTTGGTGTGGATGTGTCTGATCTGTGCCACTCACGGTTTTTTGAGCTCCTTGGATATGTCACTAAATTTGGGAAGTTTGTGGCTGGTCTTTCTGTAAGTAATCTTTCTGTCCCTTTTCATCCCTCCTCATTCCAGGACTTGCATTATATATACATCAGAACGCATGATGACACCTCACACGTCTCTCAGGCTCTTCCTTTTTTTTCATTCTTTTTTTCCTGTCTGTTCCTCAGATTAGATCATTTCAGTGGACTGATCTTCAAGTCTGCTAATTCTTTCTTCTGTCTTCCCTCATTTGCTATTGTGCTCCCCTCACAACCTTTTCATTGGTTACTTTTGATTCTAGATTTCCATCTTGTTCCTTTTTGCGAGATCTGTCTCTTGATATCGATAAAGCCTGAAGCTTGTATGATTTCTAGGTCTCTATCGATATAATTTCTCAATTGGTGAGACATTATTCTTTAGTGCTGTGGACATGATTTGCTTTTGAATTCTTTAAAAATATTAAAAAATAGCTATTTTAGCATCTTTGTCCAGTAAACCCATTGTGTGGACTTCCTCAGGGACAGTTCCTTTTTTTTTTTAATTTAATGTAGTCTTTATTTTTAAAAAATTATATAAATCTTCACTTATTTCACCTTTGAGTTGCTTAATTTTTTAAAAGATCAGTGAAATGGAGCTTTATAAAAATAATTGTTGCATTACTTTTTAGATGCAATGATTATCAGAGAGTGTTGTTGGCAGAGTTTCTACTTTAAGGAACTAAACAGTTGATTTTTGTGATTTAAATTGATAATTTTTGTAAATATGCCATTTTAACTTTTGAACAAAGTATATTCTCTATTATCAGGTGGCAAAGTTTTAGGTTCCATAGGTCTAATTATTGATTGCATTTTAAGTTTCTTGTATATTATTATTTATTTGTCTACTTTATTAGCCCTTTACTGAGAACACTGTATTAAACCCTTGTGATATATTTCTGTTTCTGTCTTTGTCTACATTTTGTCCCCTTTTTCTGCTTTCTTAAGTCCATTGCAGTATTGCTTGGTGCATATGTAATCATGTGTGTGGTGTCTACATTGTGGATTGTGGCTTTTAACATTAAAAAATATACATCTTTGTGTATTTAATCATACTGTATTCCATTTTGCCTGACATTCAAATAGCAGTGCCTTTTTTCTTCTTCTTTTTTTTTTTTACTTATCTTGTCTTTATGTATTTAAGAAACAAAACAGACGTACCTATTGGAAGTGAGGGAAAAAGAGAAGGAAAGGAAACAAACCACAGGAGACTCTGAATAATAGAGAACAAACTGAGGGTTGATGGAGGCAAATGGGTGGGAGATGGGCTAGACTGGGTATTAAGAAGGGCACTTGTGATGAGCACGGGATCTCATATGTAACTGATGAATCACTGAATGCCACTTCTGAAACCAATATTGCACTGTATATTAACTAGTTAAAATATAAATAAAAAGTAATTTATTCATTTTAACAACACCTTGTTATAAATGAGGCGCTGGAAGCAGCATTTGGTTGGTTCCCTCCCTGTGAGACATTCTAGATTTTTCAATAGGTGTTTTGACCTTTATTCACAAGTCTGATGTATCAAGGAGTTATTTGATAGGTTTGAGATACCTCAGGGACAGTTTCTATTAATTGGCTTTTTTTTAATTAAAAAATTTTTTTAATGTTTTATTTATTTCTGAGAGAGAGAGAGAGAGACAGCATGAACAGGGTGGGTCAGAGAGAGAGAGAGAGATACAGAGTCTGAAACAGGCTCCAGGCTCTGAGCTAGCTGTCAGCACAGAGACTGATGTGGGGCCCGAACCCACAAACTGTGAGATCATGACCTGAGCTGAAGTCGGATGCTTAACTGACTGAGCCACCCAGACGCCCCAATATTTTTATAGTTTATTTATTTTTGAGACAGAAAGAGACAGAGCATGAGTGGGGGAGGGGCAGACACAGAGAGGGAAACACAGAATCTGAAGCAGGCTCCAGGCTCTGAGCTGTCAGCACAGAGCCCAGTGTGGGGCTCTAATCCACAAATCGTGAGATCATGACCTGAGCCAAAGTCGGACACTTAACGGACTAAGCCACCCAGGTGCCCCTAATTGGCTTTTTTCTTATGAGTTTTCTTATTTCTTTGCTTGCTTCCTAATGTTGTGTCGAACACTGGATATTTTGAATACTATGATGTCGCGACTTTGGAAATCGTATCATCCTTTCTCTTTTCCAAGGTTTTGCTGCTGCCTCTTGCTGTAGTTACTACTTCTCATGTTTTCATGGCTTTCCTGAGCGAATTCTGTGAAGTCTGTACTCTTGTTGTGTGTGACCAGTGGAGCTTCTGGGTGGTGGGCCAGTGATGACATGTGTGCGCTGGGCACCCCTCCGGTACTCAGTCAAGGGGATCACGACTCTGCCTAAGTCTTCGTCTCCTGCTGGTGCAGATTCAGTGTCAGCAGGTGCAAGGTTAGAGGCCCCCACATCATCACTGGGTATGTGCATAGCCTTCTGGACTTCCTGGAACATGCCAGAGCCTTTGAAAGCCTTTATCTCTCAAAGCAATTTGTTCTCCAGCCTTTTCTCCCCAAATTCTAGTTAATCTGCTCATTGCCTCAATCTCACCACCAGCAGTGACTAAAACATCGGCTTGTAAGTATTTCTGATGAATATCTGTCTGGTAACAGTGTCTGCGCTAGGTGAGTTCTGAGGTACACAAGGTAAGGACATGGGCTTCAGGCCAGTTTTCAAGGGAGCTACCAGACGGGTCCCAACCAGTCACCGAGATTCTTCATGAGTGAAACCCCCTCTGATGCTGCCGGCGCTGGTCTGGGAAGGCGGCTCTTGCTTTCAAGGCTGCTGGTAAGCTGGGGTCAGGGTCAGGGTCTGGAGGGAGAGTTCATTGGCCAAACCTCAGTGTTCTCGCCAAGATTTAGAAGTTTCTCTTGAGCAAAATGGAAGCACAATCTTCTAGGAGCCGGATCTCAGAACCCCATCTCTTTGGCTGCATTGTGCCTCCTGGAGGGGAGCCTGTCCAGCCTACACGAAAGGGATGTGATCGCACAAAAGACTGTAGCCCCAAGGCGTCATTGGGACCCATTTTAGAGGCTGCGTCCCATGCTAGTTTAGACCTTTCATTAAGTCCCATCCTTATTTTATATTTGCTTCCTTCTTTACATTTTTCTCTCTGTCTGTTAGAACCCGTATTTTCTCCTGCATATTTTTTGGTGGCGTTCCAATAAGAAATTATACTACCTCACCTGCGTCCTCTGTCGCTAAATGCATCTTGCAAGATTTTTATTTCAGACATTGTATTTTCCCCCTGGAATTATCATTTGACTATTTTTTATAGATTACAATCCTCAATTGAAATTTTTCACTTTTTACTCATTTTTTCCCATCATTTTCTCTTGTTTTCTTGACCACAGAGGTAGAACTGTTTTTAAGCCATTTCTGACTAACTTCAAAATCTAGATAGCCTGTGGGTCAGGTTATGTTATCTTGTTTTTTCTCTCAGCTATAATTCTGTATTCCTGTGTTTCAAAGTAAAGAGGAATTCTTAATAATGACCTTTATTATGAATTTGAGCATTGCAAAGCTTCCAGGTAATAGGTTCTTGTAAAGAACATGCATTGGGCAGGTAGTGAATGGTCATTGAATTCAACTGGAGGTCATGCTCAACAGCTAGGGCTGCCCGTAAGTTCCCGGGACTAGAATCACCCGGAGGATTCTTTTCTCTGTTGCCTGGCATCAGGGATGGGGTGACTCAAATGCTTGGACAGGAGTGCCTCCACGTGGTTTCGCCGTATAGCTTTGGCTTCGGGAAGGGTCATCTGGGGGTGATCAGCCGCCTTATGGGATGGATCCTGATCCTGAGGGAAAGAAGTTGAATGTTTCAAGGATGGAGGACAGAGACTCCACATGTTGATGGGAGGAGTGTTGTATAATAAAATTCTCAGAAAGGTATTTATTGAGAGTGTTTTATGTGTCAGACAGCAGGCTCTTCTTGCCCCCTCTTCAAAGAGCTCCCAGTCTATAAAGGAACGAAGGCAGATACTACCCGAACTGATCTGTTATGACACCACAGCAATTAATCTTCTGACCTTGCAAGAGGGGTAGTGCATAAATTAGTGAACCAGAGAATGGAACACAGACTAAAGACACAAACCAAAGACTGTGGGACTCTGATAAAGGCGAGAGTGGAATGCGAGGTCTATTTCAAAGATGGGACTAAATAATGTACAGCACTAAGAACATGCGTTTCTATAAGGAATTTGTGAAATAGGCATCTACCTCCCACCATACAAAAATTAAGTCCAGATGGATTAAAGACTTATGTTCAAAAGCAAAGCTTTGAAACTGGTAGATGCAACGTAGATGACACTCATTCTGACCTTGGGGCTGAGAAGAATTTCTTAAGCACAACACACAAAATACTAATCACAGAAGAAATGATTGATGAAATCTCCCCCATTGAAATGAAAAACATCTGCTTATCACAAGCATTGTCATATAAAGCAAAAAAAAAAAAAAAGGAAAGCTAAAAGAGCAAGAATATAGTTATAATACATACAGCTGAAATGCAATCCCCATCTATCTATCCATCTATCCATTTATCTTTCATGTACAAAGAAAAATGAAAAAAAAAAAAAAACCCAGACCACCCAATGAAACGTGGACAGAAGACACAGCCAGCAATTTACTGAAAGAAAAGACAGGAACAACCATAAAAAATGAAGAGTTTCTTCCCTCATTAGTGATTTTGAACATGTCACTCGAACTGCTAAGAGTCAGTTTTATGCTGACTTGACTGGCGAGAATTAACACGTCAGGAAACATCAGTGTGGAGCTAAGAAATGTCTGTTCTGTGTCTAAACTGAAGCCATAACTTTCTGAAAGGCGCTGGATTTGAGCCCCGCATGTTCTCCTTCTCCAAGCCTTCATCTGTAGGGACCAAGTTTTAACACCACTTACAGTGGGTAAGACACCAGAAAGGATGCTGAAAAAGGAAAAGTCTTTACTGAGCAGCGGATACATCAACAAGACTTCAGGATCTGAAAGTTTGTCAGCAAAAAAAATGGTGGTGGCATCACCTGTAGCTTCTTACTGGACCACTATTGTCTCTCACAGGGTTTGCACTGACAGTTGGGGGGAAGAGGGGACATCTGTCTCAAGTTCCTTGGGAAGCTGTCTCAGGGTCTGTCAGTGGGGGTCTCTGTGGACACTGGGAGCCACCAGCCAACTGTTTTAATGAGCCTTGAGGAAATGAGCTTGGCCAAAGGAAACAGAAATCAAACTTGGCCTCCAGATAAGGTTGACCTTGGGACAAGGGAGCGTGCCCTGACTTCTGTCCCTCGTTATGCTTATCACGTTCAGGCGCTCCTGCTGCTCTCCAGGACAAGTTTACATAAAATTCTTCTGCATAACGTCTAGCCCTTTGAGCCTCATCCACGCCTTGGTGGATGCCAGTGTTTTGCACACACCAGCGTGTGCACAGTTTGCCTTTTGGTCTCAGAAGGGCTCAGTATCCAGCCTGACCTTCCCCTCAGAAAAGCAAATGTGAACTTTCTGGTCTGAAGTGGTCGGCCCCCAGTTCATCAAAGGCACAGATAGTGATGAAGCCCGGGGGAGGGGACTCAAAAGGCTATCAATGACCCGCTGCACTGGCCGGCCATTGCTGACCACACCCGAGTCCCCAGGGAGCCTGCTGCGCTGCCTCGGTCAGGCGGGAAGGCGTGGCAGGTGGATCCCTGTGAGGATGGCTAACAGCTCCCACAAATTCTCCTGCTTCAAGTGAGCCGGGGGACCGGCTTGTGGCTCAGAGGAAGCTCGTGTTCTCCTTCCCTTGGAGGAGATTAACCAACCTGCCCAGCTCCTGAGGGGTAGGGGCGCCGCTGTTCCAACCAGGAGATGCCTCCTCTAGGGGTAAATTGGTCTCATCAGGCTCCATCACCTGTCTTCTGTGAGTTCTGTGGGTCACTCATGAGGCCGGTCCCAGAGCTGGATCCATCCAAGAAGAAATGAGAAAAAGAGAAGTCCTCTAGGGAAGTACAAATCGAGAAACCAAGAGTTGGACCCTTAACCAACTGAGCCACCTGGGCGCCCCACATTTTTATTATTTTTTAAAGAATAAGTCCTCATGTCCTGTGTCAATCTGTCTGTCAGTGTGTGGCAAGTGGTGTGTGAAGTGAATGTGGACTGAGTACTTCTTTTTTTTTTAACTTTTGTAAAATGTTTTATTTATTTCTAGAGAGAGAGAGAGAGAGAGAGAGAGACAGCGTGAGCAGGGGAGGGTCAGAGAGAGGGAGTCACAGACTGAAACAGGCTCCAGGCTCTGAGCTGGCAGTCAGCACAGAGCCCGACGCGGGGCTCGAACCCACGAACCGCGAGATCATGATCTAAGCGAAAGTCGGACGCTTAACCGACTAAGCCACCCAGGCGCCCCTGGACTGAGTACTTCTTACGTAGCCTGTCCTTATCATTGCTCTCTCAGTGGGGATGAACTACCCGCTAAAGCAGTGGGGGGATAGCGCGCAGCGCCTCTTGGTGCCACATCTGTGAGGTGTCGTTCGGGAACATTCTTTAGAGACCTAGCAATCTTTCTTTTAGAAATTTATCCTATTATCATCCTTGCATATTTGCAGAGATACTCAGGAAAACATTTCCCGGGAGCCCTGTCGGCAGTAGTGGGAGGCTGGAAAGAAGGAAAATGGCCATCCAGACAGAACCGTGGATAAATGATGACGTGTCCATGTCATAAGTACATATTGTCTTTCACAGACAGTATGGAAGTCGCAGTACAAAGGGTAACAAGGCACCGGGCGGAACTCTTGGTAGTCAACACTTTGGTTTCCATAAGTAGAATGGTTTGAACACACACGCACACACACGCATGCACAAACATACCATATACGCCACCAGAGAAGAAAGGATTTGTATTAAGTACTTACATACTATGAGCTGAGTTGGCACAAAGACCGGGGTATGTGACTGGGCCGTTGCAATGTTTCAGCTGAAACAAAACAGACAGAAGGAAAGGTTACCCGAAGGGGTTTTCCCAGCAAGCCCTGGGTAAACAAAATGGCAGCAACGGGCTCTTGGCGCTATGCCAAACTGAACATTCGCTGAGACATTTGGAATGGTGTCAGTATCGGGTCAGTTATGATGGGAGAGGAGCGAGTTTGAAATAGTTTTCATGCCCAAGTGTGTTGGCCGCTTTTGCTAAAGGGCACGCGCACACATGCCCACACGTGTACCTCCTGCTTCTCCTTTGCTAATCAGTCCCCTACAGATACCATCTTCAAGCGTAACGTGGTCGAGCTGGGTTATGCGCTTTGCTAATATTGAATCACCTAAAAAAGCATAATTTGGAAAAACAGGGTCATAAATTTCCTTCATTTTCAACTGCGCGAAGGGCGTCAGCAAGTAAATCCAATCTGCCTGGAGGGCACTGTGTGGAGAACAAAACAGGTTAGGTTTTGAAACGATGCTTCATCATCTCTGAGATTTTTTTTTAATGTTTTATTTATTTCTGAGAGAGAGAGAGGGAGTGTGAGCAGGGGAGGGTCAGAGAGAGAGAGAGAGAGAGACACACAGAATCTGAAATAGGCTCCAGGCTCTGAGCTGGCTGTCAGCACAGAGCCCGACGTGGGGCTTGGACCCACAAACCGCAAGATCATGACCTGAGCCGAAGTCGGACGCTGACCTGACTGAGCCCTCCAGGCGTCCCCGTCATCTCTGAGATCTTAATACCTTAATGTGAATTTCTCATTTGCTCACAAGAGACATTAGACGTTTCTTTCTCCAGATCAGGAAGGGTAAACTGGCAAGGGATCCCGCTCACAGAGTCCTTCTACATTTAACGTGTTGGAGATAAGCAAGAGATAACTCCACCTCGGCGATGTTTACTGTAATTCTTTAAGGTTTTAAATCTTTATTGAAGTCCCCACCAAGATTTCGATTTAAATTCTTTATAAGATGTTACCATGTGCAACTAGTCATCTGTGTGAAATCATGAGAGCCTTCATTTTATTCAGCCCTAGCCTAGAAACATCTGGGTCCTTGCTCTGGCAGAGATGAGGCCACAGCCTTAACACAGTGCAGAAATGGTACTCGCACAATAATCCCACTCCTGCTCTGTAATTAGCAAACGTGTAACTGTCTGTCATACCATCCCCTTGCATTAACAAATAGTTCATTTTCTCTACTTAGCGTATTCGCCTGCCGATCAAAATTCTGTTCTTTTAAAATGTTTTTCTTAATGTTTTATTTATTTCTGAGAAAGAGAGCATGAGTAGGTGAGGGTCAGAGAGAGAGGGAGACACAGAATCCAAAACAGGCTCCAGGCTCTGAGCTGTCAGCACAGAGCCTGACGTGGGGCTCGAACCCATGAACCGTGAGATCATGACCTGAGCTGAAGTCGGACCCTTAACTGACTGAGCCATCCAGGAGCCCCCAAAATTCTGTTCTTAAAAGGAATGAATACACAGCTGTAATTTGGCAACCCAGCTCTTGTCCTCTCTACTTGTGTCCCTCAAAGGCCCTCCCCTCCCCACGCACACACATGCATGTCATCTGTCTCATGCACACCAGACGGCATGCACGTGCGGATGCACACACACAGTCTTCTCCAGTCCCCAAAACTGATTGGCTTCTGTCTGCCCCCCTGGCAGCACCCATGCTCGGACTCCAGGTGTGAGCTCTCCTCAGCTCCCCACCCCACTCCTCCCTCTTAGCCTCCCCCTTACCCACCAGGCTCTGGTCTGTGAGCCTTCCTATTCAGGACCCTCAACTCGATACTCTACCTCTTAAAAGTTTGTTCAGGGGCGCCTGGGAGGCTCAATCGGTTGAGTGTCCAACGCTTCATGTCAGCTCAGGTTATGATCTCATGGTTCACGGGATCGAACCTGTGTCGGGCTCTGTGCTGACAGTGTGGAGCCTGCTTGGGATTCTCTCTCTCTCTCTCTCTCTCTCTCAACATAAATTTTAAAAATTAAAAAAAAAATCTATCCAAACAGATAAGATTTGAACACTGAACAAAAGAAAGAAGTAGAATTTTAGGTACAACTATAATGTTGTGGTTTGGGGAAAGGAAGGGTCTTGTCTTTTCCAGACACATACTAAGTGCAGTAACAATGAAATGATCCGCTCCTGGGGTTTCCTTCGAAATGATCCGGGGGGACTGCGGGTGGAATAAAGATGAAACATCAGGGGGAAAGATTTTAAAGCTGGACGGTGGGTCCATGGGGACCGGCAGCACCCCATCTCCTTAGTGAGAAAAACAGCATAAGACATCTCTCCAGGTGACAACTAGAATGCCAGTGTCCTGATTGGAAATGTCCCTTCTCCTCATCAACGGCCAGGCTTACAAGGGAACTTGCCCTTGATGCATCCCCTCAGCTGCCCTGAGTGTGTGTGTGTGGGGGGGAGGGGACATTCCTCACTGTCCCTCCTCTAGATGAAGCCCCCAGAGCTGGAGACGGAGGAGGAGGATTTGGGAGCATCTGGGCTCCAGTCTCTCCCAGCCTCGGTCCCGATGTCATGTTTGGGCATGACTGGCTGGGGCCCTCAGCGACCCCTCCACTCTCCAGCTCCTGGCCGGTACCAGCCTCCTGCACCCTGACCCCCAGTGCCCCACCCCCCAGCATCTCACGCTGAGCCCCCCAGGTGACATATGGCCTGGTAATTTCAGGCTGGTCCCCCCTTTTTTCCCCTTCTTTTTAAACGTTTATTCAACTGAAAGAGAGAGAAACAGAACATGAGTGGAGGAGGGGCAGAGAGAGAGAAAGGGAGACACAGAATCTGAAGCAGGCTTCAGGCTCTGTGCTGTCAGCCGGCCCAGGGCTCGAACTCATGAACCATGAGATCATGGCCTGAACCGAAATCAACAGTTGGATGCTCAACCGACTGAGTCACCCGGATGCCCCCATACCTCAGTGGTTTTAACAGACAAAAAGGTGTGCTGAAGCAAAGTCTGTTCTGGTAGCAAGTTGCAGGGGCTCAGGCTGAGCCTTTAGAGTATTTGGGGTTTGGTGAAGTTCAAAGTCCATGGTTTTCCCCTGAGTGACTTCTGGACCTCACCTCATGCAGGTTGTTGGAGCATGAACATCAGTCATGCTCCTTGTAATGAAACCCCCAGAAAACCCCAACAGACAGGGTCCTGAGAGCTTCCGGGTTGTTGAGCACCTAGAGTTGGAGCACAGGGGGCCCTGGAAGGAGTGGGAGCTCGGTACCCCCTGCCCAGACCGCGCCCTGGGCAGCTCTCCATTCCCTCTGTTCCTGAGTTACGTCCCTTTATAACAGACCAGTGATCTAGTGAGTGATCTGTCCCCCGAGTCCTGTGAGCCCTTTCAGCCAATTCACCAAACCCAGGGAGGGGTCGTGGGCACCTCTAGTCTGTAGCTGGTCGGTCAGAACCCAGGTGACACGTGGACTGGCGTCTGGGGTGGGGGAGGGGTCCTTGTAGGACGGAGCCCTTAACCTGTGGGTCTGACGCCTTCTCTGGGTTCACGGTGTCCGAGTTGAGCTATGTTGTCACTGTAGGAGCCCCAGCTGGCGTCAGAGAGTTACTTGGTGTGGGGACAAGCCCCCAAGGCAGCACTGGTGTCAGAATCACTGTCTCCTCAGGAGGCTGGCCCCTGTGGCCCCCTTCCTTCTCCTGGGGATGGGGCAGAAGGGGGACAGAAGAGATGGTGGGCGAGGTGGCCTGTCCGGAGGAGGAAGGGTCCGGCCTCCGCTCTTCCATCTTCCCTCAGGCTGTTGGGTATATACATCTTCTGTTTCCAGCCAGGGCCCCCTGCACCCCTACCTCCTGACAATAGGAGCATGGCCTGTGGGGTCCTTCTCAGGAGGAGAACGGTGTACAGAGGGCCTGGCGCTCACTGGCACTGAGGCCTCTGGGCTGTAGGGGCGCAGTCGCGGTCGCCCATGCACGATGCTGCGTGTACCAGCCCAGAGAGATGCAGGAGTTGGGGGAACAGTGTGCTGCTGGCCCCCTCCCGATGCTCACGGTGACCAGGGGCCGGGAGGAAGGCAGTGCGGCCAGGGTGGAGGACAGGAGCTGCCCTCCATGGATCGCAGGCACCACCCACAGTTTCCCCGCGGGCATGGCCTGAGAGCAGATCTTGCTGTGTGTCAGAAGCTGGCAGCGCAGAGGAGAGACGTCCAGCTGTGAACCATGTGAGGCCCTGATGTTTGTATTTGAATTTGCTTCCAAAAATAAAAAATCATGCCATGCCATGGCCTGTGTCCACAAGTCCCTTGAGAATTCGAGAGACTGGCTGGCCTGTTCGGGGGCTTGCAGAGCACCCCTCTTCTGTAGGCTGCAGAGCATGCTGGGAGCTGGGCCCCCATTCCAGGGGCGAGGCTGGCCCGCACCAGCACGTGCCCAGCCACCTGCCCGATGTTGAGGGCCCAGGGCTCCTGCAGCTCAAAGCTGTGGCTCCAGGCCATCCGGGGACAGACCCAACCTTCACCCTTATGGCCTATGCTGCTCCCTTACGCTGATTTCTAGGCTGTGGCCCTGCTGGTGGCCAGCGGCGCCTCCCCACGGGCTGGCCCTGCTCTCCAGGCTTGTACAGGCTCCGGGGAACAGGATGGAAGGCTGTGGTCCACACCCCTGCTGACCCTGCATTCCACCTGACCGCAGATCACTCAGTCCTTTCCAGAACATTCCAGGAACTCCCCAGTCACTTTACGACTCTCCCTGGGGAGACCTCCCTCTCCAGCGCACTCACTTCCTGTTTTCTCTCCCTCACCTGGGAGCTCAAGGCCCAGGAGAAGGGAGGCCTCCTTCCCCTTCCGACTCATCCCTGACACACACACACACGTGCTCAGTGAGCACAGGGACCCCTGCCTCCCTCCAGGCTGTGAGGGGCCCCAGCTGAGCGAGCAGATGCTTGCTAAGGGTGGACCTTTCTCTGCCTCTGGTCTGACAGGCACTGGGGTAAGTAGGGCTTTCAGCCTCGACCGGATCAAGACACTTTTCGTTAGAGATCGAAGCCCACTGTGCTGGATTCTGTCATAGAGAAAAATATTTTCCTCCATCGTAAGTGGCTCTTGGCCTTTGTCATGTGCTCTGCAAACTACCGAAGCTGTTTGGTGCTTGAGCTGGGGCTCCATTGTGTCCCCCCAAATGTTTATGTTAAAGTTTTAACCTCCAGCACCTCAGAACATGACTCTATTCGGAGAGAGGGACTTTATAGAGATATGAAGGTTAAAAGAGGTCATTAAGGTGGCCCCTAATCCCATCTGAATGGCACCCTTATAAGAGGAGATCAGGGGGTGCCTGGGTGGCTCAACTGGTTGAGTGTCCCCCTCTTGAGTTTGGCTCAGGTCATGATCTCATGGTTCATGGGATCCAGCCCCTTGTAGGGCTCTGTGCTGACGGCGAGGAGCCTGCTTGAAATTCTGTGTCTCTCTCTCTCTGCCCCTCCCCTGCTCAAACTCCTCTTTCTCTCACAGAATAAATCAGTCAACACTTAAAATATAAAGAGGAGATCAGGACACAAACAGGCACAGAGGGAAGCCCTGCCAGGACACGGGGAGAAGACACGCCCAGGAGTGGCCTCAGGAAGGACCCGCCACGCCTAGATCACAGCCTTCCAGCCTCCGGGAAGGAGGAGCGAGTGTGTGTCGTTTGGACCCGCGGGTGTGAGGGGCTTTGGTCCCGCAGCCCTCGCAAATAATACCGGTGCTGTAACTTTAGAGATTCTAGCACTTCCATCTTGCACATGTCTGTCCCAGTAGGTTTCTGTCCCGCGCCTTCAGCTGAGATCGTTTGGGATTCCCCGGGGCAGGGCCAAGTTAGGACGTCTCTGTTAGCCACTGAAACGCTGCGGTCTCGGTTGCAGGAACTCTTTCATTCCAAGCAATCGGTTCATGGTGCGTCGTAGGCGGCAGGTGAGACAGCCCACGTGACCTGCCCGCGCCTGCGCAGCGACGCCGTGCGATTAGCAGAGCGCGTTCCCGCAGCCGGGTCGGGGTTGCGGCCGAGCACGTGCGCGCTCAGTGGCCGGGCACGTGCGCCTGAGACTTCTCTCTGGGAACCATCCTCTCGTGGGCCCCCGAGGGTGCAGTGTCGCCGCAGGGAGTGGCCAGTGTTGGCCGAAGCAGCGGCCACTTTGCTGCGCCCCCTGCCCGGGGGACCCCCGGACGCCAGCAGCGCCCAGCTGGCCCAGATGGCCCGCCGCGGTTCCGGACAGCGGGGCTAAACGGGGAAGGAGGGAGGGAAGTGCATTCTCAGAGTTCAGCTACAGGGAAGGACCTTTTCTTTTCTTTCTTTTCTTTTTTTTAAGTAGATTTTGTTGAGAGAAAGAGAGACACACACAGAGCTCTTCCTGCCTGCCGTGGCCACATGGCAGGAATGAATCACAGTCGCAGTGTTCGGTTAGCAGAGAGAAAAAACAGACCAGAGAGGGAGCTCCAGCCAGCCCGAGTCACACAGCCACGCGGTGAAGGCGGCAAGCAAGCCGTGGACGCGGGACGGGGCGGCCCCTAGATGAGAACAAGATAAGGCACAAAGGAAAATCGTTACTTTTATGACTCACGAGTTCAGAGAAAATACAGATGTTTGTGTGCCTTCCGCCGGGCACTTCCTAAGAACCTGGGATTCATCAAGGCTTCAAGGACGCAGGGGAGCCAGTGGGCATTTGTCTTATGTGCTTATGTGCAAGGTTTCCATTTCTGCCTTTTGTGTTCTCTGTGGACTCCTCAGTTCTAGAAATTGTCCACGTGGACAATCTTTTCAGGCCTGATCCCTTCCCTTCCCTGCCCTTCCCTGCCCTCCCCTCCCCTTCTCTTCTCTTCCCTTCCCTTTCCTCCCTCTTCATTTGATGAAAACGGCTGCGATTTTCTAGGGACTGCGGTGTCCTGGGGGGAGGGGCTCCCACGCTCTCCAGCGGGGCTTTGCACTGGCCCTGAGGTTGGAGCGCGTGTGGAACCCACTCCTAGGCACCTGTCCTTGCCTCTGGCTCTGCCGTCCGTGGCGGACCCACGAGGGCTGTCTCCCTGGGGAGGTGGAGGGTGGGATGTCCTGGAAGTGCCCAGGGGCCCTGGAAGGGGCTCTCCTCCTTCACCCCCAGGGCCTCCCATGAGGAAATCTGTGTGGCCCTGTCGCTGCAAAGTGGGGACGAAACCCACTCAAGGGGCAGAGTTATCAGCAAGAACAGCAGAAAAGGGAGGCAGCCCGGTCCCCTCCCCATGGGCTCCCAGCCCAGAAGCCTTGCCTGAAAACCTCCCACGGGGCTGGCTTGGAGGAAAAGCCTGCCCCCTGAGGTGGCCCACTTGGCCCTTCTGCAAATGCTTGTGGCTTCAGCTGCTTAACCTCTGTGCCTCTCATGGTGCTTTTAAAGAACCGTGGGCTGGGGCACCTGGATGGCTCAGTGATTCCTGGTTTCTGCAAAAGTTATGATCAAGGTTGTGAGTTCAAGCCCTGAATAGAGCTTCATAGAGCTCCATGCTGATGGCATGGAGCCTGCTTGGGATTCATTCTCTCCCTCTCTCTGCTCCTCCCCTGCTCCTGTGCACTCTCTATATCTCTCTTTCTCTCTCAAAATAAATAAATAAACATTAAAAAAAGAGAGAGAGAGAGGTGGCTGGGTGGCTCAGTCGGTTAAGCGTCCAACTTCAGCTCAGGTCATGATCTTGCGGCTTGCAGATTTGAGCCCCGCGTCAGGCTCTGTGTTGACAGCTCGGAGCCTGGACCCTGCTTCAGATTCTGTGTCTCCCTCTCTCTCTGACTCTCCTTCCTCTATTTCTCAAAAATAAATAAACTTTAAAAAGTAATTAAAAGAAAAACAGGAAGAAAAGAGCCGTGGACCATCGGGTTTGCTGGCGGCCCTGCCAGGCTGTCTTTATGCTTGGTGTCAGGCCAGGCAGGTGGGGGGTCCTCACATGGGTGAAAGAGAGAGAGAGAGAGACAGGGAGAGACACAGAAACAGAGAGCGCACAGAGGGGCCTACAGGGCTGGGGCCTCCTCTAACCAACCCCTGACCCCTCCCCATGGGGCTGTTCCAAAGGCTGCCTGGAGCCCTGAGGCGGGGGTGGGGGTGTGTGTGAGCAGAGAACACCACTGAACAGACAGGTGGGAAAGCATTTGGGACAGTCGGCCCCTGGCCACAAGCCATGCAGGGCTGTCCCCGGTGCCCCCAGACCCCACTACAGGCTGAATCTGCTGCTCATCACCCGCTCCGCCCTCACCTGACTCACAGCCATGGGGCCGCCACAGGATGACCACTGCCGAGTCCCACTCCGTGCGGGGCAGGGGAGAAACGGGGCGGGTCCAGGGCCCCAACCTGTTGCCCGGACGCTTCTTCCCGACTCCTTCTGCAGCCCGGGACTCCGACTCCTCCTTTCTCCAGTAGGAACGACTGGTCTCTGGAGATGTTTTCTCAGGCGTCAAATTAGCTCAAGTCGGTGGCTTTATTTTTTTTTTTTTTTTAAATTTTTTTAATGTTTTATTTATTTCTAGGAGAGAGAGAGAAACAGCGTGAGCAGGGGAGGGTCAGAGAGAGAGGGAGTCACAGACTGAAACAGGCTCCAGGCTCTGAGCTGGCAGTCAGCACAGAGCCCGACGCGGGGCTCGAACCCACAAACCGCGAGATCACGACTCCAAGCGAAAGTCGGATGCTTAACTGACTAAGCCACCCAGGCGCCCTTTTTTTTTTTTTTTTTTAATTTTTTTTTTAATGTTTAAGTCGGTGGCTTTAGAAACACTACACTATAGTCTCATGGCCTCCCTGGGTCAGCAGCCCAGGCGCAGGGTGGTCTGAGGCCCGGCTCTGAGTCTCTGCTGCCCAGCTGGGACCGGGCCCTCGGCCCAGCATGCTCACTGCCGATGGGATTCATGTCCACACGGGCACAGGACTCAAGTCCCCGTGTCCCTGACAGCTCTGTGCTCCTGGAGGCTGCCTGCGCGCGGGTTGGTGGCCGGCCGCCCTCGTGGGCAGCTCGCAGCGCTGACGGTCGCGCTCTGGTCCCCTTGCTCCCTGCTGAAACGAGCATGCTGCTTCAGACGGGCTCACCTCCTGGGCGGCCCCCCGTGCCTGGCCTTCGTGTCCTTGTTTATGACCTCTGTGCCTTTCAGTTCCGGCAATCTAAAACCCCGTGGCCCTCCCACGAGGTTGAGGGTCTTGGCCCTCCTGCGAGGTTGGAGGACATTCAGGTAAGCAAACACCTCGACCACAAGCCTCTCTGTCTGTGTGTGTGTGTGTGTGTCTCCATCTAGGTGTGATCTCTGCACACAGCCTGCACAATGCACAGCCTCCCTCATACAAGCTGTACCTTGTGACCCAAGGCTCTCCGTCTGTGTCAGAAAGAGGAAGACCCCAAGTCAAGTTCCTCTACGTCGAGTGGCCAATGCCAATAGCATTGCCTCTTGCCCACCCTGCCAGACATACCCAGCCCTGCATCCCAAGGACCCAACTTTTTTGTCATTTGAGCCATTTCATGTGGGCTACCCTGGGCACATGGGAGTCCTACCTAGAGACCTCGGAGGGGATGAAAGGGAGTCCGTTTTAGATTCAGCTAGCACGGAGGTCACCATAGAGCCCACTGGGAGGAGAGAATACAGTGGGGCCAGCGGACATTCTGGGAACAACACTGAGTGTCATCTGGGCTGTGGAAGGTGGTTCGGGTGTGGCCATGTAGACACGGGAGCCAACACGCCATGACTGTGAAAAATCTGCATGGAGGGTGGTCATTCAGCTGCACCCTAGAAGATAAAGAGGGACTCATCCCTCCTGTGCCCAAGAAACTGGGAGTAGGCAGGCACTGCCATCATCCACTCCCATCTCTGCAGATTCCTTTTACCTGGTTTGCTTCGATTGTCTTCATAAATTCCTTCGTCTGTAGATACTGCTGCTATCATATAATATCTTTACATTATTGTTATTTATCTATGTTACGTCATTTATATAATACTCCTATTGCTATCATGTAAAGGTGTTTGCGTTGGATTCCATTCTCAGTCTCCCGGAGTACAATCTCGTCCTTTCAACGTTAAAGGATGCCTCGATGCCTACGAGATGGTCCCATTTTGGAGAGGAGTCAAACCCGGCTATATTTACATGATTTAGAACAATTTGTCCAAGCCCTCTTCCCTCTGCTTGGTCACTGTTGTGTAAGCAGCGACGGGGAACTCTTAGTCTGACTTTATGTTCATGCAAAATTTATGCTTGGGAATCTGAGAGTGGTTCGCGAGTCTGGCGTGTGTGGCAATGGCCTGTTTCCTTCCCTCGTGCTTATCTCTGAACCCATCCTTTTATTGGCTCTGTGGCTATAAATGTGTTCTGGAAGTGCTTTCTGAAACAATGAATGTCTCTGCTCCATTATCAAAACACACCTTGCATTTCATGCCTCCATTTTATTCTGGTGGCACCGAGGCGGGGGTGCAGGGGGGTGGAGAAAAAGAAAGGAGGCTTTGAGGACCAGGCTGCCACGCGGAAACCTGAGATCTCACAATCCAAACAACGAGGCTGATCTGAGAACTCTTGCTTTTCATGAACACTTAGGAGTGCGGTGTTCTGCAAGAGGGCAAAATAATCATCACATTAAGAAAGGATACAGGGGTGGGGGCGCCTGGGAGGCTCAGTCAGTTGAGCATCCGACTTCGGCTCAGGTCATGGTCTCACGGTTCGTGGGTTCGAGTCCCGCGTTGGGCTCTGTGCTGACAGCTCAGAGCCTGTGGCCTGTCTTCAGATTCTGTGTCTCCCTCTCTCTCTGACCCTCCCCTGCTCACGTGGTCTCTCTCTCTCGGTCTCAAAAATAAATAAAACATTTTTAAAAACTTAAAAAGAAAGGATACCAGGGGCATTGTCCTTATGGTTTACCACGTACTTCCAACACTTCCCCTCCTGTGTCCACCACGAAGGGGAACTCATGGCCTCATTTTACGGGGGAGGAGGAGCTGGGGAGAGACTTTGGGAGAGGCCAGCTGACTCACACCAGGTCTCAGCCATTGAAATCGGACAAGGGACTGAACCCACACTCTCCCACTGCATCCCAACCGAGAGGCCTCTTTTCAGCTTCAAAACAAACCAAAAGCAAACCATATTAATACACAAGGCTCCTCTTTTCTATCCCTGGATTCAGATGACAGTTGCATTTTCCCCAAAAGTATTGAGCAATCTCAAACGGCTTCCCCCCGCCCCCTCCACACTGGAGATGAACCACAAGTTATTATAACAAAACCGGTCATTGCTCTCGCCAAAGTATTTCATCAACGCCTGGCGTCTCCTTATATCTTGATAGGCTTATCCAACATGACTGATGGCTGGGTTCTTAATAAGTAGGCTAGTTAGGCAGAGAAGTTAATGACAGAAGGGGTTTTCTTTTTTGGTTTTTTTTTTTTTTTTTGGCTCCAAGGCCTGGCATGCGCAGACAGGACCCAGCATGAATTCCCCCAGCAGCGAAGATAAGCGGCTCCCAGCCCTGCCAGTATCAGGCACGGCATTAATTAAAAACACATTGTGTGTTATCACAAAAGATGGATTTTTTCTAGGAAGAACTACCCTTTGGCATTTATGAGGCGCACGAAGAAAAACAGATAATAAGATTACAGACATAACTTTGCTTAATTGAGGACGGCAAATATTTAAGATGTGGATTAAGAGTTGAGGAGAGAGCTCCATAGTGATCATTCTGCAAAGGAAATATTTAGGGCTGTTGTTTCAGTTTGTTTGGGCTGATTCTCACAGGCCAATATCCATCCGGCCACACTGGGCATCTGGGATCTAATGCGATGGGGCCCTCATGTCTAAAAACACAGTTGAGGGCTTTATTCTTATGTGTTTAAAGCAAACACAAAATGCGAAACAAACAATAAAGGAATGAATGAAATGTTCCCAAAGCTAGCAAATGCTGAGAAAAAGATTTAGGAAAATGAAGCTGTGCCTTTGAGAGAGATGACAGGTCATTTCAGCGGGAAGAGCGGGGCTCTCAGGCCTTCGGGCTTTAAGGCAGCAGCGGAAGGGCCTCCTCTATGGGCCGATGCAGAAACGCAAACCTGGCCCAGAGCCCATGGCCATGAGTATGCAGCCCGGTGTGGACAGTCCCCAATCCCGCCAGGTAGGCTCGCAGACCCTGCTTCAATTCCACCCCCACCTCACTCTCTTACAAAATCCAAATCCATACTGGGAGAGCTCCAACCCACAGACCATCCTGCTGACCTTGGCTCCAGGCCGTGACATTCAAACCATTTCTTGGGAAGGCGTCTACCGCCTTTCAACTACTATTGGTTCTCCCGTGCTAAACACCTGCTGTGCATTGTTTAAAATGTTTCCCAAGTCTTGCAGCAGCCGGGGTCTCCTCTTAACATCTGCCAGGGTGCTGGGGCCCCAAGTCCAAGTGCAGTGCCCGTCGGCAGGCGGGATGGAACAGCCCACCGTTAGGGATCTTCTGTGTCTTACATCGAACCTGCTGAAGCTCAGTTTGGATGTTGACCCAGAGCTTTCTTCGGTATTTCCATTCAACAGAAGCAGAAGGCGATTGCGCGGAAATTGACCTGACTCCTTGCGGCACCTGTAACCGGCCAGGGGAAGGTCCGGCCAAGAATGCACACCGCTCATGGGCTGGTGCTGTGGACCGAGTCCCTCTTCCAGACTGACCAGGATCTGCGGGCCTGTCATGGCACGTAAACCACACAGCCTTCCATCCTGGCTCTGAGGACATGTCTCTCATAGTCCACGTCCTGCTAGGCTGCACAGTACACCATGTGGCCTCACTCTCAGTTTATGCTGGTGTGTTTCCCTGCCTCTAAGGTGCCCTGTCCTGGCTGTGTGCCTGTGAATCCTTCATGAAAACACCGGCCACATCGACCTGCCCTCCCTGCCCCCTCAAACGACCACATATAAAATGTCGCTTGTGCTTCCACACTCCACAAATACCAAATCCTTGGGCCAGTGCTCTCTGAGTGTGTAGCCATCAGATCACTTTCACGCGGGTTCCCAAAGGTGGAGTTTACACTGGATTTCGTTACAACTTCCTCCTTCTCTAGCGCGTAGCCATACGCCTGGTTCAGCACGGACTGGACTTCCCTGATCTCTGGGCTCCTGGGGTTGCTGTGTCCCAGGATTGTCCCCACCTTGGGCTTGGAGGCTGAACAAACAGAAGAAGAGGGAGCTGAGTTCAAATATGGATGGTTTCCCCTTATTTAAAAAAAAAATGCTTATTTATTTGTATTGAGAGAGAGAGATACCTGTGTGCTAGCAGGGGAGGGGCAGAGAGAGAATGGGAGAGAGAGGGAGAGAGAGAATCCCAAGCAGGCTCCACACTGTCAGCACAGAGCCTGATTCGGGGCTTGAACCCACGAACAGTGAGATTATGACCTGAGCTGAAATCAATAGCCTGACACTGAACCGACTGAGCCCCCCAGGCATCCCTGTTTCCCCTCATTGATTTTCTCTTCGATAGGGCTTTACAAAAACTAATTTTAACCCACTTTCCTTTTTTTCTATTAGTCCCTAGAAGTGAACTTTGTGTTTTTTACACTAAGGCAGTCTTTCTGATGGGACTCACATTCTTTTTAAAAAATTTTTTAAATGTTTTTTAATTTATTTCTGAGAGAGAGAGAGACAGCATGAACAGGGGAAGGTCAGAGAGAGAGGGAGATACAGAATCCGAAGCAGGCTCCAGGCTCCGAGCTGTCAGCACAGAGCCCGACACGGGGTTCAAACTCACAAACTGTGAGATCATGACCTGAGCTGAAGTCGGACGCTTAACCGGCTGAGTCACCCAGCACCCCAAAGGAGTCACATTCTTGATACGTCCGCTACCAACTGCCCCTGTAGGGGACCACCCCAGGCAGCCGGAGAGGGGGGCCTAAGTCGTCTATGCTCAGTATCCTCATTTGCAAAACAGAAGCCATATAGTCCTCCACACTTGTGTTTGTCATGAAGGCTAAGTGAGTCAGCCTTTGGGAGTGTTTCAAGCTCTCTGCAATGTACGTTATATAAATGTCAGTGAGATAAATGCCCTTTTTTTTTTTTTTTTTTGCTGTGGATGAGAAAATATTTTTGTGACTTTAGAAAGTTCCATGGGGCGCCTAAGTGGCTCAGTCAGTGAAGCATCTGACTTCAGCTCAAGGGCAATCTGGTGGTTCGTGGGTTCCAGCCCTGTGTTGGGCTCTGTGCTGGCAGCTCAGAGCCTGGAGCCTGCTTTGGAGTCTGTGTCCCTCTCTGCCCCCCCCCACCCCCACTCATGCTCTGTCTCCCTCTCTCTCTCAAAAATAAAACCCACATTAAAAATTTTTAAATAAAAAAGAAAATTCGTTATCTTTACTCTAGCAATCCCAGGCTTATTTCCACAAACATAAATCCTACGCACTCTTCAAGGAGAAGAGGGAACATCACTTGAATAGGTGATAGAAGGGTAAAAGCAAAAAGCAAAAAATTACATTTATAATCAATGTGACCCCATCATTCACCAACCGTGTGCCCCTGTCCCACTCAGCCACTGAATTTTAGATCATCAATACATGGGTAGAACTCTCTACTTCCTATGACTTATAGAAAAAAACTAAGTAAGCACAACTTACCTTTTAAAGCCCAAAATATATATCTTGAGAGCTTACTGAATGTTGGCACTGGTCCAGCTGCGGGTGTCTGGAGGCACTGCGATGGTGGCCTTGCTCTTGCACACAGTACCACCTGGCGGGGCAGCAGACAATAGTAAAGTAAGCGACCGCCAAACAAATGAAGTGGCAGAAAGGGGGTGCAGGTTAGGTGTTGTATATAGTGGGTCAGGAAGAACCTCCCTGAGGTGCTGCTTAAGCAGAGCCCAGAACGTCCGCACATAAGCAAGTCTGGTGATGATCCAGGGAACAGCGGGCCAGGGAAGGACGGCAAGTGCCAAGACCCCAGGCCCAGTAGAGGTAACCTAACAGGACTGAGGGCCCGGGAGCTGGACAGATGGTGGAGGCAGTGTGGAGAGCGGCGCTGGGGCCAGGGACGCGAGCCCTGCTCACCTTGGCGAAGACACCAGATTGTATTTCAGGTGCGATGGGAAGGCTTCGGAGGGTGTGACTGATATCGGTAAGTGCAAACTATGGCATGTGGGTGCAGCACGGAAGGCAAGGAGGGGCGCAGGGAGACTCACAGTGACATTGTCCAGGTGACGGATGGAAGGCAGTGAAGTACGGGTGCTCTGAATGGGCAAACCAGGCATATATTTTGAAAGATGTGTTCATGGATTGAATGGCTCAAGGAGAGTGGTACCAAGCTTAACTCTGAACTTTCATCCTGAACACGTGGGGACAAGGTAATGAAATTAATGATAGTATAATAATAATGATAATGATAATGATAACAAAATTGGTGTAATTATTAGTGCAGACAAGGAACTATTTAAACTTACGCATACTCGTTTGCTTACTCCTTCCAAAATATCTGTGAGTTAGATGCTGTTATTATTGCTTCCATTTCACAAATGCAGAAACACAGAGGACTCATGCATCATGCCTACAGCCCCAAGTCTACTCGGTGACATAAGATTGGAACTTAGGGCCTGGCTTCAAAGTTCGTGATGTTAACCACTTTGAGCCAATGTCCTGTGTTTCAGCAGGATGAACGTGGCAGGTGTATTGAACAGGTGTGTGAAGAACGTCTATCTCTAAGCACAGTCCTAGGAGGATGACACATAGGAGAGCCCAGAGACCGTGGGAGGAGGTGACACTTCAAGTACGAACGTTAGTGAAGCCAACTAGGAAGAACAGGTGGAGGAGTGAGGGGGGCTCGCGTCTGAGACCGGAGAATTGCAGAATTCAGAGGTAGAGGAGGAGAGGGAGCCAGTTTGAAAAGGAGTGGCCTGACGGGAGAATATAACAAAATGGCGGCCTGGGATCCGAGCGCAAAAGGATTTGAAAAAGAGCCAAGTGGCCAACGGTGGGCACGAGAATGACTACGAATGGAAAATATGATTTGTAAGGACCTAGAACACTCTATGCTACCTGATTGAAGGAAGTGCATTCTGTTTTCATCTTTTTAAGTATGTATTCATACTTTTTAAGTATTTTGAGTTGTTTAGAAGTTTACGGGTGGCTACCCCATTTAATTTTCTGAACGTTGTTAAACTTCCAAAGTATGTAAGATATTCGAATTTATTAAATTTTCCCTGAGGAAATACAAATTAAATGAAGTAACTGCACTTTATCAAATGTCTTAGTAACACAAGAAATTTTGTTCTGGGTCTTTTGCTTCTAGTAATTGGAGACTTGGGTTTGGACCAGCCCTTCTACCATGACCAGTGGCCAAGCTGAACAACAAGGGAAAATCTGAATGTCTCTGATGAGGCAGAGATGACTCACATGGCCAAATGCTAGGGGAAGCCAGGAGCCCCAAGAGAAGGCAGCAATATTTGGGGCCTCATTTCCAATCTGAATACTGACTCGTTCTGAAAGGGAACTGAGACACTGAGGAACAGAGGAGAGCATGCGAGAGACTCTAGAGGCCATGCAGCCAAATTGGGAATTCAGGACCTACATACGAAGCAGTAGCCTCTGGTGGTGACCCCAGAGGACTGAACCTGACGTGCGAGGGCCACCTAGCCCTGGCTGAGGCTCAGAGCGCAGCTTCAAATACTCTCCATCCCTGGAATTGGTTTTAAGGTGATTCAACTTTGTTTATACCCCTATCCAAGTGCCAGAGGCCAATAGCATCCTTCTCTAAATGAATAAACCATTATCCGTGAGTCAAAATTATTTTATAGCTTTTTACATTCAATGAAGATTTAGGCAATAAAAAATGACAAGATAAATGAGGAGACAAGACTATTAAATCAATAAGCAACAGAAAAAAAACCCAAACCCAGAACCAGAACCAAAGAGGTGCCAGAGATGGAGTTTGGGTCATATGACCTATGACTTATGTCATAAGGTTCTGCAGTCATATAAAGTACTTTATCCCAATTGAGGCACCTTCGAGGTTCAGTCGGTTGAGCGTCCAAATCTTGATGTTGGCTCAGGTCTTGATCCCAGGGTTGTGGGACTGAGCCCCGTGTCTGGCTCTGTGCTGAGTGTGGAGTCTGCTTGGGATTCTCTCTCCCCTTCTCTCTCTGCCCCTCCCTCTTGCATGTGCGCTCTCTCTCTCTCTCTCTCCCCCCCTCAAAAAAAATAAAATAAAAAAGACTCTTATTCCCTGAAAAATAGAAAATCAGAATAATCTTTTTAAGTTTGATAAAACTAGACTTAGAGTAGAAATCATCATAGCCAAAAAAGAAAAAAATTCCAATAGAGATGTTTTTAAATATTTAACGAATAAATATTTTTCATTCTACTTAAACTTTTCCAGGAAACAGATAAAAAAGGGAGTCATTCCCAGCTCTTCCTTTTATTTTTGTGAGCTTTATCCTTGATATAAAAAGCTGACTACACCAATAAGGGTCAGGGAAATCATGCCTAATTTCACTTTGATGCAAAAATTACAAAAAAACCTTAACCAAACCAAACCAATCTTGCAATAAATAAAAAGGGATAATGCATCATGATGAAGTTGATTTTATTCTAACAGAGTTTTTTAAAAACTATTTTAATGTCTATTTATTTTTGAGAGAGAGAGAGCGAGAGAGAGCCTGAACAGAGAGAGAGAGAGGGAAGAGCAGAGCACAGAGAGAGAGAGAGAGAGATAGGATCCTAAGTAGGTTTCAGGCTCTGAGCTGTCAGCACAGAGCCCGACACAGGGCTCAAACTCATATACCGCGAGATCATGACCTGAGCCGAAGCCAGAGATACTCAACCGACTGAGCCACCCAGGCGCCCCAGATGTTTTTAATATTTGAAAATCAATCAGTGAAATTCACGATAACAAAATAAAAAGTAAAGATTACATGATCCTTTGAAAAGATAAAGAAAAAATACATTATGGAATTCCACTTCATGATAAAGCCTCTTAGTAACATTGGAATAAAAGATAACATGTAATTCTAATGTGTGTCCAAAGTGAGGAAACAAAAACTAAAACCAAATTTGTATTTAAAGGTAAACTATTGAGAATTGTCTTTTGATGATCAAGGAGAATGTGGGCTCTTATCTATCACATCCAACCATTTACTTGAGGCTCCATCTAGAGCAATAATTTAAATGTTTATTTATTTACTGCAAGAGAAAAAGAGAGAGGCAGAGAGAGAGGGAGAGAGAGAATCACAAGCAGGTTCCGTGCTGTCAGTGAGGAGCCTGATATGGGGTTCGATCCCATGACTGTGAGATCATGACCTGAGCCGAAATCTAGAGTCAGATGCTTAACCCACTGAGCCCCCAGGTGCCCCAGATTCTTTACGATTTATGTTACAAGTGTTGGAGACAAGTGCAGACAGAGCTGTAACAGACCAGAACTTACATGATGCAGCGACAGCAGATCCAAGAGGGAAGTTTGTGGCAATAAACACCAACATGAAGAAAAAAAGAAAGATCTCAAGTAAACAACTTCACTTTACACCACAAGGAACTAGAGAAAGTAGTGTACGCTGAGCCCAAACTTATAAGAATGAAGGAAAAACTAAGTTCAAAGAAATGAATGAAAAGGAAAACAATAGAAAAGATCCTTGAAACTCAGAGGTGCTTTTTTTTTGAGACTGACAAACCTTTAGCTGAACTAAGAAATAAAGGAAGACTCAAATAAATAAAATCAGAAATGAAGAGGAGATATTACATCTGATAAGACAGAAATACCAAGGATCATAAGAAAGTCCTCTGAACAATTATATGCCTCCAAACTGGACAGCTTAGAAGACATGGATTGATTCCTACAAACATAGAACCTACAAAGACTGAATCCTAGAAACACGGATAATGGTGGCTGCCAGGGACCAGTGTGGTGGGTGATGGCAGGCAGGCACACATTTTCAGTGACAAGAAGAATAAGGTATCTCGAGATATCATATATAACATGGTGATTATATACTGTATCATACAACCAAAATTTGCCAAGAGAATAGAACTTGAACATTCTTACGAAACCCCCCAAAAAGCAGGGGGAGCAGGTGAAATGAAGAATGGATTAACTCGATGCTGGGAATCTTTTCACAATGCATATATATGTGAACTTATCATGCATGCTTTACATTACCATTTTATGTGTCAATTACACTACATGGAAACTGAAAAAAAAATCTTACAACCTGTGAAAGAGAACATGCCCACAAAGGGACCATTATGCCAGATGCAAACTTACAATCTCTGATTTTTCTTCCCAGAGAGATTAATATTTTAAAACAATGGCACCTTTTCAAACACAATGTCAGAGAGTTTATCGCCAATGGACCTTGGGTAAGTCAACATCTAAAGGATACACTTTTCAAAGAGCCAGAAACCTAGAGCCAGGAGAGAGGACCGGCTGGCAAGAAGGAATGCTCTTCTGTGACTTGGGGTGACCCCCATAAGATCATAAATATGCCCTTTATGGGTGTGTGGCAAACCTCCAGGGCTCATTAACCAACACCACTGACACGTGAATGGGCCAATGCAAAACTGCAGCCAGAGCAGAGAAGTCTCCCTGAGTGAAGCAATGAATGACCGCTTTTGGTTAAATGCCACATGGCCACGTGAAGTGACAAAAAATATACGCGACACATATGCTGTTTGGTATAAAGGTAGCGACACTGCTAATAGCGGCAGTGTATTCTCTTTGAAGTTCGGCAGTGCCTTTAAGGCCACGAGGTATGAGTGATACGCCCTTAAAGAGGGACTAGAAGGTTCTAAGAATCATTTTAGATGACAAGGTGTGCATAATATTTTTAAATTTTCTACAATTATAGTCTTAATAATTCAGAGAAAGATAAAACGAATTTTCTCCTATTCGAAAGTGATTATTTTTTAAACATTTTTAAATTTTATTTTGTTTTAGAGAAAGAGAGTGCGAGTTAGGGAGGGGGCAGAGGGAGAGAGAGAGAAAAAAAAAAAGAGAGAAACTCAAGCAGGTTCTAGAGTCTGTGTGGAGCCCGACACAAAGCTCGATCCCACAACCATGAGATCATGACCTGAACTGAAATCCAGAGCCAGACGCTGAACCCAGGCTAACCCCAAAGTGTATGCTCTTAAAGAAGTACAGAAATCTACGCAGATAATCTTGGGCAGAGTATGAGACACTTTGCGGATTTCTCTAGGTGCGGGGGTTGGGAGGCATTCCAGAGACAGATAACGCCTCTGACAAAGGGATTTGATCCCGGATTGGCAAAGGAGATTCATTCAATCAAACCGTGTTTATGCAAGCCCGCCTTGCACACTTCTACAGGGAAATTCAACGAAGCAGACTCACTGTGTCTGCGTCTCAAACCAGGAGCCACAAGGGGAGCGGGCCTGGCTGTGGTCAGCGCGGGGTGCACAACATGGGCCAGCTGCCCCTTGGGAACTCAGTGGCCACACTGCACGCCGGGGTGAGGGCCTGGTGACGTCCCAGCTTCCCAAACTTGCACCACCCGAGACCAATTCTCTCCATGGCAATCAACACAGATAGCATTTTCTGGTGTCAGCCCAAGTCTATGTGTCAGTGTCACATCTATTTTTGTTTCAAGGCTGCTCGTAACCTCTCTGTGTCCCTCTCAGCTTGGACTGCTATGACAGATGATTACAGACAGGCGAGGGGTGGAGGGTTAAATGTAGACTTTTTCTCCGTTCTGGAGGCTACAAATCCAAGGTCAGTGTGCTAGCGTGGTCGGATTCTTGGTGAAAGTCCTCCTCTTCCTGGCTGTACCTTCGCACGGCTTTGCCTGGTGCACAGGAGTCGAAATTCCCATCTCTTCCTCTTCCTACGAAGGCACTAACCCCATTATGGGATTATCCTGAGCTTATCTACCCCTGATTACCTCCTGAAGGCCCCACCTCCTAATCCTGCACCCCTGGAGGTTGGGGCTTCCATATCCAGAGCTTGCGGAAGGGTTCACAAGTGGCCAGTCCATGACACTGGCATTATCTCTAACATAGGCGAGTAGTTGCCTGAAATCAACACACATATATTCGTGTTGTTGGCTTCTCCATGTAGCTTCCATTCCCAATGGGTCTCATGGTGCCTCTTTCCAAATCGTCAGGGACTGTGCGCTATATAAAAGCTTCACAAATGAGTGGGTACATTGCTGTTAGACAGCGGGGAACAAAGTTTTTCTGTGAAAGGCCAACAGTAGTTACTTTAGGTTCCAAGGGCCATCAATCTTGACTCAAACAGCCAGTGGAGGAAAGAATGGGCCATAGACAGTATGCAAACAAATGGGCGTGCTGTGCTCCAATAAAATACACTTGCAGAAATAGGTGGAAGACCCAGGTTGGTGTCTGGGACACAAATCTCTGCGATCAGGTGTGAAAGAGTTTTATTTACAATCGCGTGCATGAAGGTTCTAGTATGACATCATTGAGGCTCTACATCTTGGTTCACAGGCACAAGGGATGATGATAGGCACGTATCTTATCTTCCTGCTCTTCCCCACATGGACCTTGAGAGCCCAGTCCCATAGCCACGTGAGCCCTGCTCTGAAGTGTAAAACATGTGGCATGCGCCCAGCTGGAGGCCTGACTGCCAGTGACTCAGGTCATGTTTGCATGTCCTGTTACCAGTCATAACGCTTTTCTCCACCCCTGAACACAAATCAGTTTATGTTTCTAAGATACAGTTCATTTTATATAAGCCATGCCTTTTCTGTTTGTCCATTTAATTTTGTGTTGGTAAAAATGCTAAATAATAGTAAAAAATTGTTAAAAAGAATTTCTTATTTTTAAAGTTTAGTTATTTATTTTGAGAGAGAGAAAGAGCATGCATGCTGAAGGGGTAGAGAGCGGGAGAGGGAGAGAGAATCCTGAGCAGGCTCTGCCCAGATGTGGGGCTCGAACTCACGAACTGTGAGGTCATGACCTGAGCCAAAATCAAGAGTCAGATGCTTAACTGACTGAGTTACCTGGGCGCCTCTAATAAAAATAACTTCTACTTCCAATACTTACTGTATTTCAAATGGTCCCTTTTATTCCCTGTCATTATGCACAATTATTTCTACACTTTTGCACTATAAATACGTCTGTGATAAAATTGAACATTCGATTTTAACTGGAAGATGTGTGAAAATGTTTTAATTTATCAGATTTCCAATTTAAATTTTAAAGTGTTTGGAAAATAGAACATAACATAAAAAGAAAAAAACCACAATTCTCCTAAGTGTATAAAATGATGAAACTTGGGGCGCCTGTGGGGCTCAGTTGGTGAAAGGTCTTGATCTCACAGTTCGTGAGTTTGAGCCCCGTGTCGGGCTCTGGGCTGACAGCTCGGAGCTTGGATCCTGCTTCGGATTCTGTGTCTCCCTCTCTCGCTGGCCCTCCCCTGCTCATGATCTGTCTCTGTCTCTCAAAAAGTAAATAAATGTTAAAAATTTTTCTAAAAACAAAATACAAAAAAAATGATGGAACTCAAGATGGGAATGGCCTCTTTTTTGCCCTCTCTAACCTCAACCTTTGGATGAACCGCTTGCTGCTTATATTTGGGCTGCCTCCGCTGCACTGACACACACGTACCCATGTTTATCCACGCCTGCTGGTGAGCATAGGAATATAGTGCTGACACGTGCAGACACGCAGAAAATAACATGGTCCTCTCTTTGCTTAACAACAACACGATCGTATTATACACATTGCTCATCAACCTGCGTTTTTCAAGCACTAATTTATAAGGAAAATTGTTTTTGTGTTTGGGTGTACATGCAGCTGTAGCAAATTCTGTTTAAGATTCACAGATCTAAAATTCTCCAAATATTTCAAACTGGGGCTTGTTTGTAAAAAAAAAAAAATACCGAATTTGTTTGTTTATCTTATTTCCATCCGTCACATTCCATTGTGAGCACTACTGTGAGTGTTTCGGGTATCTGGCCTCTAGTTTCGTAAGGAAAGTGACCAAGTAAGTCCCCTTCCCCTTCCTTTCTTTTTTTTCCCTCCTCTCCCCTCCCTCTCTCACATCCTGTTCTGTTATCATGAACATTGCTTAGTCCTGCTTTGTCAAATAAGTCTGGAGTTTTTCAAACATTCCCTATGTTAGGGAATTTTATTAATAACACAAGAATGATAGATTACTAAAACACACTGGTAAAAAATGTCCGGGCCTGGACATTTTTGATGACAAATTTGTGTACATTTTACTACTCTGTTCAAATGTTCTCTTTTTTTTTTCCTTGCTCAACTTTGTGTATTTATGTCATCTAGTACCATCTATTGTATGTAGATTTTCAATTTGGGTCATAAAATTGCTTATGATATTTCTTTCAATTATTTTGACTGTCTCCTGATTTTTTTCATTAATCTTTTTAATTTTTTTGGATGTTCTTATTTATTTTTGAGAGAGAGACAGAGACAGAATGTGAGCAGGAGACAGGCAGAGAGAGAGAGGGAGGCACAGAATCCGAAGCAGCCTCCAGGCTCTGAGCTGTCAGCACAGAGCCCAACGTGGGGCTTGAACACACAAGCTGTGAGATCATGACCTGAGCCAAATTTGGACGCTTAATTGACTGAGCCACCCAGGCACTCCTACATTAATCTTTTTAAATGAAAATTGTATACACATATATTTTACTCCATATTTTATGATTAGGGTTTGCATGAATTTTAATATATTTTGTCTGACAGAACTACATTTTTATCTCATTTATCTGGGCTTCATCTGACCCTTCATCTGGGCTGGTTTTAATTTATTGTAACTATTTTGTAAGTCTGTCACACCTGCTGCTTTCCTTGTTTTACCTGATTGACCATTTTCATATTTCTTAAGACAAATGCTTGGTTCATGTGCTCTCAATATTTCCTCATCTATACACAGTTATTTAAAAGTTCACACAGGCTTGGACACATCTGATGAATTTTGACCCATACAACTTTTTTATTGTTCTTATTTCAAAATAATTTTTAACTTCAGATTTGTGTTTCTCATTGATTCAAAAACTTTTACTACTTTTTTCTTATTATTTACATGCACATGGGTTTATTTTTGGTGGTGATACTGTATTTTGATTTCTAGGTAATTGCATCATGGACAAAAAGCACAAGTTACATGTGAGCAACTTTTTGGTATTTATCCAAGTCCTTTTTGAACAAAATGCATTAAAAATATGGATGTTTCCCCAGAATAAAAGTAAGCATATATATTCTCATTTTATATTGAGACTTGTCACCACCATTTATAGTGGCACGTGTGCACGCGCATACACACACACATACACACACACAGTAACACGGTAACATTATTCTTGAAAATTACTGCTGAGTTGTGAGGCTCTTGGCCTCTCATCAAACATACTGAGCACTTTTGGTGTAGAAGATACTGTGCTAGCCACCAGCTGGGACTACTTTTGAAACTTCTTTTTTGGGTAAATGGGTGCCATTAATTCCCATATCATTTAGGAGAGAATTTTCTGACAACTTGTCAGTGGTGTGGGTAGTACTGTCACGGACATCACTATGCAGCGAACAAGCTTTTGGTTTCTCTGGAACTGCTCCCAGGGTCAGGTTAATCAGTGACTTGGCTTTCCACCATTTCTCCCTCTGCTTTCCTGAATGGCTGTATGGAATTAGGTTGCTCCAGAGCCAAAAAGCAAGCATTTCCCAGGCCCCAGGTACCCCTCCTCATCTTCCTTTGGATCCTCACAAAAAAGTAGCAATTACAATCTGCAGAAGCAGATTGAATTAAAACCAGAGACGGTGGAGAAAGCAGAGGAAAAGGAGAAGTGAAGAAAACAGCTTCCCAACTGCAGATAGTACCTGAATCTCATTAATTGCCCTAAATGTAAATGGTTTAAATACACCAGGTAAAAAGACAGAGGGTGTCAGTATGTAAAAAAACAAGGTTTAATTGTATCTTGTCTATAAGATATACATTTTAAATATAAAATCCCAGATAGGTAGGTTAGAGAAAAGGGTATGGGAAAAGATGCCCTATGCTAACTTTAGTCAAAAGAGGGCTGGGACGCCTGGGTGGCTTAGTCGGTTAAGCATCCGACTTTCTCTTAGGTCATGATCTAGTGGTTTGTGGGTTCGAGCCCCGCGTCGGGCTCTGTGCTGACAGCTCAGAGCCTGGAGCCTGCTTCAGATTCTGTGTCACCTTCTCTCTCTGATCCTCCCCTGCTCACGCTGTCTCTCTCTCTCTCCTAGAAATAAATAAAACATTAAAAAAAAAAGAGGGCTGATAGCTATAATGATTTCAGACGCATAAGACCTAGAACAGGAGAAATGAGCAGGGACCGTGAGTGGTGTATGTAATGGTTAAGGGGATCAAGTCCTCCCAACAGACGTGGTGATCTTAAATTTGTACACACCAAGATGGCATCAAAGTACACGAGACAAAATAAATACATGAGGCAAAACCCGATAGAGCTGTAAGGAGAACTAGATAAAACCACTATTTATTAAACTACTTTTAACTAAAGGAAAATGAAAACACAACTAATTAAAGTGTGTGAGTTGAGCACCTGACTCTTGATTTCAGCTCAGGTCATGATCTCACAAGTTTGTGAGATGGAGCTCTAGGTTAGTCTCCACACTGACAGCATGGAGCCTGCTTGAGATTCCCCCCCTTCTCGCTGCCCCTCCCCTACTTGCTCTCTCTCTCTCAAAATAAATAAATAAAACATAAAAAAATGAAATGCATGAGATGCAGAAAGACAGTGCTCAGAGGAATATTATAGCATTGAATGCATACTTTATAGGAAAAAAATCTAAAACCAGTAACTTCAGAAACTAGAAGAGAAGAGCATATTAACCTCAAATTAAGTAGCAGAAGAGGAATCATACAAACAAGAACAGAAGCTAATGAAATTGTAAACAGGAGAATAGAAATGACAAACATAATCATATGCTGGCTCATTGCAGAGATCAATATGCAAATACTCCTCTGTCCAGGCTAACCTGACCCAAGAAAGGAGACAAAATGACCATATGTGGGCTATATTAATATAGTTATATATTTTATATATAAATAAAACATAAATAAATATATAAATATTTATAGAATATAATATATTAATATAGCCCACATATGTAAGATAAGAATTCTTTCATAACTTTGTTTCCACAAAATTGACAACTATGACCTATGCATTTCCACAAAAACAGACTAACTCCTTAAAGACACAAACTACCAAAATCATACAAGGAGAAATAAATAATATGGATAGGCCTATATTCATTAAATAAACTGAATCAATAGTTAATAATACTCCCCCAAAAGAACCTATGAAACTCCAAAATAGCCCCATATGGCTTAAAGGCCCTGTATCCACAACATACAAAAGACACTTAAAATTCATCAGTAAGAAAAAACCAACCTAATTCAAAACATAAGCCAAAGACTTTAACGGACATCTCACCAAAGAGGAAGTACAGAAGGCGTATAGCATGTGAAAAGATGTTCAATATTCGTTGTCATTAGGGAACTGGAACTTAAAACATAATGGAGACACCATCACACACCTACCAGAAGGGTGAAAATCCAAAACTCTGGAGCAGCAGAACTCTGTCCATGGGAATGCCAAATGGTGCAGCTGCTTTGTAGGACGGTTTGGAAGCTCCTTACAAGGCTAGTCATACTTTCTCATACAATCCTGCAATCATACTCCTTGGTATTTACCCAAGTGAACTGGAGACGTATGTCCACATAAAAACCTGCATGCAGATGTTTATAGCAGCTTTATTCATAATCGCCCAAACTTGGAAGCAGCCAAGGCACCTTTGAACAGGTGACGGCATACATGAACCACGGTGCATCCAGATAATGGAATATTAGCCAGTGCTAAAGAGAAATGAGCTACAAAGCCATGAAAAGACACGGAAGAACCTTAAATGCATAGGTCTAAGGGGAAGCGGCCAGTTTGAAAAAGTTTCACTGTAAAATGCCAGTTATTTGACATTCTGGGTGATGCAAAGCATTAGTAGTGTTGAAAAAGCCGGTGCATCCCGGGGATTTGGGGTGCTGGGGACGGTACCCCACGGTGAAGCACGGTGGGTTCTCCAGGGTGATGACATGACTCTCTGACACCATCATGGTGGGTTCTGTGAGTGCATCGGTCCTTCCAGTCCAAGTACTTAACGTCGAAGTTTGCAAATTTAAAGAAATCACTGGAAGTGAGGGGATGGGGTACAGACTATGACAAAACGATCCAATTATATTACGAATGAGATAGCCTCACTTGAAGAGGTGCTGATCTAACTTTGGACATAGAGCCTATTGGACTAATGGCGGAGAAAGTGTCTGTAATCACACATTGTACCATAATCGCCATCGGCATCGTTCAGGCGGGGCAGTCGACAGCCTGACGTCACTACCATGTACACTGGAATGGAATTGACAGGTTTCTTATGGTTAGAGAAGAGAGTTTACAGAAAAGCAAGTGCAGCTGGCTCAATGATCCATGCGTCTTCAGAGACGGATCAGATTTGGAAATGCTGACAGTATGAGCTCGTTTTAGCTTAAAGTAGATACAGATGGAAACACAGGCATGTCTGCAGATATGTGTATATACCTGGGTTAGTGTGCATTCAGTTACTTCCTTGCTATTTCAGCTGAAATGATGCCTCCTTAGCAGTGAGCACACCTACTACTGAGACCTTGGCCTCTAATGTCCATCTCCAACACAAGGAGGGTTTCTTAGAGAAGTGGCCCATTCTAGAACCAGGGCAGGAGATGTACAAGGTGAGCCTGCTGTACCTGTCTTGTAGAGCTAGAAAGTAAAGAAGTGCTTAGAAACAAATAAACAAACAAACAACAACAACAACAACAAAAAACCCAACAACCAAAGCAAATCTAAAGGCCCCCATAATGATATGAATATGTCAAAGGGACAGAGAAGCTGAGAAAATCAGCCATGGCCAAAGTATGAGCAACAAAATATAAAAGCAGTACAGGACTGTAAGTGAAAGCATAAGATAAATGTCTGTGTGTCCACATGGACTTAAATAAATATGTATATTTGGGGAGAAAAATCCTAAACAACTTAATGGAGATGTTGTGCATTCAAGGATATAGGGTACTCCTCTCCACTCCTAAGTGTGTTCTGTGCACAGCGATTTCCTTCCAAAGGGCGCAGCCTGGAAAGATATGGGGAAACAGATTCAAGATTTTCTTATACTTACATAAATGGGTTAGAAGAAAGCTTAGGGCAGAAAGCAGCCACCATGAGGCAAAAGCACCCAAGGTTAGGTAGCACGATATTGTAATGGGATCACGAGTAACTTATTATATCATCTGCAGGAAATTGGTGCCAATATACTTTGATCACATATACCACTTGTCCCCCAGACCCATTGCTTCTTACATGAACAAGTTATTGATTACTATTTGATTGTTTTCTTCATGTTCACGTGTGTAAGATTTTCAGAGCTCAATAAATACAGAGTTGAAACCCCTGTTTGAGCTCTTGTCTCCTCCCAGACATCAGCCTCTCTCATATTCAATTCTGCATCCACTCTCTTGCTGGACAAGAGAGAACTCCAGACTCAGAGTCTGCGACAGAAAGAGAGGAGAAAGAGGGTCTTCATAGTGAAGCTAGGCAAACACCACTGTAGCCTGGTGATCAAGGTCAACGTGAACAGTGACTGGTCATGTTGACAGTATGTGCCCTTGATATCAGCACCTTGTCAGAAGTGTCAGAAGAAAACAACACCTTACTTCTATGGTCTTCCTCCAAAACAACCGCTACCCCAGTCTCACCGCAGGGAAACCCCAGATGGTAGGGGAGCATCTCACAAAATTCCAAGTAGCACCCATGAAAACAGTCAAGGTCTTCAAAAACAAGGGGCATCTGAGAAACTGTCATGGCCAAGGTGAGTCCCAGGAGACATGACAACCTAAATACAATGTGGTGTCCTCAATGGGATCTTGGGATAGAAAAAAAAAATGATGCTGGGTTTAAAAAAAAAAGAAGAAGAAGAAGAAAAAAACCTGAATTATCTGTGGCTGTAGTTACAGTTGACCCAAAGTATTGCTCTGTGTGTTTCTGTGGTACTGAGTTGAGAAAATAAGGTGAAGAAGGGAGAAAGGGAGACACTGTAGCCAGAAGACACCCTGGTGCTGGTGCTGGGGTGTGAGTGAGAGGCCGGCCAGGGAGCCTCCCCACCCCCAGCCCTCCAGCCCCTCCCTAACAGCCCAGGGGGGAGGCAGGAGGGCCTCATCAGTCAACCACCATCGTTGAGGATCTTGACCTCTCGGGACAAAGGAAAGTCTTGCAGAATTTCAGGCAGAGGGCCGGCGTGCTTAGACTTGTGTTCTGAAAGATTGCCGTAATGTTTCTGAGAAAGTGAAGGGCTCAGATCTCTCATTCCCCTTCCTTTCTTTGCTGTCCTTTATCCCCTGCCATTGGGGGACCGACTGCCAGGGCTCCTTCTGTGACTTCCCCTTTGGATGGCAATGTTGGGGGACGCCCCTGGTTCCCAACCCCACCCCATACTTCATGCTCAAGAGGGAGAAGCTCATCGCAGAGAAGCCGCCCATAAATCTTAGAAGGAGGTTGAAAGCCTCCTTTCTTCTCCGACAGCTCTCTCCTCGGGCCATTGCGGGATGTCTCAACCCAGTTGGCTAATTACCTGGAGCCTTGGAAAGCAGCATTGTGCCTACAGACACGATGTTCCAGTAATTAGTAATCAATTAGGGCTCCGCTCCCCCAATAGCCCGGTCCTTTTCAGTGAGGTTTTCTCCCACTACATGCTGTGCTGACAGGCAACTGAGTCATATCTTTCTCTGGGCTGCCAAAAGCCACACACTCAATAAGGGGCGAAGGGGAGAAACGAGAGCCTAAGCACTGGGTAAGCGATAATGAGATAATTACCCCTCGCGGCAAGTGCATCTTGGAATTTGCATGCGGAATGAGGGATTTGGCACCAAAAAATGCTGATGTCAGGTAATGGGTGATTGTAATTCATGAAGCAGCTCAAGGATCGCAGAGAGGATTTAGTCATCCTGCTTTCTCGCCCCAGCCTCCCCCCTGGCCTCCCTGCCAGAGCTGTTTCTCTTTTAAAGAAGCTCTGCTCTGTCAGCAGAGAGGATGACCTAAAACACGGTGCCATCATTAAAAAGGGGGGGTCTGTTCGCCTCCGTGATACAGCCCCAGGCGTGCAAGACCCTGCGCCATGTGGCCTTTCCCTGTGAGTCAGTCCTCCCTCTGACAAGGACCTCATGGCTGTGTCTGTCACACGCAGTGACATGGAGCCATCCTCAGCCCCCTGACTCCAGCGCTCAGTGGATCCGGGTTTCCTTCTTTCTAAACTGCACCCCAGAGCTCATAGCGAGCTCTGGTGTCACTCGTGCTTGCTCACACCTCCTCCCCATGGCCAGTGCCCTGCGGGTCACCTCCCCTGGTCACCGCCATCCTCACAGCCCACCCTCAAGCCCAGGCTCTGCACTGGGCCAGAAGTTGGGGGCTTAACCGACAGAGCCTCCCAGGTGCCCCATCTTTCCTGGAAATATTTGCTCAAATACCACGCATCATGAATGTTCCCTTTCTGGTGCTGGGTATTTCTGTGTTCCATTCTGTATTCTTGATCTTTGCTTTGGAATTTGTCAGGTTACTTGGAAAGAGTCTGAGCCTTTTGGGACTGACCTTTGATATTTATCAGACAGAACCTTGAATATCTGAAGTGCTCACTCTGGTGCCACTGGCTCCCCAGCATCCAGGCTAGACCCCAGTGTTCCCAATGCTGTTCCCTCAAAGCATGAAGTTTCCTTTGCAGTCAGTGCGTGGGCACCACTCAGCCCGTGTCAGTGCCAGGGGCCACAACCTGTTCCCTTCCCCCCTAGACTCTGGCCCTGGGCATTTGCCACTGGGCGAATCTATCTGTTCTCTGGGCTCCATCCAGATGGGGCAGCGTGGGTGGCATGGGTGGCGTGGGCGACGTGGGCGCAGAAAGAACCCTCTCCAGACCCCAGGTTCTATCCCTGTGCACACCTTTAATCCCGAATATTCCTCCCCTCAGACTCCAACACTGTGGGGTTTTCTGCCTCTTCGGTTCATCTTCTGAGCTCAGGGGAGCCACTGGGCACCCCCAAGACCTGACCTGGAAATGCTCTGACTGAGGCAACAGCAGGGCTCGGCTCTTGTGTGTCCTGGGATCCACTTCCCCTTGGTGTCTAATGTCTGGAAAGCTGTGGTTTCAAATCTTTTTCGTTTTCCTCTCCTTTTCTTTTTTTGGACGGCAGGAAGGTGCACCCAGTCATTGACACTCAATCATGGCTGAGAGGAGAAGCCCCTCTTGCTGGCAGCTTCGTAGAGCTGAGTCCTTTGGGAAAAGCACAGATTCCTCGAGGCATTCCGGTGTCACAAACTCTTTCCTGACCTCTCTGCAAGTCAAAAGCTCCAAATGTCCTTCCAGCACCTCCTGAAGCCTCCTCCCCTTCTGTGTTCCCGGAGCACGTGCTCTGTGGTGTGACTGTCACACTTTTATTACTGTTCACCTCTGTAATCTTCCTTCCAGTTGTCAACATAGTCGATTTTTAGTGAGTATGTTTGAGTGGATGAATGAATGGACGGCAGGTGCTCATGACGTCACAGGTGTCCCACCCTGGCCGGTGAGAGGGCGTGTCACCCGGGTGCTTCGAGGAGCAGACACGAGGCTGGGATAGAGACGTGGGAGATTTGGGGAGAAAAGACCCATGAGGAGCAAGGCAGGAGGGCCCAGGGGTGGGTGAGGAGACACTGTGTAGCAGGATACGACAGACACCTGTGACAGCAGAGGCGGAGGGAACTGGGCAGAAAGGGCTTCCAACTGACGTGCGTTCTCGACCAAGACTTGGTCGGGCCGATGAGCTGCCCCCAAGCCAGCGGTGCGACGATCACAAGTGGCCCTGTGCCCCGGCGCCCGGTGCTTAGTCATGGAGGGATAAGAGCCAGGCCCCGGGCTGGTCCTGCCTCGATTCCTGCATCGTTCCCTGCGGCATTCCCTGCATCAGATGGGCCTGCACACACGGCGTCCCTGCCTATCCGAGAACCACTTTAAGAGCCTCCTGATTTTAGTGCTGGCAGATGTAATTTGTTGCCTTTATTATCTTGTAAAGATGCTAATCTCTCAACCACAACGAGGGGCTGCTCCTGTGACAGCCTCTGCCCCACCACTTGATATGTCAAAGAGCTCGCTCAATCCGGGCTTGGTACTGCCAAGGCTGCTGCATTCCTCACCCATCGCAGAGGAAGCGCGAAGATAAAACCGAGCAAGCAGAGCCTTTCCCCAGCATCTGTGCTGCGTCACGGGGTCCAGGGTGGGAGGGCCATCCGGGGCCCCAGCGCCCTAGGTCTGCGTGCTGCACAAAGATACAGAACCTCAGGGCCATCACTAACTGCTGATTTGGGCTCTGCCCCTGAACAGGGAGCCCTGATCCAGAAGGTTCTGGGCTGTGCAGAGTACTTTTTCTCTGTCTTTCCTGCGTACACGCTCTGTGCTCCCAGGTCACTGATGCAGGGGACGGAGCCTCGGGGCCGTGAAAGACATGGTAGCAAGGAGTCAGCTCAGACACAAGACATGCGTGTTGACCCTGTAGTCAGTGTCTGAGCTTTCTGGTGACTTTTTCGAAGCTGGAGAGTTCCGGGGTGCTCCCACCAGGGAGCCAAAGGTGCCTCTACTCCATGTCAACGTTTTTAAACCCAGAAATATGGTGAAAACTGTTTGTTTGCTTATTCATTAGACACGTGCACATGTCAATTGGTCAGATCCTTGGAGGTCAGGCTAAGACAGAGGCAGTGCCCACTGTCCAGGCTGATCCTTTCCAGGGTCCTTTGATACGATCTCGCCGCCCCCATCTCTATGCCCTCTTGTGTGAGTCCAGTGATCTGCAGGTGTGGCCGTCCCCAAATGGAGGGACTCCATGCAGAGTAATGTCCTCACAACCTATATCAAAGCAGCCCCATGAGCCATGAAGCTCCTCAGGGTCAAGAGCAGTTTCACGAGCTCTGTGGACACACCTGGAGAATGGACCAGGCAGGGGACAAAGAGGTGAGGGAAGAGGGAGAGATGAGAAGGTGAAGCCCAGGTGTGTATGGGTGGACGGAGCAGGGCAGGTGGAGGTAGGCGGTGAGACATTCCATTGCTGAGCAGCCCGATGCCCCCCAGTCACTCCCACTGTGGTAACGCCATCTTGTCCTCATCCTCTGGAATCCTAACCTCTGGTCCTTCTTAAACCTTTGTGTTTCTTGGCTTTGTAACCCATTTATAGAACAGCCCATCTGCACTGAGTGATCTGTGAGAGTTTTCGTCTCTGCTAAGGGCACCCCAGCCCCCACACACCTGCTCCCCCTAAGAACCCATGAGGCAAACAAGCTTTGGGGACAGAACTGCCCACCAGCAGTGCGGTGTCAGACCAGGCTCTCCACGTCTGTGTGTCCTTCCCTCTGCGGCTCCACCACGCACACATCCCACTGGGACACACAGACCCACCTGAGGGATCAGCCAGCACTCGCCCCGCCCTGTGCCCTGTAGCAGAGGGGAAGGGATGGTCAGGCTTTGCTGGAAGGATGCCGGAGTGGAGAGGGAGTTGAGACAGGAGTGTGGTAGTGGGAGGGACAGAGGCTCAGGGTAAGAAGAGATCTGCTGGCTGAGCTGTGGAATTCCGTGTGTTGAGAGTACTAAGGTGTAAGGTCCCCACCCAGCCAGGCAATGAGAGACCTTGCCAGGCCGTGCCCTCACTTATGGCTTGGCCTTGACCTGCCCAAAGCTGTCAGCTTCCTGAGATTCCTTTACTTCTCCTGGGAGTTTGGAGGAATCACTGTCAGACTGCAGGATGGCAAAAATGGTTAGAATTTGTGACCTGGCCAGTCACCGGCCACTCAGATTCCATTTGTGCAATTTGCTGTGCAAAGGATGGGCCCAAAGTCTGAAGGGTTCTCATTGGTCACTAACTGGCTGTGCGTTTCTTCTACATCTTCTGTTTTTCAGTTTTCTCACCTGGCAGCACAGCAATCTTCCCAGGAAGGTCTCAGGGATGAACCGAGGCACCAGAGAGAACAGCACCAGTGCCTTTGACTGTGGACCTGGCTTTGGATGCAGGCTGGTGAATTACGGAGCTCAAATTTGAACTCGGGCCCATTTGAACTCGGGCACCTCTCCTCGTGGTGCCTGGTTTTCTAGGGAGTGGAGCCTGCAGGTGGGCACCGAGGCGCAGCCCCTCTGTGGGCTCTATCCTGCCTTCGCTGCTGGCTGGGCTGGGGGCCCGAAGACTCCGGAGCCGACGGGGCCACGGTCCTTGTGCAGAATCGCAGACTCATATAAAAGGAAGGGCAGTGAGGATGCGCCAGATCAGCATTGAGGCTCAGAGCAAATGCCACAGGGGATGCTTGTCTCCTGTCCTTGCTGTGAAAAAGCTCATCATCACATCTGCGAACGTGGGCCTGGGGCCACGTGGCTTAGCTGTAGCCCACGTGTGGGCCTGTGGTACTGCTTCCCAGAGGCCCCAGACACGGGTCCACTTCCCGGCCGGCTCATGTTAGCAGAGCTCAGTTCCTTGAGGTGCTGGGCTCGAGTCCCCACTCGCCTGCCATCTGTCCTCTGAGGGTCGCTCGTGGCCTCTAACCCACTGTGTCTCGAGGCTTTTCTCTCATTTCAAATGTCTCCCTTCCTCCTCTTCCCCAGGGGTCTGGAGACCATTCTCTGCTGCCGGGTTCGTGGGACTGGGTGAGGCTCACTTAGAAAATTCAGGCTGAGCTCCGAGTGTTAAGGTACAGAACCTGCATTGCTCCCGAGAAGCCTGCCTGCAGGTGCGACAGCACGTTTGTAGTTCTGGCAAATCGGGGTGTGGGCTCCACTGGGGGGTCTTCATTCTGTCTACCGTGAAATGGAGGAGAGAGGACAGTGAAGGCATGTTTGGTCTCTGAAGGTAAAACCGGGTGTTTGGAGGAAAGGGTGAGGTGGGAGAAGGTGGGTCCAAGGAGTAAAATGGCATCACAGAATTAACAAAGGATTTGGCCACAGGGTTTATGCAGGAATATCGGGGGGCATGTGGGTGGCTCAGTCGATTAAGCGTCTGACTCTTGATCTTGGCTCAGGTCATGGTCTCCTGGTTTGTGAGTATGAGCTCCATGTCGGGCTCTGTGCTGACAGCGCAGAGCCTGCTTGGGATTCTCTCTCTGTCCCTCTCTCTGCTCCTTCTCTGCTTGCACTCTTCTTCTCTCTCAAAATAAATAAATAAGCTTTTTTTAAAAAAGGAGAAATACCCATTTTACTAGGTTCTACTTAAAAACAATGGGTCCATGTCGTCCAAGACTTTGGAACTCCTGGATGGGTCTCTTTGTTTCCAGAACCATTAAGGTAGATTATTACCCCAAAACCAAAAACAGGGTTGAACACATTAGGAAAAAGTATAATTCATAGTTCTTTTGTGTTACTAAAGAATGGAACCCATAATTCCAGTGTGTTAAATTCCTCTTAATAAAATATGAAGAAGCAGCATTATTTTCTGAAGTTCCTTGGTAGAATCCAACATACTGCCCGTTCACCGCCCCATTTTCGTGGGATGAGAAGACCTTGATGGAGTTTGTTATACCTCTGAAACAAAATCCACCTGAGAAGAACCATTTACTTCTAAAGATTAAAAACAGAATGACTTTAAAGTTGTCTGAGAAGAGGGGGGTTTCGATTTTGATTTCTTGTTATTCTTTTCCTTAATTTCTTCAGTGCCCTCAGCTTCTGAGCCCCAGATTTTCGGTCACAGCTGGGTAGGTGGAGTCAGACCATGTGCCTGTTTCCTACGACTTTTGTCCCCATAGCCATCGGCTCTGTCAAAATCATAATTCCTAGGTATGCTGGTTGGCAAGTTTATCAAACACTTAACTTTTTTTTGTGAATATAACTTATTGTGGAACTGGCTTACATCCAACACTCAGTGCTCATCCCAGTAAGTGCTCTCCTCTGTGCCCAGCACCCACTTTTCCCTCTCCCCCACCCCCAAGCACTTAATTTATGATCAGATTATTTTAATAGCTTGTGCGTGTTGAGAAGTTTAAATATGTAAATAGGCTTTTTACTTTATGTTTTCTACAACAGGAATCTTAATTTGAATATAAGTAAAATCAGACCAGAATTTAAAAGAGAGAGTTAATGATGACAGAATGGAAAAACCTACCTAAAATGCGGACAGTTCATGACTCTGGGGTTGCCCCAGAGTTCGTGGAAGAGGTCAACACTTGAGCAAATGAAAATGGGATCAAAAGGAGCCTTTAGGACCATGGGCTCCACCGGGTGCCACCAAGCCTGGGAAGGGGGGAGAGGAGGGGAGGAGGGAGAGGTAGGGAGCAGGAGGCTAGAGGGAGAGGGGAAGGAGGGAGGAGGGAGGGAAGACATTTAATTCATGGTCATATATTTTCTTCCAGTTTTGTCCATTTATTCGAGGACTCTGGTTGACCTTGTGTGGCTTAGTTGTGAGTTTGAATCGCACCTCTCCCTGTTACTAACTATATGCTTTGAAGCTAGCTACTTAAACCTGAGTTTTTTTAACCTGCTGAATGCTAACCCTTGTTAATCACTATCCAGGCATCTCTCCCTGTGGATGCTTATGTGAACATAAGCATGATGCTACCCTGCATCATTTCCCCAACATGATGAGTGACACCATTTTTACAACCTACGTTTTCTTTTCTGCATTTTACATTTCAAAGTTAGAGACCTCGTAGTTCTTAAATAATAACTGCGCATTGTTTCCATCTCTTGCATTTCTTGCACTTTGTATATTTCAATGTTATGCTCTTCAGCACGCAAACGATCAGGCCACTATAACTTCATTATGGACCTTTAATAACAAGAATCAATCTTAGCAGCTCTATCGTAGGGAATGTTTAATGGTACCGTCCAGTGTGTCTACAATGAGAAGTCTCACCCTTCTTGTTCGTATTTGAACTGACCTAGAAAGTCTGTGACCATTTCTTTCTCTCCCTTGATGGAGAGACTATACCCTGAAGTAGATACCTATAATTTAAAGGGTAGGGGGCGTACCTGGCTGGCTCAGTAAGAGGAATAGGTGACTCTTGACTTCAGGGGCATGAGGTCAAGCCCACTTGGGCATAGAGCCTACATAAAAAAAATAAAATAAAATAAAATAAAATAAAATAAAATGAAATAAAATAAAATAAAATGGGGTGCCTGGGTGGCTCAGTTGGTTAAGCATCCGACTTCGGCTCAGGTCATGATATCATGGTTCGAGGGTTTTTGCCCTGCACTGGGCTCTGTGCTGATAGCTAGTTCAGAGCCTGGAGCCTGCTTTGGATCCTGTGTCTCCCTCTTTCTCTGTCCCTCCCCCACTAGCACTCGGTCTCTATCTCTGTCTTTCTCTCTAAAATAAATAAACATAAAAAAAATAAAAACAAAAAGCAAAACAAAGAACTGGAAACCAATCTAATGGGTGGTTGCTTAAAGTTCCTGGCTTCAGATTAGTATGAGTCGTAGGGGAAGTGTAGAATAATACCTTGCTTGACATGCAAAACACATATTAGCTCTAAAGATGAACTTATTCTTGAAAATAATACCTCAAAGTCACATCTCATCCTTCCCATGAATAGACAAGCAGCAGGCTCAGAGAGGTTATGACCTGGGTGGGACACACAGCTTGCCAAGGAGGCTACTGCTCTGGGATCTTGTCTTCTGACTTTGGTTATTAAGCTCTTTTTCTTCTTTTGTCTACATGGTACTTTTATCTATCTATCTATCTATCTATCTATCTATCTATCTATCTATCTATTATTTCTTTGGAGAGAGAGAGAGTGTGTGAGCAGGGGAGACAGGCAGAGGGAGTGAGAGACACAGAGAGAGAGAATGTCAAGCAGACTCCATGCTCAGTGCAGAGCCATGTGGGGCTCAATGCTATGATCCTGGGATCAGTACATGAGCTGAATCCAAGAGTCGGACACACAAATGACTGAGCCTCCCCCCAAGGTGCCCCTCACAAGGTCCTTGAGATATCAAGTGAGTGATTTTTCACACCCCATATGCCAGAATTACACATAGTTATGCTCCAACTTCAGAAAAGGGGTGTTAAATGGAACTCAGTGAATGGCCGCTGACGTTTCCCCTGAGCTGTCACCTGCACCTGTCCCAGTGTCACCGTGCTGAGAGCATCACCACAAAGGGCTGCACATTAACCTTCAAACTTCATCTTGGAATAACCCGTAGCAACCATGAAACACAGACCCAGATGGGAAAATCCATCCAAAACCACTCTTGAAACAAAAAGTAAGGCTGTCAAAGCAGAGAGAGCACAAAACAATCACAGCAAAACCAAAACAAAACAAAGAAGTAATTCATGCTTGTTAATTTTGAAAACCAATTTTCAGGTTGGTTCTGGGAAATCGATCCATGGGCTTCCACTTTCCCTTATTGCCCTGAAAACCTGAGAATTAAGCGGGGCTGACAGCCTTCCTCTTCCCGGTGTATTCCCGGTGTATTCACACAGTAGCACATTGAATAAAGGTAGGATGGGATCCGTGATCAGACTAATAAAACAGAGCTCTGATTCCTCAGGAAACTAACAATAGAACTCCCCTATGACCCAGCAATAGCACTGCTAGGAATTTACCCAAGGGATACAGAAATGCTGAGGCATAGGAGCACATGTATCCCAATGTTCATAGCAGCACTCTCCACAATAGCTAAAACATGGAAAGAGCCTAAGTGTCCATCAACAGATGAATGGATCAAGAAGATGTGGTTTATCTATACCATGGAATACTACATGGCAATGAGAAACAATGAAATCTGGCCATGTGTAGCAACATGGATGGACCTTGAGGGTGTTATGCTGAGCGAAATAAGTCAGGCAGAGAAGGACAAATATCATATGTTTGCACGTATAGGAGGATTAGGAGGAACTTGACAGAGGACCAAGGGGGAGAAGAAGGGCGGAAATGGTGGGGGAAAGGGAGAGAGGCAAACCATGAGAGACTCTTGAATGCTGACAAAAACTGAGGACTGATGGATGTGGGGGGAGGGGGGGATGGGCATGGAGGAAGACACTTGTGGGGATGAGCACTGGGTGTTATTTGGAAACTAATTTGACAATAAACTATTTGAAAAAAAAAAAAACAGAGCTGAATTTTCTTAGACTCTGAGGCACCGCGTCTCTGCGGCATTCAAACCCTGTGACTGAGGCAGGACCTTATATTGGCGCCTACCAGAACAGGACCAATCTGTGTTTGAATCAATTTCCCGGCTCGCGTTAGAAAGTTTGTGGATTTCTGCACAAGCCATTTGGGGAGAGCAGGCTCTCAGGAAATCACTTGACCTGAGAATGTCTGCAGGTTCAAAGGCAAACAGTCCTGCATCCATGGATATTTTGACTCCGTTGTGGCTGCTGGGCCAGGAAGGGTTTCCGATTTGGGAGAGCCGGCAGGTCGTCGACCTCAACATGGTCGACGCTTCTGATGTGTTCTTCACACTGGGGAGTCCTTCCACGGCTTCTACTCTGTGGTTATTACAGATACTCGTTGGCTACACAAAATGCACTCAGTCACGGTCCTAACAAACTCATTTATGTTCATTTTCTCTTTCTAGGCTAAGGTAAATGCAAATAGAGCTTCAAAACTGTAGAGCATTCAAGTCGACAGAAACACTTTACCTTATTAGCATGTAAAGCTATCTATTTCATCAGGTTACTAGACCCCATCACAGAATGTATAAGATTTTCCATGGCTTTTGCTCTGTGTAGACAATGCTACATTAGCTGTTGGCTTCTTTGTGTTAGGTTCTTAAGGAAAATCTCCAGGCATGGGCATACAGAAACCAGAGATCTGGGTATCTAGAAAGTATGGAAGATTTTAATTTTTATTATTACATCTTCCAAAATAGGGACCAAGGTAAACTGCCATCAGACACGTAAGCTTAGGGATGCCTGGGGGCTCAGTCTGTAAGTGTCTCACTAACTCTCAGCTCAGGTTTTGATCTTAGACTAGTGAGTTCAAGCCCCATGTTGGGCTCCATGCTGGGCATGAAGGTTACTTTTAGATGAATAAATACATAAATAAATAATAAAAATCATTTAAAAGAAGAAACACAAGTATATATCAATGTCCCCATATCTGGCCAGCACTAAAATACCATGATTAATAATCCTCTTTTTTTTGTAATTGATCTTATAGTTTACAAGATTAAAAAATTAAAATAGACTAACCGGAAATTATATTATTAGTGAGAATGAATACTTCCATATAACTTGAAGTTGCCACTGACTTGAGATTTTCTGTGAATCTCTCTAATTAAGTCTTTGAGTTTTATACATCTCCTAGGCTCATTTAAATACGGTAACTGCTAGTACTCTAGCTGCTATAGTTGGTGAAATATATATATATTCAGCCTATTTTTATACTGGATCTTGAAGCAGGAAATATTCAAAACTGAGCTGTCCAAGTTATATTTTTAATGTTTTTGCAGTATAAATATATATGTATATATATGTTAATTTATTTTGACAGAGAGAGAGTGTGAGCGGGGGAGAGACAAAGGGAGAGGGAGAAAGAGCATCCTGGACAGGCTCTGAGCCATCAACACACAGCCCGACGCGGGGCTCAATTCCATGGACTGTGAGATCATGACCTGCGCCGAAATCAAGTATCTGATGCTTAGCCGACTGAGCCCCCCAGGTGCCCCCAGTGTGGCATGATCACACGCGTAAGACATGCAGAAGAAACAATAAATAAATTTCTAGGTTTACTCCGCTACATGGGTAGAATCACTGGATATACAAAAGTAATAAAATACAATCAATTATTTCCTGCAACTAGTAACTAAAGAAACCAGAAAATAAAATTTTACAAAGTATACAACTTACCTCAGTGTCTAAAATAAACCCAAGTGCTAGGAGTAAGTGAAAAGAAAGATGTGCGAAGCATGCCTAAATAAAAAAGTAGGTAGAGGGGTGTCTCATCTTTACAGGTCAGAAGACTCAACACTGTAATTCTCTTAAATCCACTGGTGGAATCAGTGACCCCGCAAAGCGTACATGTGTGTGTGTATGTGCACATGAGAGCTTAGAACTCGGCAAGGTAATTCTAGAGCCTATATACGGAAGTACCAATAAGGAGTAAGAGTGTCTTAAAGATCAAGTTAGAGAATTCAACCAGATTTCAGAACATGCTCTCTGACTCCTCAGTAGTTGGGCCAGAGCCACGTTGGCACAAAGGAGAGCCGAATGGTGGAATTAGAACACGTGTGGGGTGCCTAGGGGGCTCAGTCCATCAAGTGCCCAACTTTGGCTCAGGTCATGATCTCACAGTTCATGGGTTCGAGCCCTGAGTCAGGCTCTGTGCTGACAGCTCAGAGCCTGGAGCCTGCTTCGGATGCTGTGTTTCCCTCTCTCTCTCTGCTCCTCTCCTGTCTGTGCGCTCTCTCTCTCTCTCTCTCTCTCTCTCTACTCTCTCTATATATATATATATATATATATATATATATATATATATATATATATATATATATATATATATATAAAATAAATAAATATTGACCAAAAAAAAAAAAAAAAGGAATTAGAACCTGTGCAGACCTCTCAGGTGGCTCTGGCTGGAAACAGAGAGAGAACGATGGTCTAACCCGTTGGCAGAGATATGGGAAAACAGACACTTCCATAAACTACAGGTGGGCAAGCGTCACAGTCAATTCGGAGAGCTCGTCGGTGGGTGTTTACTAATGAGACCATCATAGCCACTTTGCTTGTAAGGGCCCAGAGCTGGAGACAGACCGGGCCTGTGAGCCATGGGGCATTTGCTCCTGGGACGATTGCTACCTGCTGCCTAAGTGGTACTCAGCAGATGCAAATAGATGGAATCAGACATAGAGGGGCCCCTGCTGACAGGCACGCACCTGCTGGGGCTCCGGCCCCACCCCCAATGGTGAGCTCTCTCCTCTGTGGAAACTAATGGCTGGGAGGGGACTTGTAGGAGGTTCCCAGAGTGCAGGCTGATGGGAGGGATCATTTTACAAAAAGTGCTCGAGCCCTACAGGGATCAATTGCGCACTTCTATAGGCATTTTAGCCTTGAATAAAACACAAGTGCACATACATTTCATGCCCGGATATTATCATGTACTCGGAGCCTTTTCTAAATCCTGGAACTTTCCTCTCTCTGCATTTGCCCTTTTTAATCTGCCGATTCAGTCATAAGCTACATTGCCTGACTTGGATCAAATAATGTATCTTCCAAAATGAGAGGAACAAAAGAAGCAGAAACTACCAGTTTACAGCAGAGAGTTAAAAAGTTTCATTTTATTTCCTTCCATTATAAAGTCCTGTGGGCTGGCTTGCTGGCCCTGATTAACTTTGCCCATCAAAATGAAAAGGGTGTGTATTATCTCAATGCCTTTTTATTAAAAAACAAGACCCAAAATGAGATGGTGGCGTGACATGCCAGCTAGCTGTGACCAGCATTAACACCGATGCCGATATGAAATCATGTAATTGATGCTTCAGGGTTTTATTCTGTTTCATTGTGTCTGAAAAGCCAAAGATTGTATGTAACATGTAGAAATTAAAGGAAAAAATGGGGGCGCCTTTCTGGCTCAGTCAGTTAAGCGTCCGATTTCAGCTCAGGTTATGATCTCACGGTTCATGGGTTTGAGCCCCGCATCTGGCTGTGTGCTGACAGCTCGGAGTCTGGAGCCTGCTTCGGATACTGTATCTCCCTCTCTCTCTGCCCCTCCCCTGCTCACACCCTGTCTCTGTCTCTCTCTCAAAAACAAATAGACATTTAAAAAATGAGGGGCGCCTGGGTGGCTTAGTCGATTAAGCGTCAGACTTTCGCTTAGGTCATGATCTCGCGGTTCGTGGGTTCGAGCCCCACGTCGGGCTCTGTGCTGACTGCCAGCTCAGAGCCTGGAGCCTGTTTCAGTCTGTGACACCCTCTCTCTTGACCCTCCCCTGCTCACGCTGTCTCTCTCTCTATCTCCTAGAAATAAATAAAACATTAAAAAAAAATGATCCGATTCATGAAGGTTCACTGCATACACATCTATGCACACCGCACACACACATCGGCACCGTGCTGGGAGTTCTATCCACTAAAGGTAGGTATAGAGGTCTGACTATCTACTGCAAGGGAGTAAATCCTTCTCAGAGATGTTGAGCAGGCTGCCTAGGAGCACAGAGCTGAGCCACAATGACTGGGGAAGGACAAGAGCCCCGTGCACGCCTTCTCCACGCTAAGATGCGGCAGTGACGGGTGATGGACTGATGTGCACTGGCTGCCCAGTTCCTCGTGGCCAGAGCCTGTCGGGTACAGGCGCTGCCTTCCACGCAACCTAGCTCAGTGGTATGAGGCGAGTGGCTGTCCCTGTCCCCCCCAGAACGGAAGTGCAACCAACGGCTGAGGCAAGTTGTCATCTGCACTGAGAAGAAGAATCTGGCACACGGGGACAGGGACCGCACCTCGGAGAGCTGAGTCCTTCGAGCCATCTCATCCCTGGTCCTCTGTTCCAGAGCGTCTCCTTCCCCAGCCTGGCCTGGCTCACTTGCATTAGCATCTGCTTTTCCTGCACGACGGGACCATTTCCATCAAGGTTGGATGCTTCCAAAGGCCTGAGGGACACAGGCTGTTGGGACGTTGAACCCGGATTATCCGGCAGATGCAATCCTACCTCCTGGATCCTGAAGGGTTGAGAAACTTTCCAGCCGGGCTCAGGGGAGGTGCCACCACAAAGAAGCTGCCAGAGTGTTGCAGGGCTGTGGGCCTTACAGATGGAGGAAGGGGACACAGACCAAGGCGTGGGCGTGATCTCCAGCAGCCGGGAAAGACCAGGGCAGGGGTTCTCCTCTGGAGTCTCGGCAAAGCAGCACAGCCACGTCCACGCCTTGCTTTTAGCCCAGCGGTGCTCACGTTAGACCTTGAGCGTAGTACATTGAGTACCGACCTGCAAACCTAGTGCGACAGTGAAATAGTACACGGGTGCGGTTTCCAGCCACCAGTGCGCTGCATTAAGGTGACATAGAGAAAGGCGTGAGGTGTGAGCATGTGCGTAGCTCGAGCTGCAGAGGTGGGTGGAGCCTACAGTAGCGACAGTGGGCGTGGCCCGCGGCGCCACTTGTGTTCTTGGAGACCACCCTGCTCTTGAGTGCAATGTTCTCTGCCTGGAGTACTCTCCCCACTTATTTCTGGCACCCCCTCCTCCTCCTTGGAAGCACAGAGCAAACCCCACCAGGCACAACAAAGGAAAGCAGTCCCCCCTGGGCTTGCAGGGTCCCCAGTGGGGGTGGTGACTAAGCGATCCTTAGACCTGGAATCGCCAAGTGTACAGCCCTCAGCCCAATCCCGGCTCCCACAGAGCCCGTGAGTTCTGGCTCTTTCTCTCTGAGCCCCAGTCCGACAGGTTTGAGGGTCTGGTCCGTGTAGGGAGCAGGGATCTGGAGTTTGGAGGGGGTTCTATTTGGGGGACAGGGCTCAACCCCAATCCTGGCCAGCAAGCTGCCCTCACAAGGGCTTGGTGTGTAGATGGGTTAAAGGAATAAAGCCAGTGGCCGGGCAGACATCTGTTCATCCCCAGGTTCCTTACAGAGGGCGAGCAGCTTCCCTCAGCTGAAAAAGGCCAAACCAGCAAAGATGAGCAGCAGCCCACAATGTCTGCTTGGAGGCCAGCCTTCTAGGCCGGCCGGTCAGTCAGAAGACGCAGCTGGGAGAGGCGGTAAGTGATGGGCATCTGCAGGTGCTGCAGAATCAACCAGGACTCCTGGGGGGCAGTGCTTGGAAAGAGAGCCCCCTGCTCCAGTCTGGAGTGAATTAGAGCCTGGCAATGAGCATTCAGCCCCCACAGTGCCACGAGAGCCCTTGGGGAGGCTTGAGCTCTCTGTGGAGGGTGACAGTTTAGGACCAGGTCACTGCCAATGGCTGGGGCATTGGGTATGGGGGGGAGGGGTTGTAGAGGGGACAGAGGCTGAAAGGTCTGTGTCAATCCCCCAAGATGAGGCTTGGGTTTGGGGCCCCAGGATGAGAGGACACAAAGACAGAGGTGCTGGTGGGGGGAGGGCCCTGGGGCTGGGTCACAGCTGTGGCCACAAACGGATTCCAAATCCAGACTCTGGAGTGAGATTCCTGGTAGGCGGCCTTGGTAGCGGCTAGAAGGCCCAGGTTCCTGCCATCCACCTCTACAGCTGAGCTGAGATGAAGACAGAGGGCTCGGTTGCAAGTCCCTCAACAACCCTTCCAGAACATGCCCTCCGGAACCCTCGTTCCATGGCTGTGTTGCACCAGCCCATGCGCCATGCTTCTGGGGCAGCGTGGATTGTGCTTGACATGACTTATTTGTGTGCCCAATTCCCTCTGGGAGTTAAAGCCCCAGGGGCCAAGGCGATACCTGGTCCATCTTGTCTTTCAAGGTCAACCACAAAGACACACAATAGAAACTCAGGAAAGACCCGCACTTGAAAATAGGACATTCTTTTTAAACTCACGGATCACTCTGGTTTCTCGTTGGCAGTGAAAGAAGTGTGGATCATTGTCACAGATTCAAAGTTCTAGTTTTTCTTAAGCCCAGGGTGTGTTTCTAAGTCTGTGTCTGTGTTTTGAGATGGAGCTGGTCCTGACGTACTCGTTTGTCTGAAGCGGCTAACATTGTGTGATTGAAATGTGCAGACTCAGGAGTTATTTGCAAACCCAAAGGGGTTCATTGTTCCTTTCTGTAGCTTTGTGTCTCCTTCGTTTTGGCAGAGGTCTGGTACATGATGTTTACCAGCTTTCAGGGTTTTTTTCTTTTCTGTCGTTTTTTTGGTGGAAGATTAATATTTGGGGTGGTCTGTTCCCTTGCTTCGAGGAATTCCTCTGGGATAGTATAGCACAGAAATATGTAAAAACAACAGCACATTTGGATTAGAAGTTGTGAAACGTAGGACTCCTCAGAATAGGCGAAGTTTAGAACATTCTGTATTCCTGAAATTAAGGTCAAGAAAGCCGTTGCCTCCAGTCCTGTGAAATGACTGAGAAGATGAAACACTTGAGGAAGTAGAGAGACATGCATTTACCAGATAAGCCAGCTTAATCCTTACATTGGAATGAGGCTTGTTTTCCAACAAGCCTGCGAGGGAAGGACGTGTAGTTCTGTCGCTTATCAGCCAGACAACAGGAAGCAAAGGAGGTCGTTTCTCCGAGTCCCCGTTGCTGTTTTCATCTGCAACATGGAGATCAGAGCATTAGGAAACTGGCCCCGGAATTGCTAACACGATAGTGGAGGAGGGGAACCAAGTCATGATAGTGTGGCGCTGACCAAGTCACAGACGCTTAGACCGCCGGGTCAGCACAGAGAGCCCAGCAACTGACTCCCGCAAACACAGGCAATTCGTCTTTGGCAACTGCGGCGTCATGAGCCAAGATCATCTTTACCACAAGTGCTGGAATCCTGGACACTCATGAACAAAACCGAGAATCCAAACACTGAGGAGTGGGGGAGGCGTCGGCACAGGAAGATGTTCAGGGCAGTGGAGACACTTTGTCATGGGCCACCGTGGTGTGTACACAGGTGTATAAACCCAGTATGACCCCAGGAGTGAGCCACAAAGTCACTGGCAGACTCTGGGTGACAAGGGGATGTTGCAGTCTCCATCGGCATCATCACAAGCGCCCCTTGGTAGGAGATGTTCATGGTGGGGGACACCGGATGTGTCTGGCGCCAGAGCTTATTGGGAATCTGTCCCTCTCCCTCAACCTACTTGTGAACCTATACCGGTTCTAAAAATTAAAGTCTATGTAAAAATTAGGAAACTAAGAGGTTGTCCTAAACCTTAGGACAGCCCTTGGCAAAGCCCACCGCAAAGGTCATTCTGGCCATTTCTGCGGCACCAGCGCCAAGATCCCTGCCTTCTCTGAGGACCAGGTGGCCTGGAAGAGCCCTGGTCCACTCACCAGCTCACCTCTAGCGCGGGCATGATCCAAGCCCACAGCTTGCATTTATAAAGAGGTGAAGTCCGGGAAATCTGCTGTAAAACACCAGGGGATTGTAGGATTCCTTATTTTGTTATCAACTTTGCTGCTTTGAAGAAAGTTACCATTCACAGCCATTAGTGGGGTTTTTTTTTTTTTTGGTTTGGTTTTTATAATCAAAGGCAAGTACTCTATAATCCAAAGCAGGATAAGAAAATAATGATTTTCTCAAGAGCTATATGGAAAGTACATCAACTACCTCTTAGAGTTTTGGAAACAGAGTGAGACGAAACAGTGTGCTGACAGCTCAGAGCCTGGACCTTCCTCTGGGTTCTGTGTCTCCCTCCCTCTCTGCCCCTTCCTCACTCAAGCTCTGTCTCCCTCTCTCTCTCTCTCAAAAATCAATAAACATTTAAAGAGTTTTTTTTTAAACACCAGTAGACTTTAAACCCATGGGGTCTGCAGACGGGTTGGGGCTCCAAGGTCGACCGTGGACGTGGGCTGACTATAGTGATGAACCGCGTCTGAGCAGCGCACCGGATGGAAGCCGCCATGACACAGGGAGCTCCAGCCCCCGCCAACCTGCAGTCTCTAATTTTAGAAAGCATGTCTGTCCTATAAATAGCAATTGGCTTTTCTCAAAGAAAGGATGTTGAAATTGCTCTTTGGAAAGGTTTTGCCTCAAATTCCTCCCCACTCCCCTGTGTTCTCTGTGGACCAGGGAGGAGTTGGAAGTACCAGATTTTCTGAGGATCTAATGTGGGTGGGAGCAGCCAGCACAAGTCCCCTCGAGGGTGCTGGAGGGGCCCCCAGATGGCCAGGTCTGTGTGGACATTTTGTGAGGCCACATTTTCTGCCACCGGATTCTGAGAATAGCATGGAAACTGGATTTCTTTTGGAACTTCGGTATTTTTAGCTCTTTTTCAAGTGAAAATAGGACAATGATTTTCACGGAAAAAGTATTTTCTCTCCACATTTCCCTCACTTATAATTACCACCCTCCCCATCCACATGGAAAAAAGGAAAGTTCAAACCAGTTTGAGTGTTTTAGCATCTGAAGGAACTTTCCATCTTAAAAGCTACAAGTGATTTGTAGATCTGCGAGGTTATACTAGAAAAAAACATACACCTGTTATTCTCATTTCATCCTTAATAGGTTGTTTTTTTAATTTTTTTTGTTTTATTTTTTAATATTTTTAAGAGACAGAGCATGAGCAGGGGAGGGGCAGAGAAAGAGAGAGATACAGAATTTGAAGCAGGCTCCAGGCTCTGAGCTGTCAGCACAGAGCCTGATGTGCTTGAAGTCACAAACTGTGAGATCATGACCTGAGCCGAAGTCGGACACTTCACCGATTAAGCCACCCAGGTGCCCCCCTAATAGATTGGTTTAACCCTTCTTTAAAAAGTGAAAAAAAAGGTAGCGAAAGTAATAAACACAGAACCATTCTCAAGATTAAAATAAGCATAAGTAAGGGATAAGTAATCCCTCCCTTGACCTCTTCTTTTGATGAACTCTGGCAGTTCAAGACAGATAAAATGTTTCAAAAATTTTTTGAAATATGGTACAAACAAGTGTTTCTAAAATATAAGGTTGGGGCTCCTGGGTGGCTTAGTCGGTTAAGCGTCCAACTTTCCCTTAGGTCATGATCTCGCGGCTCATGGGTTCAAGCCCCGCGTCGGGCTCTGTGCTGGCAGCCAGCTCAGAGCCTGGAGCCTGTTTCAGTCTGTGACTCCCTCTCTCTCTGATCCTCCCCTGCTCACGATGACTCTCTCTCCTAGAAATAAAAAATAAAAAAATAAAATATAAGGTAGAATCTGTATTTATGACCTACCTTTTACTAGCTTTACCTTTTAAAATATAATTTAATTTTTTAAGTAACCTCTACGCCCAATGTGACTCTCGATCGAACTCACTACTCAGAGATCAAGAATCGAACGCCCCACCACCTGAGCCAGCCAGGTGCCCCTATCCTTCATTGGATTTAAAGCCTGGGGAAGCTAGTTCCCCAGGTGAAGAGGAGGTAAGTGCAAGCCCATGCGTGTTCAGCTGAATGCCTGAACCTAACAGGTGCCTGACGTGCCCTCCCTCCTGGGAGAGGGGCGGGCCCTGTGGTGACTGGACCGCCAGCTTCCGGACACAGAGTGGAGGCGCTGCATGTCACAGAGTGGCATTCTCGTGGCTGACTCACCTGAGGGTGTATTTGACAACTAGGGGGGAGCCTCTTGGTCACTGGTTTCGGAGGGGGTGGGTGAGGGCTGTGCTCGACCCCCGTGAGAACTATAAAGGCCCACTCTGTTGGGGCCTTGTGCTTGCCCGGAGTGAAGTGCGTGAGCACCTGAGCCAGCAGACCCTGTCTTCACCCCCAGTGTCTAACCTACACCAGCCACCTGCCCACTGTGTCCCATCTTCCCCTCCCAGGGGGAAGTCTCCTGTTCACAGCCTGCACACTCCTGTCCTGGCTTGGCGATCATAACCCTCACACAGCTGTTAGTGAATTCTGTCTCCTCACATCTAATTTTCTGTAGTCCTCAATATATCTTCACTTTCATGCCAACTCCGTACAGCCTTCGCCTTTGGGAGAATGTTCGTGATTCCAAACCCGTACTCATTTCTTACACAACCTTGGCCTGCGTCAACCTCGCCTTTACATAAATCTTATACTGATCCTTAAGAACCTTGGAGAAATTCATTGTGATCCATTGGTTCTGCATAATCTATCTACGAAAATTTTTTTTTTAATTTGTTTTTTCATTTACATCCAAGTTAGTTAGCATGTAGTGCAGTAATGATTTCAGGAGTAGAATCCAGTGACTCATCCCCTACGTATTACACCCAGTGCTCATCCCAGCAGTGTCCTCTTCAATGCCCCTTGCCCATTTAGCCCCTCCTCCCTACCTCCCCTCCCCTCCAGCAACCCTCTGTTTGTTCTCCATATTTAAGAGTCTCTTATGTTTTGTCTCCCTTCTTGTTTTTATATTATTTTTGCTTCCCTTCCCCTATGTTCATCTGTTTTGTATCTTAAATTCCTCATATGAATGAAGTCATAGGATATTTGTCTTTCTCTGACTGACTAATTTCACTCAGCACAATACCTTCTAGTTCCATCCGCATTGTTGCAAATGGCAAGATTTCACTCTTTTTGATTGCCGAGTAATACTCCATTGTATACATGTACCACATCTTCTCTATCTATTCATCTGTCGATGGACATCTGGGCTTTTTCCATACTTTGGTTATTGTCCATAGCACTACTATAAACATTGGGGCACAGGTCCCTGTCAGAATCACACACCTGTATCCTTTGGGTAAATCCCTAGTAGTGCAATTTCTGGGTTGTAGGGTAGTTTTACTTTTAATTTTTTGAGGAACCTTCATACTGTTTTCCAGAGTGGCTGCACCAGTGCATTCCCACCAGCAGTGCAAAAGAGATCCTCTTTCTCCACATCCTCTCCAACATCCGTTTTTGCCTGAGTTGTTATTTTTAGCCACTCTGACTGGTGTGAAGTGGCATCTCATTGTGGTTTTGATTTGTATTTCCCTGATGATGAGTGATGTTGAGCATTTTTTCATGTGTCTGTTCTGCATCTGGATGGCTTCTTTGGAGAGGTGTGTATTCATGTCTTTTGCCCATTTCTTCACTGGATTATTTGTTTTTTGGGTGTTGAGTTTGGTAAGTTCTTTACAGATTTTGAATACTAACCCTTTGTCTGACATGTCATTTGCAAATATTTTCTCCCATTCTGTTGGTTGCCTTTTAGTTTTTACTGATTGTTTCCTTCACTGTGCAGAAACTTTTTATCTTGATGAGGTCTCAGTAGTTCATTTTTGCTTTTGTTTCCCTTTCCTTGGGAGATGTGTTGAGTAAAAAGTTGCTGCAGCTGAGGTCAAAGAGATTTTTGCTTGTGTTCTCCTCCAGGATTTTGATGCCTTCCTGTCTTACGTTTAGGTCTTTCATCCTTTTTGAGTTTATGTTTGCGTAGGGTGTAAGAAAATGGTTCAGGTTTATTCTTCTGTGTGTCGTTGTCCAGTTTTACCAGGGCCATTTGCTGAAGAGACTGTCTTTATTCCATTGGATATTCTTTCTTGGTTTGTCAAGTAAGAGTTGGCCATACCTTTGTGGGTCTATTTTGTTCCATTGATCTGAGTGTTTTTGTGCCAGAACCATACTGTCTTGATGATGACAGCTTTGTAATACAGCTTGAAGTCCAGAATTGTAATGCCTCCAGCTTTATCAGGATTGCTTTGGCTATTCGGGGTCTTTTCTGGTTCCATACAAATTTTAGGATTGTTTGTTCTAGCTCTGTGAAGAATACTTACTATTGTCATTTTGATAGATATTTCATTGAATGTGTAGATTGCTTTGGGTCGCATTAACATTTTAACAATATTTGTTCTTCCAATCCATAAACATGGAATATTTTCCCCTTTTTTTGTGTTTTCTTCAATTTCTTTCATAAACTTTCTATAGTTTTCAGTGTATAGATCTTTCACTTCTTTGGTTAAGTTTATTCTTAGGTATTTAATGGTGCAATTGTAAATGGGATCGAGTCCTTGATTTTTCTTTCTGTTGCTTCATTATTGGTGTATAGAAATGCAACTGATTGCTGTGCACCGATTTTATATCCTGTGACATTGCTGAGTTAGTGGATCAGTTCTAGCAGTTTTTTGGTGTAATCTTTTAAGCTTTCCATACAGAGTGTCATGTTGTCTGTGAAGAGTGAAAGTTTGGCTTCCTACTGGCCAATTTGGATGCATTTTATTCTTTTGTGTTGTCTCATTGTTGAGGCTAGAACTTCCAATACTGTGTTGAACAACAGTGGTGAGAGTGGACATCCCTGTCTTGCTCCTGACCTTAGGGGGAAAGCTCTCAGGTTTTCCCCGTTTAGGATGATATTAGTGTTGGGTCTTCCATATATGGCTTTTATGATCTCGAAGTATGATCCTTCCATCCTTAATTTTTGACAGTTTTTATCAAGAAAGGATGCTGTATTTTGTCAAATGCTTTCTCTGCATCTTTTGAGAGGTTTGTGGGTCTGAGCTCTGCATCAGACTGACAGCATGAAGCCTACTTGGGATCCTCTCCATCTCCGTCTGCCTCTCCCACATTGCTCACTCTGTCTCTCAAAATAAATAAATAAACTTTAAAAAAAAAGAATTATCCCTGGAGAATTATTTGACTTACATTTTGATGTTTGCATTTTTCACTTCTACTTAAGGAAGATGGGTTGCCCTATAGTCAGGAACTATAATGCAGTATGAAATTTCCCCAGCTATGAAATTGGGTTCAGCGTAGGTTCTAATTTCAAGGACTATAGAACGTTAAAATTCTAGACCTCGAGAGTTATGAGAATTGAGTAAGCAGTGCATCCAAGCACTTGACACCGTGCCTGGTCCAGAAAGGTCACCAAATATGTTAACCACTCATGATTGGAATGTAAAGATCCCCCATGGTGAAACAGTATTATCTGTGTCCAGTATTATCCTGCTGGAATAACAAAGTGGGTGAGATCCCTTAAGTCAAAATCCCCCATGGTATACAGAGCAGAACAGAGACTAGAAAATAAAGAATAAAGGGAAGAATGGACAAGAAAGATGCTGTGGCAATAAACTAAAACAATCTTATCTCAATGCTGGTGTGGTATATGCAGTGTGATGGATTCAGTATCAATATTTTCGGAATATGTATATGACAGATGCAGGCATGTTCCCCTCTTGTTTCCACAGTTTCTGCATGAATCCAGAGTCCTGTCAGCATGCAGCACTCATAAAGCTTCTAGAAATGCCCTTTTTTCTGCAGCATAAACCAAGGCATGTGCGTTTTTGCCTCTACCAATTAAGACTCTGAATAAAAAGGAAGTTTATAGTTTCCTCCCAGAGGTTATAAACTCCAAAAGATAAATACAGCAACAACTGTGTCATCTGCTTTCAGGGGGCCTGGGGGCAAGCAGGGAGATGCCGCTAGCGTGCAATGTCCCTTGTGACATGTTCTGTGGGAAGCTCTACATTTTCTGGCAATTGCCCACTACACATCAACTTGAAGCTCCTTAAAGAATCTTTAAAGATGCCTGCAAGCATACTTACTGCAAGCAAAGAGTATCACACTTGGGGCATCTGCTCTTAATCACCTGTATCCTGGCCCATAATGTGAACGGTGCTGGCTGGTCCCCGAGCGCTTCGACCTTTCCCACCCCAGACAGCTCCGTCCCCCGATGTGCTGGCCTCACAAACTTGGCCACAGACGTCGCTGCCCCCCGCAAGGTCAGGTTGTCAGAGTTAGTGAATAAAAACCAGAATCCCCGGTGGGATTTGGATTTCAGGGCAAGAACAGGTCATTTTTAGTGTAAGTATGTCCCACACAATATTTGGGACATACTTGTACTAATTTTGTTGTTGTTCTTGTCTGAAATGACACATTTCACTGGGTGTCCTCTTTTCTCTGGCAACACTGCCACTGAGGAGTGGGACAGGGCAAGCCTGCAAACGTGGGACAATTTCACGTGTGTGTATGTGTGTGCATATGTGTGGCATGCATGTTCACGTATGTGTCTGTGTGGTGCACGTGTGTGTCTGTGTACTGTATGTGTACACGTGTGTCTCTGCGATGCATGTGCATGTGTGTGGTGTGCACGTGTGTGCTATGTGTGTGTGTTGTGTGGAGTGCACATGTGTGTGGTGTGCATGTACATGTGTTTCTGTGTGTACACCTGCACATCCACGGCTTTCTGGGGTGTGTGGGGCAGTGTGAAGTGCAGCACACTCACACAGGGGGGAGCCGTGTGGGTGCCAAGGGCTCTCAGAGACCCCACTGCCCACAGGCTGCCCCGGCCCAGTCAGGCTCTGCCTTGCTCTCCATGAGGACACACAACAGGTCCCAGAGGGCTCTGGGCCCAGGGCAGGGTGACAAAAGTCTCAGCTGATGGGTTACCGAGTCCACCATCTAGGCTCACAGGACATGCACTGTTCGTGATGTGACCTCAATATAAAGGTTCACGTTTCCACGAAAGTACGAGCAACATACGGAATCTGACGAGTTTCCATTTCTTGATCCCAGAGAAGCCGGTGGCCCCAGGGCCAAACGACTGTCCTTCTCCAGCTACAGACCCTGTTTCATGGAGATTTTGCCCATCACCTGAACCCCAGGCATCTCACAGCCCTTGACTCTGAGTCACAAATCTCAGGATCTAGTGTTTTGTCTTTGTACCTGGTGCAAGGTGAAAAGGTCAAGTGTTCGGGGCTTAACGGTGGTGTCTGGTGCTGGGTCCCCTCTCTGTGCCTTCAAGCTGGGCACACTTGTTTTTCCCCATGTTCTTGGGGTTGCCGTGAGCACCAAGTCACAAAACACTTCGATCTTGGACCACAGAAGATCTGTGTCCTCCATCATTCTCTTGGTTCTCAGAGAGCTCCCAGAGCACGCCAGTGGTTTTGACTAAATGGTTTCAGGTGGGACCTCAGCCATGGCGAGCTTTAGAAGCAAGTGATTCTGGTACATGACAATGGGGAGAGACACATGTCTAGAACTGGTTTGGGAACAGAATCTACCGCATTCATGGGAAGATGGAGTTGATCCCCTCACACTTGATAGGCACCCTCATAGACGCCCCAACAGGCACATTCTCCTCCAAAGGCCAGCTTTCCAGCACCCCTGGAGACCCAAGGCATCCAGTCTCAAAGAGGAAGCCCGGTATACATCAGGCCAGAAGGGCAGGGTTTTGGAGATTCTGCCTGGGATGAGATCAAGTGCAGGAGACTGGGATGCTTTTTTTTTTAAAGTTTATTTATTTATTTTGAGAGAGAGAGAGCATGAGCAGGGGAGGGATAGAGACAGGAAGAGACAGAATCCCAAGCAGGCTCTGCACTGTCAGTGCAGAGCCCTACACAGGGATTGAGCCCATGAACCCTGAGATCATGATCTGAGCCTAAATCAAGGTCGAACGTTTAACTGACTGAGCCACCCAGGCACCCCTGGGATGCTTTCAACAAGACGTTATCAGCAGAGGCGCGAGCTGCTAACCAGCGGTGCCTACCCATGCACATACTCTGCTAGGGCAACAGCTCGGTCAGTCACGGTCACGGGGAGGCTCAGGTCGTGCTTCGCAAGCAGGGGCGACCGGGGAGCAACTGCTTGTAAACATTTGCCTCACACACTTTGTGTCCATGCAAATCCTACATTTTCGATGTTCTTGACAGACCCATGTAAGGGGTTTCCATAGAAACCGTAGGAACTACACAAACACAAAGCCAGAGTTTATTTGGGTTCACAGAAGGAACCCTTAAGAACAATTATGCTCATTACATTTGGTTATTTTTGGACCAGTTCCACCAGCCCAGTATTCAGAGCGTCAATTTTAAACAATTTGTTTGTGGCTATAAAGTGTGGCATGGCCTCTGATGCCTGCAGGGGTGGGGGTGGGCAGAGTCGGAGGGAGGCATCGGCTGTCCAGGGCACGGGGTTTCCCAGAATTGTCCAGAACACCATCCGCTGACCTTGAAAATGCACAAAATTGGTTGATATGCACTGGCCCGTGTTCATGTGGGAGAATCGGGTCTTGATCTTTCGTCCCGTTTCAAAGGTTAGGAAACTCCAGACAACAAAAGCCCGCTTCTCACCCCTTGTGGGTCAGGTCTGTGCAGGCATCTGCTCCTTCCTGTCTTATGTCAGGTGTACTCTGACTCGTCTAAACCCTGGGAGAGGGATGGAATCTTCTGGAGAGATGCCCAGACCCACCTTGGATGAATAATTCAGAATTCCAAGTAGGGCCAGTAGCCCCCGAATGAGAAGACCCTCCGGTGGGCCGGTCAGGGGGACCCTGCAACGCCCCCATTGCGGTGAGAAGCCACGTGCCAGGCCTTGTGACCTTGGCCACCTCCTTCCTAGTCGGGAGTCAGGCCCCAGTCTGTTTTGGGGATCACTCTGCACGGAACTTGAGCACTGCTCTTGAATCTGTTATAAAACAAATGTTCTTGTCAAGGGGCTAATTGTGGTGAGTTTTCCTTGGAATTAAATAACATAAAGATGTGATTTCCTCTTACAGACTCCCTGTTATGCCTTTTATAGGACAGAGGCAGCGACAGGCCCACGGCTTTCCTGGGCTCCCTGGTGGGCGGTGCCGTGGCCACAGTGCCTCTGGGACCAGCCAGTGGGCTCACCCATCTCCTGCCTTTGAGTGACAGCCTCAAGGTCACCACGCGGCTCATTCAACAGCATCCCGGATATCAAATGTTGCCTTAACAATAGTGACATGTTGGTTCCAAACGTCCTCCATCATTTCAGCCTCTGCTCCCTCTTTCCTCTCATGCCCTGCAGCCTCCAGAAATGAGCCTCCAACACCATCCTTCCACAGCGATTGTTCACAACAGGTCCGCCTGGTAACACGCTTCCCAGCTAGCTCTGGTTGTGAAACACATTACTTAATTGTCATTTTTATTTTTTGTTTTACTTGTAGAGAGAGAGTACGCATGAGCAGGGAGAGGGCAGAGGAAAGAGAAAGTACCAAGCAAGTTCAATGTCAGTGCTGAGCCCAACGTGGGGCTTGATCCTACGACCCCAGGATCATGACCAGAGCTGAAATCAAGAGTTGGCCACTTAACCACTGAGCTGACTGAGCCCCCCAGGTGCCCCTGGGTTTCTTATTTATAGATGAAATATGGCCTGTGAGTAGTTGACTAAGTATCTGCTCTGTTCCTTTGTTCTTTCAGGAGACAAATGCATGAGACTCACACTGGGCAGCACAGTGTGGACACGGGGACCCTGGGTTGAACATACGTGTGGGTCTGCAGTGGAGAAAGCCCGCAGGTGTGTGGGGAGCGGGATTGGGGGCAGGGCAGGGATGTGCCTTGTTTAGTGGCCACTCTGGGGAATGTTTCCTTCCCGCCTGAAGGCTACTTTTAGCCTGGCTCGCTGGGGGCTGCCCCGTGTCCCTGCAGGTCGAGTCACGTGCCTACTGATTGCCAAAAAAAGCCTCTGTCAGCTTTTGTGTCTACCATCTGGCTCCCAGGAATCCACAGGGGCAGGAGGAACACGGCTTTTGGAAGGAAGGGGTATAATCCAGCCCAGCCAGTGCGTGGCTGACCTCAGCCAGTGACTCCCTGCCTTGATTTCCATTTCTGAATGTGGCTTCTGTGAGAGTGAGATAAAATGCCTTATGCGCTGCCTGGCAGGGCATCCAGCCTTTCCTTCCTACCGTCTGGGGCACAAGCAGGCCCACCTGCCTGGTGGGGGAGCCTAAGGCAGGGCTGGCACAAGGTGGCAGCATGGGTTCCCCTCTTCAGAGTAAGCATCCCAGCGGAAGCTTCCAGAAGGAAATCTATGTTCTCTCTTTGGTTTGTACTGAGTGGCGCCCAGCTTCCCTCTCCCCTCCAGGCTGTGGGCTCAGCCATAGTGACAACCCCCATGTCCCGGTTTGCTGATGCAGGCCTTGGGGGCCCTGCACTATGCCCCCCACATCTGTGCTGGGGACCCCGAGGTGGCCTGCATTCTGCCGTCATCCACCAGTGGATGTCTGGTGACTCCAGCCTCTCATCACCTGCCAGCCCACCACAGGACGATGACTGTGGGTTTGCACCACTCCACGGCGGTCCCAGTTCCTCAGCCACCATGGTCTTCCAGGCATGGATGTAGCGCTGCTCTGGGAAGGCCACACCGCTGAGCTGAATTCTTAGGCTCTTGCACTGACCGTCAGGTCTCCCTGGACACACAGGTGTGCCAAGGACACATTGGTTGTGACATCATGCTCCGTTGCTGTCAGCGACACCCGAGAGTGCATGGGAGCCTCACCACCAGGCGACTTGGCTGGAACTCCTCCTCCATCCCTGGTTCACCAGCTGCTTGCTTTGGGAAGCTCAGTGCCTCTCCCTGCACCTGTCCTGCATCCCTGCATCCCATGACGGGGACACACAATACCATCCGGTGTGGCATGACCGCGAGTGAGGTAGACACCCAGATTTTGCAGGTGGTCGCTCAGCACGAGATTCTTCGATCGGTGTGAAGTTGGCTTTGGGTCGACGGTGTCGCCTTGGCTGCCAAAACCCCAAGCCCACGCCCTGTGTTTGCATCCTTGTCACTCCTAAAGTAAAAGATGGGCTCGCTCTCTCTTTTTTTTCCCCCAACTTTGTTTATTTTGAGAGAGAGTGTGTGTGTGCAAGTAGAGGAGGGGCAGAGAAAGAGGGAGAGGAGAGAATCCCAAGCAGGCTCTGCTCTGTCAGCACACAGCTGGAGCCGGGGCTCGATCCCATAAACCGCAAGTTCATGACCTGAGCCAAAATCCAGAGTCCAGAGCTTAGCCAACTGAGCCTCCCAGGCATCCCCAAAGATCAGTTCCCAATGATCGTGTTAAGAGGTCTGTCTTATAAAGTCAGATCACTGTGGACGGAGGTGTGCCAGCGAACCTGGGTTATCATTTGAGGTCTGTCAAGTGTTTTTGGAACAACCTTGTAAAGTTGCTTTCTCTTACTGGGATGATATTTCTCAGACAGTAGGTTGGAAGCTGGAGGCACAGAGAGGTAGATCACAGAATGTTCCTTGGGTATTGCTCTTCGGAGTAAATGACAACATCTTATGATGAAAAGCGTCTCTGTCTCAGCAGTGATATAATAAATCCGCACATTCCCCCCCCCCCAAGTCAGGAGCCGTCAGGAACGGGCCATGCTTTTACGCATCGCTCTTCCCCATTTTATAACTGTCCAGTTTTGCATTCAGAAACTTCAATGTGCATTTGCAAAACAGGAAAGATATTTTCTTCATCACGAAACGTGTACCGTCGCCCACAAATTGTGTGGTGATTTCGTAAAAGACGTCGTAAAAGACTGCCCGTGTATAGACATTTTCGTCTCTCTGAGTCTGTTCAAAATGGCTTTTTACACTTGGTTTGGGTCAGAATCCCTTCTGCTTTCTTCCCATCTGGACGTCTGCTCTGGAAGATTCCCTCCCCACTGCTGTTTGTGGGGTCCACGTTTCTTCCCTGGCTGATATCTTGCTGGGGCCTCATTTTCACTTGCTCCCTTATTTTCCCTTGCCTGTCCCCAGGTCACTAACTGGATTGGTTCCTTCTCTTGGGGCTGCAGGAGGGTGATTTCCTACTTTGGCATTGCTGGGAATTTGGCACTGCTGGCATGAGTGAGCTTTCTCATCCAGCAGAGAGCATGGGGGACGCCTATCTGCTGGCGACATTCTGTGTGGGCTGCGGGGGTGGGGGGGCATGGGTGACCGGGTGCAAGTTCATCAGGGCCAAGACATGCTGACCAGACTGGTTTTTTTTCTTTTTTCCCTTCTTTTACAAGAATATTATTAAGGAATGCCAACTTTTGAAAATGTTCCATATGCTTTAAAAACTTTTATATTCTCTGATAGTAGATCTACCTGATTGGTTATATTTTTATGTCTCTTCTCTCAACCAACTGAAAGATATTTTCTTTATTCATTTCATCTCCCTGGGACTGAGGATTGTGTGAATACCTCCTGCTACCAGTATATACCTGTGGGTCTCTAATTTTATCGCCTGAGCGCTGTGCTCTGTTGCAGGTTTTTTTTTTTTACTTTTTAATAATTTTTAAATATTCACTTGTTTGTTTTTGAGAGAGAGACAAAGTGCGAGCAGGAGAGGGCAGAGAGAGAGGGAGACACAGAATCTGAAGCAAGTTCCAGGTTCTAAGCTGTCAGCACAGAGCCTGACATGGGGCTCAAACCCATGAACCGTGAGATCATGACCTGAGCTGCAGTCGGACGCTGACCTGACTGAGCCCCCAGGCTCCCTGCTTGTTGTTTCTTGAGAAAGGAAACTTTAATTTTTAGAGCAGCTGTAAGTTTATGGACAAGCCATGAAGATAGAGTGTAAAGGTCTTACATATGGCGGCCTCTTGCTGCATCCCCAATGGAATGACCTCATGTCCTTAGGACACGTCCCATTCAGGTACATTGACAAGGTTCACTAACTGGGAACCTCCTGGAGCCTGGGGTCCAGGGCTTCTACTGAGGTTTCATTACAAAGGCTGAACCCATTGAGTCATTAGCTCTAAGACTGAACTCCACGCCCCCCTCTCCTCCCTTACATGTCGTTCTGGAATAACCCGGAGCAAAGCTCTGACCCTCTACTCACAAAACTGGAGTTTCTAACACGAACTGCTCCCATCCCCCCCGAAATTCTCCAGGGACTCACAGCATGTCACCTCAGTTGCATTAACTCAGGTGTGACCTCAGGAGCCTGCCATGAATAAGACACTTGTGTCACTTGGGAAATCCAAGGGTGAGGAGGACCCAAGATCCACGGAGAAAGACCAGCCAGATTCATTATTATACCACAGCACGTGGGGACCAGGGCTCATCCCCGTTGATGCTAGACTCAACTCAGCTGACCCTGGCTCAGGCGTGTTTTTCAGGGGTCCTCTCTTGGGAGTTACTTCCTGATCTCCCTTCCCATGCGGTCTTCTTAGAGGCGGCCGCCATGAGCAGCCACACTGGGGGTAGAGCCCATGGAGTGTCCACATGAACTATCTGGAACTCTTGTGCATGGAAAGTTCATCTCTTCCACGTTTATTTATTTATCCCATCATGCATTTATATCAACATGAACTCATGGATATTTATTTTATACTTCAGGTTATCAGCCAAAGCCACATGATTTATTTTGCGGTCAAATTGTTTCTCATTTGGCCATTGGAAGCTCCTTCAGTTGGCTCCTGTGTGTGTGACATCCACCTTATCTCGATGGGGCTGTGTGTGTGTGTGCGTGTGTGTGTGTGTGCGCGCGCGCGCCCGCTTGTGTGCATTACTTCCTTTTCTAGGAACGTGAGATCCTCCAGGCTCATCTTGCATGTTTCCTGTCTTGACTTCAAATTGGCCATTTCTCCAAGGACACTGGTCCTTCTTTACCAAAGAATAGGATTAGAAACCAAGATCCTGCTCTCGAGCGCACTCACTGCTGCCGGGGCGTCCTTGACACTGGGTCTGCTCGGCTCACGGAGAGAGGAAACCTCGGTGTGTGCTGACTCTCATATACACGTCTGCATCTTACATTCTCGTGTGTGGCCTCTGTGTCTGTATTGAGCTAAACGTGAGTTCACACTGACATCTCCAAGTCAGATTCATCAGCCCAGAAACCTTTCCACCCTCTTCCCCTTGCGTACCTGTGACCACCTCCCCAATAGTGAGAAACCCTCTCTCTGCCATGTTCACTTAGCGGTTCACTTGCAGTGCATGTAGAGAAAAGCGAACCAGCGCATGGGAGGATATCAGTGTGCAAGTAGTGCACTGGGACAGCTTCTCTCACCTGTAGCTTAAGGGCGACGGCGACTGCTCACTTCCAGGGCTGCTCAGGGCAGCACCGTCCCCTCCCTGCTGTGAGCCTCATGCCCTGTCACTGTCTGCTCTCCATCCTAAAAGCCCAGACCGCAGTGATGATTTTTAATTTGCATGCAGTTACACTCGGTATATCAGAGTTGTGTGTGTTCCGACAAAGGAGCTGTGTCGTGAGCCCACAATCACAGCATCACCGACAACTGTGTGATCTGAACCCTCTAGAACATGCTATGCCTGCCTCAGTCCTCCAGCCCCCAAAGCCCAGAAACCACGGACCCCTCCCCGCTGCCTGCCACAGACATCTTCCCGTGGGAGGCACATGGTAGGCTCTCCTCACATAGCATATATGAAGTCTGTCCTGGTTTCTCTTGGCTTCACAGCTTGTCTTTTGTTTTGTTTTTAACCCCCTCCTCCCCCCCGCCCCCAGTGGCAGCCCACTGCATAGACACAGCACGATCTCTTTACCCATTTACTTCCTGAAGGAGGCCTAGCTCCCATCCTTGGTGACCACGGCCAGGCCCTGCCCATTCTGTCCCTGTGCATGTGGGGACGGCACCAGCCCTTCCACGGCGTTGTTCCCAGGTGCAGGCGTGCTGACAACACTCTCCATCCAGTGACCGAGGCTCTTGGGGCTCCAGGTTCCCTTGGACACAGACATACACACCTTCGATGTGCCCACCAAGGCCGCGATGGGGGAGGCTGATTTTTGCCTCTCATGAATCCATTAGAGACAGAAAGTCCTAGGTGGTGAAACAAGGAAAGGAAAGGAAATATAACAGGGAGGGCATGGCTAGGTCTGTAAAAAATCCCCAAGAACCAGCACAAATGCTTCTGGAACTAACATAACAGACCAGAGCAAGGCTGCAGGTCCAGAGGTTACGGCAGGAAGTGGATTGTTTGCCTGCATCCCAACTGAACAATTTGAATTAGAAATTAGAAGCTTACCAGCATTTACATTAAGGCCAAAGAAATGAGTACTTGGGTACGAATGTAAGAAAATAGTTACAGTATCTATGGAGAAAACCATGCGATTCTGATGAAAGAGATCAAGAAAGATCTAAATAAATGGAGTCATCGACTGTGTTCAAGGATTGGAAGATTCGATATTGTTTACACGCAGCTGTTTCCTACTTGATTTATAGGCTCTAAATAGTTCCTATCACAATCTCAGCAAGCTATTTTGTAGGTAGTGACATCACCTGAGTATATGGGGAGAGACAGGGGACCCAGACGTGCCAACAAAGTGCTGAAGGAGAGGAAGGAAGGCAGAAGGCGGGGCTACCTGGCATCAGGGCTTGTAAAAAGCTGAAGTAATCAAGGCCATGTGTTAAGGTAGAAGAACAGACAAGTAGGCCAATGGAACAGAATAAACAATTCGGAAGTAGACCTATATGTTTTCACCTGTTCTCGAAAAGAGAGCAGAGGCAGTTCGGTAGAAAATGGGCAGTCTTTCTGAAAATAGTACTAAGAACATTGGACTGTCTCTGCCAAATAAAATAATAAAATAAAATAAAATAAAATAAAATAAAATAAAATAAAATAAAATAAAATAAAATAAAATAAAATAAAATAGAAGTAAAGTAAATAAAAGTAAAGTAAAGTAAAAATAAAATAAACCCAAACATATACTTTACAACTCTCACTAAAATTATCTCAAAATGGATCATCGACCTGATTGTAAAATGCAAAGTAAAAAAAATTCTAGAAGCAAATGTAGGACAAAATCTTGGTGACTTTGGGTTTGGTGGTTTTTCTATCAGCTTCATAAACATGATCCATGAAGAGGGAGAAGGAGGAGGAGAAAGAGAACAAGGAAGAAAAAGGAGGAGCAGGAGGGAGAGGAAAAGGGGGAAGAATGATGATGTATTTGTTAAAAGTAAAAACTTCTCTGCAAAAGAAAAAAGAGCTGGTAACAGCATGAAAAGATAAGGCACAGACTGGAAGAAAACCTTTGTCAGATGCTTACCAGGTTAAAGGGCTAGTATCGGACATGCATGAAGAAGTCTTAAAGCTCAAAAAATAAGACAGAAGAGGGGCGCCTGGGTGGCTTAGTCGGTTAAGTGTCCGACTTTCGCTTAGGTCATGATCTCGCGGTTCGTGGGTTCGGGCCCCGCGTCGGGCTCTGTGCTGACTGCCAGCTCAGAGCCTGGAGCCTGTTTCAGTCTGTGACTTCCTCTCTCTCTGACCCTCCCCTGCTCACGCTCTCTCTCTCTCTCTCCTAGAAATAAATAAAAAAACATTTAAAAAAATTAAAAAAAAAAATAAGACAGAAGACATTCCCGACTTAAAAGAATGAGCAAAATATTTGAGCACATATCTCACCGAAGATGATACACGAACGGTAAACACGTGCATTGTTTGTCATTGGGAAATTTCCAATGGAAACAGCAGTGGCCGACCCGCGCACACCTGTTAGGAAAGCTGGTGTTGTCCGTGTGGGTCTGTAAAAGTTATCCTTCGTGCCGGCAGGATGCCAGAGTCTGCAGCCACCTTGGAAAACGGGGTTGAGGGAATGTGCCTGGGTGGCTCAGTCGGTTGAGCGTTCTGCTTCAGCTCAGGTCATGATCTCACGGTTTGTGGGTTCGAGCCCCGGGTCAGGCTCTGTGCTGACAGCTCAGAGCCTGGAGCCTGCTTCAGATTTGTGTCTCTCTCTGCCCCTCCCCCACTCATGCTCGGTCTCTGTCTCAAAAATAAATTTTAAAAATTAAAAAAAAAAAAAAGAAAATAGGGGGCTGGTAGTTTCTTGTGAATCTGGTGCTTATCAACACCTGATTCATCGATCCTGCTCCTAGGTATTTGCACAACGGGTTGGAACACTTATGCCACCCAAAAGCCTGTCTAATGTGAACATTAATAGCAGGTTTATTCTTAATCGACAAAAACTGGAAGTAGCCAAGAGCTCCTTCAGGAGGTGATGGTTAAACCTCATCAAGTCCAGACAGTGGACCAGGTCTGAGCAGGGCAAACAAATGAGCTGTGAAGCCACAAAATACCATGGCTGGAGTTTAAGTGCCCATTGCTAAGAGAAAAAGCCAGTTCAGAGAGACCACACATCGTGCGATTCCACTTATACGACGTCCAGCTATACGAACATCGAGGACCAAGCAGGCTTCCAGGCGTGAAATGGTGAAGCAGGACGTTTTTGGGAGCAGCGAGTCCTCCTTGGACAATGCTATGATGTGGATGGAAGGCGTGATACATGGGTCACTAGCCATGGACAGAACTCTGCCATTCTAAGAATGAGTTTTATCGTACACACATTTTTAAAGATTCCATTAGAAGTTGGACCCCAGAATGGAAGGAAGACAGAAAGAGAACAGTGCAGCTATATTTAAACATCTGAAATGATCTCTTTGACAGAGAGAAGAGGAAGCAGTTCTGGTATGTGAAGCTCGTGAGCAGGAGCACCATCCTCCAGGTGATGGACTTGCATTCCAGGGGCCATCGGCTAATGGTTCTGAACAACTGTGTGTATGCACTGAAGCTGAATCAGAAGGAGGTGGGGGCAGCGAGTGTGAGCCAGGCTCTTTTCCCTCCCAGGGGCAGGCAGGTTACAGGTGCATCAGGGTGGGAGACCAGGAAGGCCCAGCTGGCGATGGGTTAGAATTGCTGACTTGAGTGTGAACTCACCTTTAAATCTAGATACGCATTTTACATCTAGAAATGTGAATATACGTGTCCTCACGGAGGCTGGTGTGCCCACATCCACATTCTCCTTCTCTTGGCTTGGAGAGCATGTGAGCAGCACCTTCAGGGGGACCGAGCTTGCTTCCAAATGGGAAGCTGGGGCCATTTGCAGAAATGGATGATTCTCGGAGCAGAGAGGAAGCTTACAAGATGATCCCAGAGAGACTGGTGGTGGAAGTCTTCCAAAAAAAATAAAACTGTCTTTGTGACAGGGATATGGCAAAGGACACAGGGGCCACCTGAAAGAACTTTCACCTGCTGAAGCCGGAATGCTTTGAATGAGAAACTAAGGTAGGACTGGGGTCTAACCCAAAGTATAAAATAAAGACCCATGTGTCCATATGATGACACACAAATGATGGAAGATATGTAACTGCAGAAGAGAGGTCGGCCTCCCATGCAGAAGCGTTGCTCAGGGTGTAGGTAGATGTTCCCCCCACACCCTGGGTGCGGGCTGTGCATAGGGAACTTCTCCCAACAAGCACATTGAGCGTCCTTGACAACGGAGCAAGCTGTCCAACGGCTCCTCAGCTCAGAGTCAAGGTCAGTGTCCACAGTGTAAGTCATGCCCATGGCTGGTGCCACTTCCACGTGATGAGAAGGGCATTTTGTCTCTACTGTTGTCCTTCAATAAACCCACTTTCCACGTAGGAACCCCTATCAGGGAACTCTCACCTGGGGGATGGTCTGTGAGATCCCTGATCAACTCTCCTCAAAACTCTGAAGATAGTCAAAAACAGGGAAAACGTGAGAAATTGTCCCAGCTAAGAGCAGCTTAAGGAAATGGGGTATCCCAGATGGACTTCTGGAACCAAGAAGTGCTATTAGGTACAAACTAAGGAAATCTGCATGTAGACTTCCATTTCTAATAATCCATCAAAGTCAGTATACTAATTTTTATGGATGTAACCTACTCATATCAGTCTTAATAATATCAATACTAGCTGTGGGAGTGGGAAGCTTCTGAGCTGTTTTTCTGTAAATCCAAAACTGGTCTAAACAAGATTTTTAAAAAATAGTGTTTGTTTATAAAATATGGTACACAGTGGGAAAAATGGCAAACTCAGTCACTTTGAGAGAAATAAAAATGGGGAGAGTGTGTTCCTAGCAAAATCCAACTTGTGTAAATACTGCGGGAGTGGGGGTTCAGGCTGAAAGAAAGTGACTCAGAGTTCAAGTCCATGTTAATAAAGATCACCAGGAAAGGGAATTCTAAGGGACAGTTTAATTGCATATTTTCTCTCCCTCTGCCTTCACAGATTTAAAGCGATGGTGTAAAATCCTACACATATAATTATATTACTTGACCCAAAATACCTACAAATTTAATGTTCTGTAACTATTGGTGCACAGAAGGCAGGTGGAAATGCAGCTGCAGTAGAGTCAAGAGATGCCACCATACAGTCAGTCGATTTCACAGGAAGAACTGAAGTAAGACCAACATGACAGACGGAGAGGTGAATATAGCAAACTCCTTCCCCTGAAAAGAAGAATCAGGTATTTAACTCATAAGTAGTTTACATATTACATTGAATCAAGCTAATAGAAATAGGGAGCACATTCTAATAATTTCTATGTACAGTGTAAACCTTATAGATGCCATTAGAACATTTTTAAATGTATAATTCCATTTATATGATATTAGAGAAAAGAGAGACTGTACTAGAAACAGAATGCAGAACGGAGGTTTCCCAGGGCTGGGAGGTCAGCCTTTGACAGCAGGGACCTGAGAGTATGACCCGTCAGGATACCTGGGCCACGAGGCATTGGAAGATGAGCTTTGTCACCTCCCGCGAGGGGGCATCCGCAGGGCAGAGGTGGGGTCCTCGGTCCCCCGGCTGTGCCCCGGCCCAGGCTGCTGGCTGTGCTTCCTCTCTGCTGGCCTCCCCCCAAGGCTGGCATTAGAGCTCATGTCCATGCAATCTGGTGCCTTCTACCAATTTCTTCAGAGCAGGAGACATCATCCCAGAATCCTAGAAACTGCCTGTCGATCCACACAGAGTCTCCACACGTCCTTTCCGGCCCACGTCCCACATCAGGGTGAAATCCATGCAGAGCGGGGCTGCGGCTAGGCTCCCGGGCAGTGCACGGGGCACCTGCACTGGGCCTGTGCTCCATGTCCAACTTCATGCCTGCTGAGGGTGGGGGCCCGGGGCAGGTGGGCCTAGAGGAGGCTGGGACCCTGGGCTGGCTTCTGCAGATTGTGGGTCAGATGTCTAATTTTATATACAGTTTCTCCATCGTCTGTTTGTATATTCAAGTCTCTTATTTCTCTGCATGACAACCTGTGGAGGAGAAAGGGAGGAGGGGGAGAAAGGGGAGAGGGAGAAGGGGCAAGAATGGGGAGGAGGGAAAGGAGGAGGCGGGAGAAAGGAGCAAGGGGGAGGAGGAGGGGAAAGGAGAGGAGGGGTGGGAGGAGGGCATAAGGGAGAGGAATGGGGAGGAAATGAAGGAGGAGGAGGAGGGCCCCAGCCATCGGCAAGCCTGTGGTGGGGGCGAGTGACACACTTAGGGCACCAGCCCAGGGCCCGAGGGAGAGCGGTGCATCCCCTGAGCACACCTCTACACAACCGAACACAGCAGAGGCTCCTTCGGAAGAATCAGGAGCACCTGCCCCAATATTTTGTCATTCTGGACAAGTTTTTACCTTGTGCCTGTGAAGTAACTCAGCCTTCAGGTCTGTCCTCGGCCACTGGGAACGTCTGTGTGTCCAGAGAAGGCCCCCGGCATGACCGCACAGGGAAGCATCTCAGCCTCCAACTTCAGCAGCTATTGGCATCCACAGGCGGGCGGTCCGGGGGCTCTGGCTCCCCGAGTTTCTCGGGGGGCGGCACATGGCCTGAGGCCTGCGAAGCCCGTCGGCTTTGATCCTGCTGGTCCAAGTTCAGAAGGAGAAATCCTGTAAATAACCAAACCTCTTGCAAAATGCCTTCATGACTTTACGATTCAATTGTTAAACGCTTCCTTATTTGTGCTAAAAGTGTTATAAAAGACACTTGTACCATAAATAGACTTAACTCTAGTGATATTTATAGGTTTTCTATAAAAGTATTTTGCTCATGAAAATGAGTAGCATATTATTTATTCGTTTATATGTTAACTGACTAATGACCAACATCAACAATTAAAAGACAGCTTTCCTGGGGTACCTGGGGGGCTCGGTCAGTTAGGCCTCCGACTTTGGCTCAGGTCATGATCTTGTGGTCCGTGAGTTCGAGCCCTGCATCGGGCTCTGTGCTGACGGCTTGGAGCCTGGAGCCTGGATCCTGCTTCGGATTCTGTGTCTCCCTCTCTCTCTGGGCCTCCCCTGCTCACTCTGTCTCTCTCTCAAAATTAACCTTTGAAAAAAATTTTTTAAAAGATAGTTTTCTCTTTAATACTATTTATTTTTTCATTTGTTAAAAATCAGGCTTCACACATAGCATGGAGCCCAATGAGGAGATTGAACTCCCGACCCTGAGTTTAAGATCTGAGCTGAGATCAAGAGTCAAATGCTTAACCAACTGAGCTACCCAGGTGCCCCAATACTACGTATAATAAAAGAAAAGCATATCCTTGGGAGGGCTGGGAAATAATTTCAAATCTGCGTACCAGTTACAACTTAGAGATAAAGAAAAGTGTTTGTGTGGCTGTATTCTGGGGACAGTGATTCCACCTGGAAGTCAGAAGGCATCGACACTCAATAGCACAGGTATGGAAAACAATTTTCAAGCTTAATGCTACATGGAGGCCATAGTATATTTGCTTCTTCCCCCACACACAAATGGGCACATGTGTGATACGCACAAAACAGATGCAACAGGAAAATAAACACTGAGCCCCTGGCCTCGTCCCAGGTGCCCAGTGGCCCCAAGATGCACGTGGGGCTCGCTGGCTTTTCCAGAGTAACAATCAATTTCTTGTCGCCAGCTGTGCTCTCTGTGCACGGTCTGCCAAGACATCTTCCTTATTCTTTCTCTGGTCCCTAAGAAGACCCCCCGATGCCTCCACCTCGAGGACAGACCAGCCCTGTTCCTGGACTTCCTTCCAAGCCTGTCATCTTACAGGAGCACCGAGTTTCATATTTCTGGACCATCTGGAGTTTGCCAGGGCTGTTGTAGCTGATAGGCGTGTTTAAGACGTGGCACATGTAGCTCAGGTATGCAGGGACTCGCCGGCCAGTGGGGTGGGTCTCGGTGTGCATGGCAGTGCTGCACCCCAAGCCATGTCGGGGTCCTGAAAGTAGAAGGTCTGGAGGCTACTCCTCTCCCCAAGTGGTGGGAGTCATGGAGGTTAGCTCTGCGAGAAGACAGGGTGCATCGAGAAGCCGCGAGTGGACAGAAATGCAGGCATCCACTAGTTCGCACGTACATTCCACAAATTCTGGGCGATGGAGTGTCAGGCATTGTAGTCAGAACATCGCTGGGAGGGTAGAGGGCTCAGAGATCCCCGGAAGCACAGGCCGAGGGCTCCCAGGCCAGCCTGGGAAGTCCTGCACTGACGGACGCAGAGAATGCATGGCCATCATGGGCTGTGGATGGTCCCGGGAGAGAACATGAACATGAAGGAAGAGGCAGACCTTCATGGAAGATGGGTCCAGGAGCAGAACCTTAGTGTGTGGGATGGATTATTGGGTTGAAAGAAAATTTGCCTCCAAACCATCTAGCTAACCATAGTAGAGCCTACAGAAACTGGATTAGAATCAGTTGGTCACCTGCAAATATTGTTTGATTACTATTTGAGGAAACACAATCTTCTCTGTGACTATATGTTTTAATCTGCATTATCTCCATTATTCTGCATGCATCTGGCTGCATGCCCATTCTGGACAGACTTTGTTCTGGGTCCTGTGGACACACCAGTGGACAAAACACACTACCTGCCTTCTTAAGATGTGGATTCTGGGAGGCCTGGGGGGTTCAGTTGGTTAAATGTCCAACTTTGGCTCAGGTCATGATCATACAGTCCATGAGTTCAAGCCCCTCATCGGGCTCTGTGCTGACAGCGCAGAGCCTGGAGCCTGCTTTGGATTCTGTGTCTCCCTCTCTCTCTCTGCCCCTCCCCTGCTCATGCTCTGTCTCTCTCTCAAAAATAAATAAACATTAAAAAAATGCGGATTCTAAGTAGGAAGAGGATACGTAAATCAAATGTATATGTAAATAAAATACAAAAACATCTTCGGACTTGTCTCTGCCTTCACCTGTTGGAGAAGGGACTGGAGAGAAGTGCATTAATGCTCCTCACATGCTGTTCCGTGCCAGCATCCTGACTCAATACACCTGTGTGCCGTTTACAGCCATGGAAATGGCAGGTACAGGGGCTCCTGTCCTGACTTACTGAGGAGAAATGACCCTAAGTGCAGCTCAGGTAGGTGTATTAATCGAGAAACCACTCCAAGGAGGAAGACAGTTTGTGAGGTCACTGGAGATGGTCAGTGTTTGAAAATGTGGGAGCAAGAGGAGCCCCACTTACCAGGGGTTAACCCAGGAATCCAGGTAACAAAGTGTTTGCAAAACTCCTGCAGAGAAAATTCGCAAAATGTTATGGGAACGATCACAGAATACCTCAGTTAACATCCGACCACGGGGACGGTGAGAGGCACAAACCTGTTACTGACTGAGACACCAATCTACGATCCCAAGTATTTCCAGATGAGCGATAGGAATTAGAACACCTGCATTTGGGACTGCACTTTGAAGAGTGAGACTCTGAGAAGGACCCAGAAGTTTATGAAAAAGATGAATGAGCAAGATGGACTTAAGTTGACGAGTGTCAAGAGCCTTTAAAAGTTGTAATAAGATTAATTTTGAGACTGACACATGTGTCAACAAAACACAGAGAAACAAGGCAAAGATTGTGTGTATATGTACACACGTAATAAATATATAAAGAGACGTATTCATATATTTCTCATAGAACATCTAGAAATACACCTTCTGATCTCCTGAGAAAGAAAGGCTAACTTAGGCAATAAAATGCAAAATGCAGCTCATAGAGGGAGAGGAGGAAAAATCAGTTCAAACCAAGTACGAATACTCCTTTTTGAGAAATATGCTGTAAAGAAAGTTGAAAGACAAGTACAGACGGCAGTTTGGGGAAAGCTGTTCACATCATACATGATAAAGGGATCAGTATTCCAAATACTGAAACAACTTACGGAAATTAATTGGAAAACAACCCCAGCAAGAGATTGTCAAAGCTGGAACAAGAATTTAGCACACGAGGAATTCTGCACGGCTCACGGACATCTAAGAGGTGTTCAGCCTTCCTGGTGATCAGGAACAAGGGAACACAGCCAGCGTTGAGAAGAGTCTCGGCACAGATCAGATTGGCACATGTACAGGGATGTGGTAATCCCAAATGCTGCTGAGTGCGTGGGCTGGTACTCTGCGTGCTCAAGGGGCCGTGCACTGGTCCAGGTTAGAGAGCGGTGGAGAAATATCTAGGAAGTTTGCACGCATAGTCCAGGTTAGAGAGCGGCGAGGAAATATCTAGGAAGTTTGGACAGACGAGGACCGGAAGCTGGGCTCTTGCATGCCCAGCCCCAGCCGTCAGGTGGTTCTGTGTCTAGATATTAGGAAGTGGTGGGCTCTTTGACACCCCTGTGCTTCTCCATCATGTGACATTTGTCTCCTCCTGACTGGGGCCTGTCACTCAAGGAAGGCATGGCTCCCAGGGGCTGTGGGCGGGGAGGGGACACAGCTCCTTGAGTGCACAGGCTCCGTGCACAGTGCGGCGGCCTGCCTGATGGTTTCGAGCTGGGTGAGCAGGAGGTGGGTGGGTTAGGGACATGCAAAAGTAGGTACAAGGTCCGTTTTGGACCTGCACTTCTCGAGGAGATTTCCGATGGGCATTTCGACCTCAGCGTCAAGGCCCCGGGAGACATGAGTTCTTGTGGGACTCTGTAGCGAGAGCAAGCAGGAGTGTGCAGACGGCTGCTAGAGGTCCAGCTTCAAAATAGTTGCAAGATGTATCAGCTTTCGTGTCTGTGTCCTGGGGACAGGCCGTCCCAACTTGACCCGTCTCCTAGTTTTGCCTTTTGGGCGCAGACTACAAACACTTGATTTCTTTCCGTGCCGTCTCCCTTTTCTCACCCTTTGCAAATGCCTGGCCACGTGAGGGCCGCGTGCCCTGCTGTGCCCAGACTGTGCAAAAAACGTGAACAACAGGACTTTGCCAGAGCAGAAATGCAAGCTCCACCAGCCCCATGACCCCCAGGCTCCATTCCAGAGGAAGGAGTTTGGAGACTTGAGAAATTAACTAAGGGAGCCAAATGGATTAGGAATGAGTTTGAAGATCATTACTAACTTGTAGCTGGTTACCTTTACTGGGGAAAAGAAAAAGAAATATTTTGAGTGTGAAATTTCATGCCAAAAAAAAAAAAGATCCATGGGGAGTCAAGTTTTGTAACTTCTGAAAACAAAAGCGTGAAGGGTATGAAGGCATCCCCTCCATTGCCCAGGGACAGATGTCCGATCGGCGGGCAGTGAGTCTCCCTGGAGGGAAGTCACCGGCTGTGTGTGTGTCTGTGTGTGTCCGTGCACACGTGGGGGCCGTGTTTTATGTCATCTGTGATGTGTTGGAAACACATTGACAATGACGTGTGTGTCATAGTCCAAGGGGGCGTTAGAAGTGTCATCTCCCAACTTCTGTTTTGAAATGAGAGGCGAGTCAGTCATGATATGTTTGCAGATCCTGAGTATCCCCACTGAATCCCCCAACTGTGGTGACAATATCTGTGGTTAACACTATAGATAGCAGTAGAGAATGTAAACTGTGTTTCTTAATTCCGGCTTTATGCTCATCAAAGTCTGCAAAGGTGGGGAGCATTATTTTTATGTTTTTCTGATTTCAGAAGCAACTGCTGGGATCCTGTCTTGGTGGGACAGTGCACAGCCCCTACAACTGTGCATTCCCATCACCCAGGTAGCCCCCCGCCATCCCCAGAGTGTCACCTACTGGCCGCTTCCACCGGGCAGGACGGCAGGACAATTTCCCTGTCAAAGTACATCAGCCGACATCCTGCGTACGGATTATTGTGAGACAAAGTTACAAATGGCCCTCAAATTACGAACCGACTGTCTCCCAAGCTCATTTATCAGTGGCTGAGGTCTTGAAAATCAATTTCCCATAAGAAAAATATGTCAGATAATAGTTGGGTGCTGACAGAGGCCAGCATAACACATTATGAATTTGAGGAAGAGAAACGTTTCATCAGGTTTTCTTCCAAGTGAAAGGAAGCCACCTCAAAGGTTCCCCGTACCAGAGGACTTGGCGGATGGAAGCCCAGGAACTTTCCCTCCGGCACAGTAAGGGATCCCTCTGCGGGGGTGGGGGGAGGTGGGGTGGGTGCTGGGGACAAGTGGGACATGTTGGGAGCAGCTGGGTCTGGGGATCAGGAGATCCACCAGTGGACCTCAGCCCCACACCCACCCAGCCAGGTGCCTGTGGCTAAGTCGCTCTGCCTCTCTGGATGCCCTTAGTTTTTTATTATTACTTTTTAAGTTTTTTAGAGACAGAGAGCATGCAAGTAGGGGTGGGGTAGACAGAATGAGAGCGAGAGAGAGAGAGAGAGAGAGAGAGAGAATCCCAAGCAGGCTCCACGCTCAGAACAGATACTGATGTGAGGTTTGAATCCATGACCCAGAATCATGATCTGAACAGAACACTCAACCAACAGAGCCCCAAGTGCCCCTGGATGCCCCTACTTTGTTGTTAGTTGGGAAGAGTCATGATCAAGAGTCGGCTTACATGCTTCTCAAGACCTGGACCTTACCACGCACCTGCCTGTCTTCCCTCTTTCCAGCCAATTCCGTGCATCTCCCACAGGGATGGAGCTCTATGGGCTGTGGGCTAGATGCTGTTGCGCTGTTTCTTCACATGATGGAAGATGCCACCTGATACTCCTTCTCTCTCCCTCCTGCTTCCTCTCTCCAGGGAACACAGTTGTCAAACCGTCTGGTCCCAGATGTCTGACTCCCCCGAGGGTCACAGACTAAAATAAACCCAGGGCCGGACCTCTTCCTTCCTGTCATCCCAGGAGCCTGGGGTCAGGGGACATTGTCATGGAGGCTAACTGTCTTAAATTAGGTGCTTTGGAGCTATTAACATTATATTCCATTAAAACAAGGCCATGAAGTAAGGACATTGAGGGAAAGTCACGTCCGCGCCGTGGATGCCCTGTGTCTACTCTCCAGATCCTTGCATCCTTATGTAAGTGACGCACGACACATGTCCACACACGTGGATTTTCATAGCCATGCGCCGGCTGGAAGCACTGTTGGTGACAGGTTATCAACGCAGGTGTGTTAGCAGAGGGGGCACATATATACAACACATATTAAATATATGTAACATGTATAGACTTTAGTATATGTTTTTACTTGTTAATACTCGAGTGCTTTTTGGTAAGTTTCTTATTAAAATTGTCCCTGGTTTTCCTTACTTTTGTAACAGAAATGCATCCAAATATAGCAGGCGAGGCAGTGGGGACGATTCACGTGATCATCATTCTTGATGCTATTAAAACACACAATAGTGGTTACTTTTCGGTGTATTTGTCCAGGGCCCGACCCCCCCACACGCAGTGCTCATCTCTGTGATCATGAACCTCACAGGGCCATTCGAGCATGTTTTCATCCCTCCTGTTGAAGGGATGTGAGTGGTGTGGGCCAGATGTGCAAACAAACACACAGGAAGCCAAGTCTGGTGAATTTCAGACAAGCAGCATATCGTCTCTGTGTAAGATCGCCCCACACCCCATCGGGCACTCACTTCTCCTGAAACGTGAGCCCTGAATGTGCCGGGGGACCAGTTCTTCATCTGGCAACCGTAGCTCAGGACGACGTATGAGCTCCTCCCCTCACCCCACTGCCCTGCCTCGGTGCCCAACCCATTCTCCAACCATGTCCTGTAACCAGGAAAAAAGTCACTGCAAACCAGAAGCATTGGTGGGCACCAGAATGTGTCCCTCGCACTTCACTGGGCAGAGAACCCACTGACGTTGGAAACTCCTGGGGAGTTTCATTCCGTTTTTCCACCCTGTCTATGAGCTCCATCTTTCACATTCCGAATTCATTCCAGATGCCCTTTCCTTTTCCCTAAGCTGTGATATAATATGACTTTTTTCCATTAGCCTTTGACAATCACATCAAAAACCTCACATTTTCTGAAAAGGAGTGATTCCGTCCGAGGGTGGGCGGGAGGGCTCTGGATGCAAATGTTTGTCCTGGGGGGCTAGGAGGGCCGGGATGACCCCTAAGGGAAGTCTGGAAGACTTGTTTCCTGGAGGCTCGGGCTGGGAAGTTTGAATCCTTTTATAGAGATCTGTAGTAATGCTGTTTAACCAAGTAAAGCCTTCTCGAGCCTGATCCTTCTCCTTTGAGCTATTTCCGTCCACATCTTGGCACAGAGCAGATGCTTCTGAGAATTGTGGTTTGTGGAGGGTGTGTCGGAGGTACAGAGGTGTGTTACTGGAGTGTTTTGCACGGCCTTGCGTTTGTGGACAGAGTCGGCCCCCTGCCGTGATTATGTTGAAGCCCTAACCACCCGGCAAGATTGTGCTTGGAGAGGGCCCCTTAGGGGGTAACTAAGTCTGAGTGAGGTCATGGGGGGCCTCGCTCTATCAGGACTGATGTCCTCGTAAGAAGAGACACTGGAAAGCTTCGTCTCCCTCTCTGGCTCTGTCCTCCCCTGTCACCACTGCCTGGCTCTCATGCTCCTTCCTAACCCCCTTCTCATCTGAACTGGGGAGATGGAAATACATGGTAGACACAGAGTGGTGGCCACGTGGGGGTGTGCCTGCGAACACCTGTGCATCCGCCGTGCCTGGACCCCGGCTCTGGGCAGCCCTCCTGCTCCCCTGTCTGTTCTGTTTGCCCCGGGGCTCCCTGCGGACCCTGTCTTTTTGTCCTCCCTTGGACAGTTCACATCACCTTGGGACTGTCTCTGACAGCACCCTTGTAAGAGGAGAAGTAAATCATCTCAGTGGTGGCGCACTTCGCATCGAAAGAGGGTCAAATACCAGATAGAATCTCTCGAGGTAACTTTTTGATGACCTGTGCATTACGCTCACCCCGACCCTTCCGTCCTGGTGCTGCTTATTAGATGCCTCCACATACCATGCAGTCAGCACTATCAAAACACCCATTTCTCAGATGAAGGAACTGGGGCATAAATAAAATGCATTGGTTTTTGTGCTTTTTTCCCTTTGCTCATTGGTTTTATTTCTTTTTTTAACTTTTTTAATATCTTTATTATCTTTGAGAGAAAGAGATAGAGTGTGAGTGGGGGAGGGGCAGAGAGAGTGGGAGACACAGAATCCAAGCAGGCTTCAGGCCCTGAGCTGTCAGCACAGACCCGGACACGGGGCTTGAACCCACAAACCGTGAGATCATGACCTGAGTCGTGGTTGAACGCTTAACCCACTAAGCCCCCGAGGTGCCCCTGTTTTGTTTTTTCAATGCCACATATGAGTGAAATCATACAGCATTTGTCTTTCTCTGACTGACTTATTTCACTTAGTATAATAGTCTCTAGCTCCATTTATGTCTTTACAAATGGCAAGGTATCATTTTTGTGGCTGAGTAATAGTCCAGTGTGTGTGCGTGTGTGTGTGTGTGTGTGTGTGTGTGTATACACCACATTGTCTTTATCCATTCATTTTTCGATGGGCACATGGGCTGTTTCTGTAACTGGCGGCCCTCAGAGGGGAGGTGGATGGGGGGCCGGGGGATAGGTGGTGGGGGCTAAGAGCATCCGTACCTTCATGAGCACAGAGCAATGTGTACAATTGTTGAATCACCATACAGTACCCCTGAATCCATAGAATTAATAGATCACCGTGTGTTAATCCTACTTGAATAAAAACATAATTTGCAAGATGACTGTGGGGAAAAAAAAGTAAAAGAAAAAAAGAAAAAACCCCACATGAGTCATGCTATGAACCAGGGTTTGAACCCAGACTGTCTGATTTCAAAATCTGACATACGACTATAAGAAGACATGCTGATGTGGTCTTGTTTCCGGAAACTTCTAACTTGGAAACATTCTCAGAAGCTATAGCAAATCTGCCCCCCTCCTCCGCATGAAAATAAGGTTTCCTGCTACCAGCGTGTGAGCCAGTGGGAGGCTTAGTTTCGTCCTCCGTCAGGTTGTGGCGGGAGCCTGGGTCCTGCAGGATTAATCCGAGTCGAAGGTTTAACAGGAACGTGAAAGCGCTGTTGTAACCCCCGAGCTCTCCAGCCAAGGAGGGTGAAATACCGGATCTTTCCTCATTCAAACATTGCCCGTATGGATTTGCGGAAAAGAAACAATGATTTCATCCCGTTCACATACTGTCGGGCTTGATGGGATCTTAGATAAAGAGGGGAAAAAAAAGATTCCAAGTGTAGGAAGCATTCGTTTCCTCCTGTGGTCATTACCTGGTCGGCCCGGCTCCCGTAGACGCCCCCGCGGTTCAGGCGGACCGTGACCCAGGCGTGCTCTGGGGTTTCTGCAGTCGCCGGATGCCCTGTGGGCCCGCAGCCTGCTCGCCGGCCGTGGCTCTCACCAGCGCCCGGAGCTGCTTCTGTGTGCAGACAGGGCATAGAACCGGTTACAGGCTTATTCCTGGAGCTGGAAACATTTTAAAAGCATATAAAATCCTGAGTGACTCGCTTCTGAATCCAAGGATAATGGTGTCCTGGGGGATTTATGAGATCCTCATGTGCGACATTCTGCTTACCTTTCTTGGTCCCAAATACATGCAATTGAAAGTGTTATCGTGGTAGTTATTACTTATGACAATATGGGATGAGCGGCTTTGAATCACGTGAGTTTTCAGAGCGGGATGTTTGCAAAAAGAGAACGAGGGACGCTTGGTTAAGATGGGCGCCTGCCGGCTGGCCCGGTGCTCAGAGCAGCTCCACGGTGTTACTTGAGCCAGAATCCACGCGGCCCTCACTCATCACCTCCAAGTGAGCGGGGAGCACTAACGCGGCTGACTTCCTCAGGCCTGGGCTGCCAGCTGACTTGTTTTCTTCACCCGCCATCCCCACCTGCCCCCCATCATCCCAGCGCCCTCAGAATTTATGGCACCATCCGTGGCCTCCTCATTATTCCCCACAGCACAGCAAGGAGCTCTGACCCCATCATTTCTGGTGTCACCAGCCTCCTGGTGCCTCCCACCACAGGGCCCACCGAGACAGGCGCTGCTCCTGCTCTCACGTGGACTCCCCTCCCCTGGATGACGGAGTCCCACACCGGGACCCACACTGACTTTGGTACCCATAATTCTTTCTTTAAAGAGAGAGAGAGAGCATGGGGGAGTGGCAGGGATGGGGGGACAGAGATCCAAAGCAGGCTCTGTGCTGACGGAAGACAGCCTGACTCTGGGCTCGAACTCAGGAACCATGTGCTCATGACCTGAGCTAAAGTCAGATGCTTAATTGACTGAACCACGCAGGTGCCTGGACTTTTGTATTTATTTATTTTAATTTTTTAATGTTTATTTATTATTAAGAGAGAGAGGGACAGAGTGCGAGTGGGGTGGGAGGGGTAGAAAGAGAGGGAGACACAGAATCCAGAGCAGCTCCAGGCTCCCAGCTGTCAGCACAGAGCCCGACGCGGGGCTCGAACACATGAACTATGAGATGGTGACCTGAGCCAAAGTCGGACGCTCAACCGACCGAGCCACCCAGGTGCACCAGGACCTATAACTCTAAAATCAGCCACGTGATGAACCTTGTGTCTCTGCCTTCGTGAGAGAGATCTTCCCTCCAAGGGACAGAGCTGACCTGCTGGGAGGTCCTGGAAGTCGGCTCTGTACCCGACGACTGAGGGACATGGTGACACATGTGACACTTCTGGGACATGGTCTTCTAACCTGCAAACACCACTTGTTGCACCTATGCCTTGACGTGTGCCCTGGAGAAGGAGCCGAAGCAGAGGGGGATGAAGAGTCACACTCTTTTACCCACATGCGGTCACGCATCTCCTAGCGGCTCACAAGGTCCCGGAGGGCACGGCCTGCCTGATGCAGTGGGGACCCAGGTAATGAATGCAAAGGTCAGGACAGGGGCTGCCATCATGTATTTAAAACATGCTGTCGATTCCTTTAAGTGCCTCACGATGGAATACTCCATGGCAATGAGAAAGAATGAAATCTGGCCATGGTAGCAACATGGATGGACCTTGAGGGTGTTATGCTGAGTGAAATAAGTCAGGCAGAGAAGGACGGATACCATATGTCTGCACGTATAGGAGGAGTTGGAGACACAACAGATGAACACAGCGGGAGGGGAGGAAAATAAGATAACAACAGAGAGAAGACAAACCCGAAGAGACTCTTAAATACAGAGAACAAACTGAGGGTTGCGGCGGGGCAGAGGGGGGGGTTGTACAGGGGCTAGAAGGGGCCGGGCATTGAGGAGGGGACTCTTCCGGACAAGTGCTGGTGTCAGACATGAGAGGCGAGTCGCTGGGGTCTATCTACTCCTGAATCAAAGACAACACCGTACGTTAACTAACTTGAACTTAAGTTAAAAAACAAGACCATGTTGTGGAATAAACGGTTGTGCCAGCGGTCAGCTGGGCCTTCGATTGGTGGGAGCACGGGATCTGCTTCTTCTCTGTCCTGTACTGGCCTCTAGTTCCTTCCGGAAGCCCTGGGTGCTGGGCCCTGTGTCCCCAGGTCCCCCAGGGGTCTCATGCTTCCCTGCAGTAACTCAGGGTTTCCACGACCCCGGCAGACAGCCCGCCTGCTCACCCAGGGAGCACGCGGACACACGGGACAGCGGCCATGGCCCCGACCCTCCCTGCCTGCCCGCTGACACAGCTTCTGCTCCTTCGTCCTTCACTCGCTTGGTGCTACCGTCATCACACCCCTTCTCTGGGCGATTCTGATTATTGTTGGGGAGAATGAGACATGATGGAAGCAAATCCCCTGAGGAAGGGCAGACCTCAGGCCCCACGGGGACCAGAAGCCTCACCCAGGGCCCCCTGGACAGAGGTCCTGCTCAGGGGCTGGGGGCCCTATTTCCAGCAGGCACCGCCCCCCAAAATGAGCCCCATGTCTCCTCATGTGCACAAGGTGGGTCTGAGTCCTGCCTTCACTCTGCAGACCCTTCCTCCTCAGTCCCCTCTTTGGCAAAAAGGAGGCCGGTAGCACTGCATTGCCTTCCTTTGGTCCTGCCCCTCAAAGGTCACCATCTGCTGTCCTGGGTGACTTCCATGACACAGCAAGTGTGGCTCACACGGCGCTTCCCCCAAAAAGGCTCTGTGCTCCAGGCCGCTTGGGTGGCTCAGTCGGTTAAACGCCTGACTTCAGCTCAGGTCATGATCTCACTGTTCGCGGGTTCAAGCCCCATGTCGGGCTCTGTGCTGACAGCTTGGAGCCTGGAGCTGCTTCAAATTCTGTGTCTCCCTTTCTCTCTGCCCCTTCTCTGCTCGCGTGTTCTCTCTCTGTCTCAAAAATAAATAAACATTAAAAATTTTTTTAAAATAATACACTATTTGTAAAAAAAAGAAAAAAAATACTGCTGACACAGTCAAAAAAAATTTTTTTTTAAAAAATAAGGCTCTGTGCTCCTTGATGGTAGAAACATTCCCCACTGTCTCATTATCCCCACGGCGGCCCCCACAATGACTCAGATGGCACTGGCCGCGACCCCTGTTCCATTCCCCGCCTGTCCCCACCCAGCGTCAACCAGCCTGCAAAGTCTGCACCTGCTGAGGGCTGGCTCTCCAAAACAGCACTGCCACGGCCCTGGGGGAGACAAAGCCAGAGTTTGCTTATCTGTTGTCATGGAAACCCACCTCGACTGAGTCTTGAAGGCACCTCAGAGAAGAAGGGCAAAGTCAGGCTATTTATCAAGATGCTGTAGTGCAGGCTAAGACGGGCCTTTCGTGCTGGGGTTTGGTCAGAACTGGTCAAAGGGTGCGAGCGATGGTTCAGGAGGGCTGAGCACAACAGGAAGGGGTTTGCAGGAAGGGGTCAAGGAGTTTTGGATGGAACCTTTCGGCAGATACTTTCACTGAAGAGAGATCTTTCTGCAATCCCTGGAATGGATAATCAAGTCATTCACAAGGTGAATCTTCCTGAGGGTTTTATGGAATAATGACGTTGTGTGGCCTAAGATGCCAGTAGGTGCCTCCAGTTGGGTTCACGTGGAGAGGATGCCATGTGGGGCTCGTGGTGCCAGCCCTCATGTTGCACGGGCATCATGGAGGTGAACTCCAAGCCCAGCTTTCTGGGGGAGCCCAGGGAGTCACTTCATGCATCTAACTGAAACGATCATCAACAAACTAGGAATATTCTCAGTGAAAGTGAATCATGGCCAACCCGTGACCACAATTTCTTTCATATTCTGCTCAGAAAGAAAGGGACTAGGAGGACATCAGGTAAAAATTCCACGCGTTTTCCCTTAAAATGAACTCCTTCCATATGGTAAACCCAGCCAGTTGTTTCCTTGAGTAAAAACCACAGCCCATGGGCCACGACTGTCACCATGATGATTAGGTGAAGCCCGTGTCCCAGCTCCTTCAGGCAAGGAGGTCATAGGCAGAAAAGTGCAGGGTGCCTGGCCGCGGTGTTCAGCAAGTCGTTGTGGAAATAACCCACACGGGGACGCAAGGCAGAGGCCCTTCAATCCCACGGGACCACGGGGAGCCAGCAGCCCCTGTGCACATGTGCCCTGGGCTGGACTCCGAGGCCCAGGGGGTGGGGAAGCTTATTTAGAGGAAAGGCAGATCTTTTCCGGTCAGCGTGTAAGAGTCCAGACCCTTGTGGCCAGAAGCCTAGGCTTTAGTTGCCGACTGGTGTTTTTCAGCCTTGTTGACCCGCGCAGAGACGGGAAAAGAAATGACTGGCCCACCCCAAGATTTAAGATAAAAGAGGATGGAAGGGAAAACAATACGTGCTCAGACGGAATATGGCAGAGAACTCTGCAAACAGCAAGCTTGCAAGCGCAGCTTTGTGAGCGTCTTGTTCTAGCTCCTGCCCCTGCGATCTCACACGTTTGCGTGTTTTGGGGTCTGTGTGTCCCCGCGTCTGACTGCTGACCTGAGTCGGACATGCAGGTGCTGGCGACCATCCTCAGATGCCACTTGGGAAGGAAACAGGACCCCAGGCTTTCTGGCGATGCAGAAAGAGTTGAGACCATGTGTGATCGTTTTCCTGGCTCTGGAGACAAGGCAGAGATTTTAAGATCGTGTAACGTTCTGTTGGTTCAGAAACAGATATGTGATACTATCTGGATAAAACCTGTAGCCTGTTAAAGAGGGGGGCCCTTTCTCAGCGGTTGATGGGGGGTGGCGGCCCCTACCTCCCCTGCTTCCTTAGCCCACCAAGGCACTGCCTTGTAAATAAATATGGTGAAAATTTGTTTAAAAACCACTGACTTCCATTCGGGAAGGCCATGAAGCGTCCGTGTTAGAGAATCTTCTTTCGAAACGATGCCTCTGCTGGGTGGTTCCCCACTATCTGCCGATGCAATTCTTCCTCTGACACGGACGCGTGTCGTAGTCAAGGAAGGAAAACACGGCCGCTGCTGCCTTCAAAGACATAAGATGCCTTCTTGTGATAGATTCACATTATCCAGCGGCCCTTACATCACTGTTAACCTCTTCACAGGCACTGGGATTGCAGCAAAGCCACAGTTTTGTTGTGGCTCTCAGGGCCCAGAAGCCTGCGGACACTCACCAGTCATTCAGAAGACAGTCTCCGAATGGTCCTGGGGGAAGTATTCTCTTTTGCAGACATGCAGCAGTGAGCAAAGAGAGGCAGGAAGTACAGCCTTGAAATGGATGTATATGTATTTTTTCAGATGATGGAAAAGGCTCCGGGGGAGAGGAAAAGAAAAGCAGGTTTAAGTGGCTGGGGAGGGCAGGGTCTGGGGTGGGGTGGCTCTACTATGTGGTGAGATCAGAGCCGTCCTTCTTTCTTTCTTTCTTTCTTTTTATTTTATTTTATTTATTTTTGAGAGATGGAATACGAGAGAAGGAGGGCCAGAGAGAGGAAGAGAGAGAATCCCAAGCAGACCCCATGCTGTCAACAACAGAGCCTGATGCAGGGCTCGATCCCACAAACTGAGCTCACCACCTGAGCCAAGCTCAAGAGTCTGGTACTTAACTGACTGAGCCCCCCAGGGGCCCCCGAGCTGTCCTTATTTCTAAGTTGACTTTGGAGCAGACATCTGAGAGAGGGAAGGAAGCTTTCTGAGGCCGAAGTGATTTAGAAGAGACCCTCAAGTGGGAAGGGCCTGAGCAGGGTGCCCTGGGGGAGACACACAGAGAGAGGGGTCTCTGGGGAGAGGAGGCTACAGATGAGACTGTGTCGTGTGGCAGGGCCCCGGGCAAGCCGGCCCTCAGCATCCAATGCCTAGAACATGGCATGAGCAGGGCACTGTGCATTTCCTTCTAGCTCCGCAATGCCCTCATTCATGCACCATGTAAAATCCACGTGGTCAATTCGAAGGCACCCGTTCCTCTGGGGGTGCTTTTCTGGGTCCCCAGGCCCAGCACTAGGTGTGAAAAAACAAAGCCTGTGTCATGAGTGGGAATGTCACGCAGGTACCGAGTTTCCACGAGGGTCCACTAGGGCAGACCTGACATTTCCTCCTTAAAACCACAATAAACCGCGCAGTCCTATTCACTCTTTTCATGGAAGCCACACAAATACCTTTTGCCCAAATGAACAGTCTTCACAAAAAGCTCTGTTTCAAGAACTGAGGCCGAATTGAGCAGTGTTTGCAAGCAGATAAGGGGCGGCTGCTGGTGGCAGCAACTCCTCCCTGGGAGTGTTTGCTATTTCACGGGGTCTGCAAGTTAATAGTATGGTTCAGAGACTTTCGGGAACGATTCCTTTCAGATGATATGCTCTTGGGGTTGGTGAGGTTCCAGAAAGCCATGGATGGAACACGAAATCACCTTGACCTCAGAGCAACCAGGGAAGAAGACAGCCTGTGTGGAGAGGACACGCCACGGGGCCCGGCAGCTCCAGGGGAAGGAAGCAGGTCCAGGAGCCCCTGCAGTGTCGGTCAGTCCCCGAGTGCACGAGCAGTTCCCTCACCACCACAGAGTGGGCACTGGGCCTTCCCAGCCCCTCGTACGGAGGGACAATCTTCCTGGACAACCCATGTTCGGGGTGGTCCCTTGGGAGCCAGGGTGGAGTTGAGGAAGCGTGGTATCACAGGTGGGCGCAGGTGCCTGGCCTGGGTCCCCAGGGAGCAGCCCATCGCCTCCAACTCCTCACCTGGCTCTGGATCTCCTGACAGCCGTGGGGTAGGCGCACATGGTCACACATGCTGGTGCACACACACGTGCAGACATCACACACACATGTGTAGGCATCACACACATGTGCAGACATCACACATGCAGACGACAGGTGTGCACACACAGGCACACATTTATGTAGATACATAGCATCACATACATGCACACACAAACACACATCACTTGCACACATGCACACATCACATACATGCACACACACATGCACACAGCACACATTTGAGAGCCCATCACACATGCGCACTAGTGTACACACATGTAGACAACATGCACCACACACTCACATATGTGCACACATCACTTACACACATATGCACACATCACACACTTTTGTACCCATCACACATGCACACCTGTGTGCACACATATGGAGACAATACACATCATATACACACATGCACACATATCACACCTATTCATAGGCACACATATTCATAATTAGAAACATACATTACACTCAAACATGCACACACACCCTGCATATATGTGCACACACATGCACAATATACATATATGTGTACACACCACACATCACACATATATGAGCACCCATATAAATATCCACACACATGCACTCACACATACACACGTGTACACATCACACCACACACATTTCTAAATATACATTATGCTCAAACATGCACACACACATCATATGTGCACACATACGCACACATGTGCATGTATATGCAACAAAGAGTTCACACGCCAGGTGAGTGCCTCTCCCCTCACCAGGTCTGGAGGGGATATAGGGACACAGGAGGGTACGATGGCTGTGCTAGGTGCAGCCCTTGCCGGGCCGGGGGGTGGTGAGCAGGAGAAACCCTGCATCCACTGTGTGCTCCGAGCCTGGTCTAACGGGGTCCTACGTCACTGCTGTTTCTATGTGCCGGGAAGGAAAGGCATTAACTCTGCTGCAACACAGCCACCAAGTTGTGAGGTCCCACTGAGGACAATACCCTGAAAGCAGAATCGGCTCCCGATCTCCCCAGCATCCCGCTCACAGTGGGAGTCCAGTGGCTCCGACATGCAGCCGCTTACCTGTGAACCTATGTAATCCTCGCCCTGGACCCCGCCATGGCCGTACACAAGATGGGTGTTGTCTCCTGCGGCCTCCCCCGCCACAGGGATGGACGTCCTCTGTGCTCGACAGAGTGCCTCTTTCTGTGTGGATGATGCCTCCACTTGCATCACCACCCTCCCGGGCAAGGGCTCTTACCTCCTTGCAGGCCGGCTGGACTGCATTTCCAAGTTCAGATATGCCTCAGCCCAAACCTCATGCCGAGAGGACCCCAGGGCACAGAGTATCTTTGCTATCTGTGGTGCGGGCACAGAGAGCTCAACATTGTGCCCGGTGGGTGCTCAGGGACACGGAGAAGCACCAGGCTTGGCCAGGAGCCAGGAGGGAGCTCAGACCAGAGAGTTGAAGGTGGTCCCAGGAGAATCAAGGCGGGCCATGTACACACTGGTATTGGCCAGTCTGGAGAGCTCCAGTGGGCTCGGGGCTGCCGGGGTGGCCTCTCGCTGTCTGGTACTGGCCCCGGGACGATCTAGGGCAGGTGGCTACTGGCTTGGGGTGTGACGGTCATGTAAGGTACATGGGGGCTCGGCCATGAACTGGCCGCCTGCACAGGAAAGATGGGTCCCAGGGAAGAGAACTTCAGGTAAACATTTTGGCCCAGTGATTAAAACATGCCCAGTGGTCATAAAAAACACCTTGGAAGGAGAGCCTGGAGGACTCAGTCACTTGAGCGTCCGACTTCGGCTCAAGTCATCATCTCACGATTCATGGGTTCGAACCCTGCGTCAAGCTCTGTGCTGACAGCTCAGAGCCTGGAACCTGCTTCGGATTCTGGGTCTCCCTCTCTCTCTGACCCTCCCCTGCTCACACTCTGTTCTTCTCTCAAAAATAGATACACTAAAAAAAAAAATTAAAAGAAAAACGTCTTGGAAAACACAGAACAGAGAGGAATGAATTTTGAGACGATGCTTCAGTTTTGGAGCTCGAAGTGGGGAGCTGGCCATGCGGAGAGGGGGCCAGAGGCCTCTAGGTCTGAGCCTGATGGAGCTGCGGTGGGGGTGCTGTGTGCTTGCCCGCAGAGGATTGGCTCTCAAACACTGTGCCCGATGGGGGAGGTGGTGCAGGGACGCCACTCTAACCAGAAATCCCCAGCCCCCGCTGTGCTTCTGTCCAGGGTCTCTGACGGGACCACAGCGCTTCTGCAAAACCGTCCGCAGGGTCAGTAGGACCTCTGTTGGGTTTTATCATCCTCATCCAAATGGACGGTATGTAGGGAATTCAGAAAAAATTAGCCAAGTGCAGAGCTTTGCAAAGACGTGTATCACTCATTTTTGGACACACTGGGCCTGCGTTGCCTTCCTAGTGGCTTGAGTCTAACTTCCAGTATACGATTGACGTTGCTGCTGAGGTAGGTAAACTGCGGGTGAGTGCAGACGGTACCAGGTGCACGCAGCCGGCAGGGCAGGGCCAGTACCCCCCACCCATGCGGACAGCATAGGGCACACCGCGCTCCCGCCTTGTGCCGCTGACCCCCACTTGGGGCTGGCTCCCCAGCCCCCGCGCACACCGCTCCCACTTCCCGAAGCTGACGGCAGGCTCTGCCGGACATTCAGAGCAGCCTTGCTGCTTCTGCTCTAGAGCCAGGGGCGCGACAGCCCCGAGTTCCGTCGGCTCCATGCGATTTCGTATTTCCCGCGGAACTGCGTCCTGCCGGTCCCGACGCCTGCTTTCACTCCCTCCCGTCAGGGTGTTAAAGCCCACGTCCTCTTTTGTTTTCTTGTTACCTGCACGCAGCAGGTCCTCCTCTGCGTGCGGCGGCCCTCCGGGACATCCTGTCGTCTCCGGTGCGTCCCCGCCGCTCTGCTTCCACCAGCCAGCCTCCGTCTGTTACCTGTACTGTCCCCCTGGGGGTGGCGATGATAAAATAGCTCCAGGACATAACTGGGGTGGGGGTGCGGTTTCCCTGAAAACTGCACATTTTACCTATCAGGTCATGATCTCTATGACTTTGAATCTTAAGAAGATAATTTTCTAATGTAGACTCTTCTAATTTCTTCATAGCTCGAAGCCAAACGTGCAATAGTCCCCTATAGACCGACTTGAAGTGCTGTGTTCCAGGACTAACAATGTCCTGAACGACCCTCAGGAAAGATTCTGAGGGTGTAGATTTCAGCAATGACCTTGCCACCACCAGTCAGGGGTTGGAATGATCTGAGTTTTTTAATTTTAAGTTTATTTATTTTGAGAGAGAGGGAGAGTGCACACAAGGGAGGGGCAGAGAGAGAGAGCATCCCAAGCAGGCTCCACACTGTCAGTGCAGAGCCCGATGTGGCTCCAACTCAAACTGTGAGATCGTGACCTGAGCAGAAATCAAGAGTCGGACACTTGAACGACTGAGCTACCCAGACGCCCCTGACAGAGGTTTTAAAGCAGCTTTCAAAAATACCTGACAATCCATCAGAGAGTCCCTTGAAACAACTACAAAATAATAATAGTAATAATAATAATAATAATAATAATTAATAATAAAAAAATTTTAGATCAGCAGGGAAGTAAAAATAATGAAAAAAAAACTCATGAAATTATAGAACTTAAAAGAGTGGCACCAGAAATAAAACAAAACCCTCCCTTGGTGGTTTGGTAGCAGAGTGGGGACAAGGCAGGAAGAGGGGGTGAACCTCGGGCAGGATTCTCGAACTGAACCAGTCAGAAGAGCAGACTGCAGTGCAGACAGGACCTCGGGGCCGGGAGGGAAATGACGGAGGAGCCCCATGGCCAATGCCAGCAGGCCAGGGAGTGGAACCAGGCCCAGGAGGCTCCGGGAATGAAGTCACAAAGGCTGGAGGCTGGGCAAATCTCCAGGTGAAGGAATCTATAGACATGTGCACCAAGGCACATTGTCACTGAAGTCCTGACGCTGAAGACGGACGACGGACCTGCAGGGGACAGTGACTCACAGGACATTGGTCTGTCGTGAAACCAGGGAGTAGAAGAGGAAAGCGCAGGGGTGGAGGACACGATGGCACCAGCAGCCCTGTCCTGGAAGACAGGCTAACAGGTGTCCTTCCAACAGAGAGGCCGTGGTCCTGGAAAGGAAGGCACGAGACCATCAGGGAGCAGCAGGTCTCCGTGTGGAGAGCGCGGTGTGGGTGCGAAGGTCAGGTGGTCCTTCTCAGAGCCCCGTCAACCACAGTGATGAGTTAGCGCCATCTGATTCCCGTGATGATGATGTTTCATTTTATGATGATTTTTTTATTTTTTTGGTTTTGTTTTTGAGACAGAGACAGAGAGCGAGCAGGGGAGGAGCGGGGGAGGGGTGGGAGGGAGGGAGAGAATCCCAAGCAGGCTATGCACAGTCAGCACAAAGCCCAACGCGGGCTTGATCCCATGAACCGTGAGATGACGACCTGAGCTGAAGTCGGCTGCTCAACCGGCTGACCCACCCACACGCCCCAGCAATAATATTTTAAGTAAGGAAGGTAAAGGGGCTAGAAGTGAGGTGTCTTCGCTTTCCTTGAACTGATAAAATACAGAGATCCATAGAATATTATAAGATACAGGCCTCTCTTACAATTCCCAAAGCACCGCCATGACCACTAGGCAGAGAGATACACTCAAAACCATTACAAATAAATCAGGATGGAACCCTAAAAGTACTAAGTACTTGCCGGAAACCAAGGAATGAGAAACCGAGGAATGACAAGGAGAGAAAATAGGTGATAAAATGGGACACCTAAGCATTAGCATACCACAAATTAACTGGTCTAAATAAATAAAGTCATCTAAATACACAAACTAAAGGACAGAGTAGATTAAATCAATACCAGAAAACAAACAAACAAAAAACAAAAGAACAACTTACTTACATGTCCCTTAAATGCACTCACTTCTAATTCAGCAACAGAGGTTGTTGGAAAGAAACCCAGGGAAGAACAGAGACCCTGCAAGCTTGAGTCCAAAGACAGCAGGGGTGACTATGGTAAGACCCAACAGAGCAGACGGAGACAAAGCAGACGTCACCTATGGTAACGGCATTCATCTACCTGGTACACACAGTGGCCCAGGTGTGTGCACACCAACCCCTGAGCCCCACACGCAGGCGAGAGACCTGATGGAAGTGACAAAAGAAATGGAGAACCCACAGCTGGGGGGATGGAACATCTTTCTCTCGGCAATCAACAGAGCTACCAGCAAGAAGGCTGGGGAACCGAGCACATTATCGACCACCAGGACCTCACTGACCTAATCGGCGCTCCCCTCAACAGCAGGAGACACCCCCTTCCCTCCAGGGACAGCCAAGCTAGGAGCTATCTTGAGCCATAAAACAAATCTCCACACATTGAAAATAATTGAAATCCTGCTTAATGTATTTTCTGACCAAACTAGAAATCAATTGCAAAAAAAAAAATAAAATAAAATCTAAAAAAGACCCCAAAAACAGAAAAACAGGAAAATCTCTAAACATGTGGAAATTAAACAACACACTTTTCAACAGTCTGTGGGTCATGGAAAAGTGAAGAATAATTTAAAAATATTCAAATGGAAATGAATAAATGGAAATGGATGGAGGAAAATGAAACCACACAGATCAAAATTTGTGGGAGACAGCACCGTACTGACAGATTAATTTATAGCATTAGATGCTTACCTCCGATATGGGCACAGTCTCTAATAACTGGAGTTCTTGACTCAAGAAGCCAGGAAAAGAAGAAGGAAATAAACTAAAATTGATGAAGCAGAGATCTGGTTCTTTATTAAGACCAAGAAAATGGATAAATCTCTAGCACAACTGATGACAGAAAAAGAAAAGACGAAGCTTACAAAACTCAAGAATGAAAGAGAGCTATTAGGAGAGGCTGTGTAGGCACAGGGCGCCAATCTTCAAGTTCAATGTAGACACAAACTACAGGGACTCTCACAGGGAGAAATCAATAAATGGGATGTGCCTGCATCTATTAAATCAATTAAATCAATAAATGAAACTTTTTAAAAGGCATAAGTGTCAAACGATTTCACTCGTGAATTCTCCCCAAGATTCTAGGAAGACACGATAGGAATTCCGCACCATTGCTTCCAGAAAGTAAGAGGAGACAAAACACTGTCTCTTTCTATGAGGCCAGCACGATCCCCATTCCAACAGAGGTAAGGACTTTACAAAAATATAAAACTGCAGACCAGAGTCCCTCACAAACACAAATTAAAAAAAAATCAAAACATTAACAAATCAAATGCAACAATGTATAAAAGGATTATACAACCATGACTAAGTGGAATTTATCCCAATCCCGTAAGGTTGGTTCAGTATTAGAAACTGTGGGGTACCTGGGTGGCTCAGTCAGTTAAGTGTCTGACTTCGGCTCAGGTCATAGTTTTGAGCCCCACATCAGGTTCTGTGCTGACAGCCTGGAGCCTGCTTCAGATTCTGTGCCTCCCTCTCTCTCTCTGCCCCTCCCTGCTTCATGCTCTGCCTCTCTTTCTCTCTCAAAAATAAATAAACATTTAAAAAAATATATTAGAAACCGTTACGGTAGGGGCACCCACGTGGCTCAACCGGTTGAGCACCCGGCTCTTGATTTCAGCTCAGGTCATAATCTTACCGTTTGTGAGTTGGAGCTTCCATATCTGGCTGTGTGCTGGTGGCACGGAGCCTGCTTGAGATTCTTTCTTTCTCTCTCTTTCTCTCTCTCTCAAAATAAATAAACTTCTTAAATGTTTATTCCCAGCAATAAAGCAAGGAAAACATATCCTTAGATGCAGATGGTCTGACTGTCTAAGTAAAAAGTCACAAAAACTCTACGAAAATACTTCTGGCACTAATGAGTGACTTCAGCAAAGTTACAGGATACCAGATAAACATGAGTAAACCACCACCTTCCTAGACACTAGCAATGAACACTGGGGTGCAGTGATAAAAAGATACAACCGAATTTATAATCATGAAAAAAAAAAAGAAAGGAATACTTAGGGGGAAATCTAACAAAACGTGCTGACTTTTATGCTCAGAATTACAAAATAGGAAAGAAATCAAAGAGCATCCAAATAAATGGAGATATATAACATACTCTCTGACCGGAGGACTCAACGGGGCAAAGATTTAAATCTCCCCCAAAATAGTTGATATACAACGCCATTCCTATTTTTAACAATCCCAGTAAGGGCTTTCGTAGACAGAAATAAGCAGTCTCTTTTGTATGAAAGTCACAAACAACCACGTACTCAGTATGAAGGCTGACTGCCTACCTGTAATACCTCAGACGGCATGGTTTTGGGGGGAGATGGTGAGGACGGAGGCACAGAGGAGGAGGGTGCTTGAGTAGAGAGATCTGAGGGCTTTCAGGACAGGTGTGGCACGTCTAGGTGTGACCAAGTGTGCAGCGTGGCCGGGGTGGTTGAGATGAAGGGTCCTCTTAGAGTAGGGCCTAAGATTATAGCAGGAAATAAAGTGTACCGTTGGGGGAAAGTGGGTGACGTATAATATGGCGGAGCTCTCTGTATTATTTCTTGAAACTTCCTGTGACTCTATCGTTTTCTCTATAAGACTGTGAATGACACTCTGACCACTCGGTTCTTTTTTTTTTTTTTTTTTTTACAAATAGTTTATTGTCAAATTAGTTTCCACATAACACCCAGTGCTCATCCCCACAAGTGTCCTCCTCCATGCCCATCCCCCTCCCCCCCACATCCATCAGTCCTCAGTTTTTGTCAGCATTCAAGAGTCTCTCATGGTTTGCCTCTCTCCCTTTCCCCTACCATTTCCGCCCTTCTTCTCCCCCTTGTTCCTCCGTCAAGTTCCTCCTAATCCTCCTATATGTGCAAACATATGATATTTGTCCTTCTCTGCCTGACTTATTTCGCTCAGCATAACACCCTCAAGGTCCATAATGTGTAGAAGCTAGATCCTGAAATCGAAATGACTTTGCACGACAGTCTGTGTTTAACGGCTGATTCTAACCTTCCTTGTCCCTCTTGGCGCTCCCTGTCACAAGCCCTAGCTCACATGTGGGGATCATATCAGGTGCACACACCTTTCTCCTACCTCTGCTGCTAGTGGAGATTCATTCCTCCCTGGGGAAACTGAACCTTTCAATGACCCACCCCAGATTGTGTCTCTTCTGTATACTCCAATTTTGAATCCCTGAGAAGGCATTCAGTGCTTTCATTAATGGAAACCATTAATGAAAATTAATGGAAACCATTTGTTGAGTGTTTTTTTTTTGTTTGTTTGTTTTTTACAAATAGTTTATTGTCAAATTAGTTTCCACATAACACCCAGTGCTCATCCCCACAAGTGTCCTCCTCCATGCCCATCCCCCTTCCCCCCCACATCCATCAGTCCTCAGTTTTTGTCAGCATTCAAGAGTCTCTCATGGTTTGCCTCTCTCCCTTTCCCCCACCATTTCCGCCCTTCTTCTCCCCCTTGGTCCTCCGTTAAGTTCCTCCTAATCCTCCTATACATGCACACATATGATATTTGTCCTTCTCTGAGTGTTTTTTAATGTATTTGATGTTGTTCTTGTATTATAGACAATGTCAAAGTCCAATGCAAAGAGCACGCTGCCTGGTGGACAGGCGCTCGGTTATGCTAGTGATTTAGATGTGGAGAATAAGTAGCAAAGAAGATAAGCTGGAAGACCAAGGGAGGCAGGGAGGCTCTTGCCATGGGTATAGAGGGTCATGGAGGGAATATTCCAGACCCTACTGCAATGGGGTCCAAGTATTGATTAATATGGTGTTCTCTCCATCTCCGCTGGGGAGTCCCTCAAAAGAATGGCTCTTCCTTTCTTCATCTTGGCACCACCAATGCTTAGAATCTTTCCTGGGACCTGGTGGGATTCCTGGAGGAGTCAAGCATATGTGTTGAGGAATGTGGGCCCACCGGTAATTGGGCATTTCAGAATAAAGACCCCCGCTGGTTGGAGGCAGCATCTAGAAAGTTTCCGCTTCTCGTTCTCGAGTCTTTGCCGGAATTCCAGCATCCTGAAGGTCACTACCTCCACTGCTGATCTCTCTACCATGGGGGACTCCTTAACTCACACCGTCCTCCCATAAAATCCTCTAACCCCTTCTAGTAAGTTCTGGGTTTTTCCATCAGGGACTACACAACTCCAGCCCAGCTCTCTTTGATATAAGAGATTTTCAACTATTTTAAAAAAACGATCTGGATCTTCCTCCTGATCAGGCTGTATTCCCATAATCCTTGTTTGTAGGGAAAAAAAGAAAACAAACTAAAACAACAATAAAAGCATCAAGTCTTTATTTGTTTTGACAGACGTCCAAACTACAAAAACATTGGAACTGATTTGCTGTCATGGGTCTGTTTCCAGGGGATTCCTGCGAAGCTGCAGGAATGTCCCCTGGCAGTGACATTTTTGGTGGCAAAGTAATAAAACCTTCCTGCGCAGAACCAAGGCGGTTTGACAGTCCCTTATTTTCTCCTTCCACAGCGCGACCCTAAGATCCTAGAGCTGAACTGGAGCAACGTTCTTATCAGGGTCCTGATTGTGTTGGGGAAAAAAGAAACCCTCTGGAGGTAACAGGACCCAATCTCTCATTTTAGAATGAGGAATAGAAATTCCAGGAAGCTTCAGTGTCTTGAGGTAAGTGCAGGAAGTCTCTGCTAATAATTTCTTTCTTAAAAATATGTATTTATTTTTGAGAGAGAGATAGAGTGTGAGTGGGGGAGGGGCAGAGAGAGAGGGAGACACAGAATCTAAAGCAGGCTCCAGGCTCTGAGCTGTCAGCACAGAGCCCGATGCGGAGCTCGAACCCACGAACTGTGAGATCATGACCTGAGCCAAAGTCGGACGCTTAGCCGGCTGAGTCCCCCAGGCGCCCCTCTGCTAATAATTTCTAACACTGAATCTTATCTTCTCCAGGAAAAGTTCATCCTGGTTCCACATGCATCACCGGAAACGATAAAATGGCGTTGGAAATCAGCATGCTATTTTCTCCATGACCTTTGATGTGCTGAGCGAAGGAATTTTCAGGTTTGTGCTAGGAGATATTAGGAGGGAGAAGCAATGTTGAAAGCCCCATATCCCTTCCTACGGGACAGACCTGCAAGGCTGCCGGGCTGCAACACAGTCACCCAGCCTCTCTTCATGCCAAGCCCTGCAGTTTCATTACCCCGGACCCATTTCCTCCATCTCTTCGTGCTGCTGCGGAGCACTTCGGGCCACCTTGATTACCTGCCTTTTTGTTGTACTGTTTTTAGCTCGTTCCCTTTTGTAAGAATTAGAGAGCCTGTGCCTTAAAAACTCTAACTAAGATTGCATTTTCATGGTGTAATTTGTACCTAAGTGAAATACATCGAAGCTGAAATTCACACTGACTTACAAGACAAAACAACTGAAGTATGATGTGACTATGGAGACAGAGACAAGTGAATTCTCCCCAAATCTCCAGTCTGCTGGGGTCACCTTGTCTCCAGGGGCCAAATGACACCTCTCGTCTGGGTGACATCCTGAGCCCACCACACTGCTTCCCAGGTGGGGTGTCTTCCAAGCGAGAACGTTATGTCGAGCTTTTACTAAATCAAAGTTGTTCGGTATAAAAACATGGGACTAGCATAGACATCATTTAAACATTAAATTAAAATAAATTTAACATTACAGGGGTGTCTGGGCCGCTCAGTTGGCTAAGTGTTAGACTCGACTTCGAGATCAGGTCATGATCTCATGGTCAATGGGGTCAAGTCCCACGTCGGGCACTGCACTGTGTCAGTGCGGAACCTGCTTGGAATTCTCTCCCTCTCTCCTCCCCTGCCCTACTTGTGCTCTCTATCTCTCCCTCTCAAAATAAATAAGTAAACTTAATAAATAAATAAAAATAAAATTTAAAAAGTAATTAATTGACCATTACAAGCTTGAGGTCAGACAGCACAATGGTTACATTCCTTGGTCTTGTTCTCTGTAGGGGACCATTTCAAGTGTTGGTCTGTCTCTGTCTGCTCACTCGCTACCAGTTACCAATGGCAAGGGCTCTCGTTACCTGTCCTCTTCACTAGTTCTCTAGTATTCTTTTTTTTTTATGTTTTTTTAAAAATTTATTTCTAGGAGAGAGAGAGAGACCGCGTGAGCAGGGGGGGTCAGAGAGAGAGGGAGTCACACTCTGAAACAGGTTCCAGGCTCTGAGTTGGCAGTCAGCGCAGAGCCCGACGTGGGGCTCAGACCCACGAACCACGAGATAATGACCTAAGCGAAAATCAGATGCGTAACCAACTAAGCCACCCAGGCACCCCATAGTTCTCTAGTATTCTTAAATCTCATCTCCAACTGGCTTGTTTCACTTAGCGTCATATCCTCTAGCTCCATCCATGTTGCTGCCGATGGGAACTCTCATTCGTTTTGATGGCTGTGCACTATTTCATTGTATGTGGAATACATACACATCTTTTTAATTTTTTTTTCATTTATTTTTGAGAGACAGAGTGAGACAGAGCATGAGTGGGGGAGGGGCAGAGAGAGAAGGAGACACAGAATCTGAAGCAGGCTCCAGGCTCCGAGCAAGCATTCAGCACAGAGCTTGATGTGGGGCTTGAACCCACGAAGTGTGAGAACCGCACCCACTGTGGGGCCCATGACCTGAGCCAAAGTCGGACGCTTAACCGATTGAGCCACCCAGGCGCCGCATACACATCTTTATCCGTTCATCAGCCAACGGACACACAGGTTGCTTCCACATCTTGGCTACTGTAAATAAGGATGCTGTAAACATGGGGCGCATATATTTTTTCAAATTACTGTTTTTGCATTCCTTGGGTAAATACCTTGTAGCGCAATGATTGCATTGTAGAGTAGTTCTATTTTTAACCTTTTGGGGAGCCTCCATACTGTTTTCCAGAGTGGCTGCACCAGTTTGCATCCCCGCCAGCAGTGCAAGAAGGTTCCTTTTTCTCCACACCCTCACCAACACTTGTTGCTTCTTGTGGCATTAATTTTAGTCATTCCATAGGTGTGAGGTGGTATCTCATCATGGTTTTGATCTGCATTTCCCTGATGACCAGCGATGCTGAGCATCATTTTTTTATGTGTCAGTTGGCCATCTGAATGTCTTCTATGGAGATATGTCTGCTCATATCTTCTGCCCATTTTGTAACTGTATTATTTGGTTTGGGGGCATTGATTGTATCAGTTCTTTGTATATTTTGGATACTCATCCTTTACTGGATATGTCATTTGCAAATATCTTCTCCCATTCCTTAGGCTGCCTTTTAGATTTGTGGATAGTTTCCTTTTTTGTACAGAAGCTTCTCATTTTGATGTGGTCCCAATAGTTTATTTTTGCTTTTGTTTCCTTGCCTTGGGAGACACATCATGCCATAGCTGATGTCAGAGAAATTACTGCCCGTGCTCTAGGATTTTTATGGTTTCAGGGCTCGAATTTATTTATTTTTTTTTACAAATAGTTTATTGTCAAATTAATTTCCACATAACACTCAGTGCTCATCCTCACAAGTGTCCTCCTCCATGCCCATCCCCCCTCCCCCCCACATCCATCAGTCCTCAGTTTTTGTCAGCATTCAAGAGTCTCTCATGGTTTGCCTCTCTCCCTTTCCCCCACCATTTCCGCCCCTCTCTCCCCCTTGTTCCTCCATCAAGTTCCTCCTAATCCTCCTATACGTGCAAACATATGATATTTGTCCTTCTCTGCCTGACTTATTTCGCTCAGCATAACACCCTCAAGGTCCATCCATGTTGCTACACATGACCAGATTTCATTGTTTCTCATTGCCATGAAGTATTCCATGGTATAGATAAACCACATCTTCTTGATCCATTCATCTGTTGATGGACACTTAGGTTCTTTCCATGTTTTAGCTATTGTGGAGAGTGCTGCTATGAACATTGGGGTACATGTGCTCCTATGTCTCAGCATTTCTGTATCCCTTGGGTAAATTCCTAGCAGTGCTATTGCTGGGTCATAGGGGAGTTCTATTGTTAGTTTCCTGAGGAACCTCCACACTGTTTTCCAGAGGGGCTGTACCAGTTTACATTCCCACCAACAGTGTAGGAGGGTAGGGCTCGCATTTAGATCTTTAATCCATTTGGAGTTTATTTCACCCATATGTGGGATCATAAGAAACAAATAAACAAAAATAAAAGAAAGAAAAAGAGAGAGGAACCAAAAAAAGACTCTTAACTACAGAGAACATGCCGCTAGTCACCAGAGTGGAGGTGGGCAGGGGGTCGGGAGAAGCAGGAGATGGGGGTGAAGGATGCGCCTGTTGTGGTCAGCACCGAGTGACCTGTGGATGAGTCTCTATATTGCACACCTGAACTGACAGTTTTACACCGTGTTCCAACTGACCGGAATTGACATAATAATTGAGAAGCTCCTCTCTCTGGAATCTCACCACAAGATGTTCCCAAATCAGCTCATGTGCTCTGGCTCTCAGTCTATGTATCGGAAGCAGTTACCCCATTTTTCAACAAACAGAGTGACTTCCCTTCCGTTTACACCAGCTAAGAGCCTCCTCTCTTCTACTAACTAAGCGTTGCTTCTAAGTAGAGAGCCATTTCCTCCCTCAGGGTGATTTTATCCCTCCCTAAGGTCATGAAGGTGGCAGGAAGGCTTATTATTAGCACCATTTCCTTCTTGTTTTGGCTCCGAGGCCGCGGGTCTGGGTACCGTGGTTCTCACGCTGGTTTTCCTGCCAGCCATCCAAAGCACCCTCCATCCTGTCCGAGCCTGAACTCGATGCCCCCTCGCCCACAACATAACTATCCAAGCTGTCATGCTCAGATCACCAAGGAGGTGACACCTTCTCACCAGCCCCATGTCAGTCCTTCCCGGGATGGTCCTGGTGCCCTAGCATGTATGTGAGGCTGGCAGACAGCAAGTCCTGGCTGAGTATCAGTCGCAGGGACTGAAGGTTGCCCTTCCTCTCCTTCCCACTGGGCTGGCTACATTTAGATGTTAGTGCTTCCCAAAGATGTGTGCCGTCCGATCCCCCAGGGAACCCTTGTTCCAGCAAAGCTGGAACATGCTGTCATCATAGACCCCGACACAGGGCTTGCTCAAACTCACAAAACCATTAGGTCATGACCTGAGCCCAAACCAAGAGTCGAATGGTTAACCCACTGAGCCCCCCAGGCACCTCTCTAATTGTTCTTAAATGTATTTCCACACTCCAAGGCTCTACATCTGTGTTGTTCAATATGGTAGAAAGAGTCACAATTGATCTGCTCGGAGGCTGTTACCACAAAATGTGTGATAGCCTGACATTCACTGTGGTGCCCACTGAGTTGCACCATGCTGACATCCTGTTCTCGGGCTATTTTGGGGATGGATCCCTGGCTTGACTCTGCTTTTTATTGAATCCTATAATAAGGAAATTCTTGCATTCTCGGGTACTTTGATAGAATGGGGGGGACACACATGTGTAAAGGCTGTTGACCAAGCTGGGAGACAGTCAAATAATTCCATTGCGGTTAACTTTTTTCAGATTATAGGAAACAAAGAAAACATCACAATAAATTTTGTGCTGTGTTTTTTTTTTTTTTTTAATTCAAAAACACATTTTTTTCTACTCTCCTTTTATGGAAGCTATCTGTGGTCTGCATGTTTGGGGAGCGTGTCAGATTTCCAAGACCACGTTAAAAAAAGGAAAGAGGGGCGCCTGGGTGGCTCAGTCATTTAAGTGTCCAACTTCTGCTCGGATCATGATCTCATAGTTCATGAGTTTGAGCCCCACATTGGGTTCTCTGCTGACAACTCAGAGCTTGAGCCTACTTTGGATTCTGTCTCCCTGTTTCTCCTCTTGCCTACGTGCTCTCTCTCTCTCAAAATAAACATTAACAAAAGTTAAAAAAAAAAAAAAAGAAGAAGAAGGAAAGCATGAGGAAGAATGTTCTACCTCCCGCGCTGATATGGGGACTGAGTAACTCAAACAGGGTGGTTTGCTGTAGCTAGGGCCAGTTCTGGCTGGACAGACAGGCTGGTCTCAACTGACATCAGGAACTCAGGTGGCCTCTGCTGTCAGATCGTCACTGTCCTCCCGGGCCATAGTGCCACGGGCCCCAGGCTGGCAGAGCCCTGTCTCTACCCAGGCTGGCTGCCTTCTAGAAGCTCGGTGCTCTGCATACACACACCCAGATGTGCTTTAAGTAAAGCTTGCCCCCACACCCCAGTCTCGACCCAAAAGTCCCAAAAGGCCTGACCTTCTGCATTTCAATCAGATTTGCAAAACTCCATCCACTGCTGATGTTTCTCCCCTCTTCTGCTACTATTCACCGTCGTACTCACTTTTACACAACATACCAGGCGATGTTTCCAGGCCGATCTGTGGGCTCAGCCCTGACACCCGAGGGCCCACTCCACGGCCCTGCACCCGGTGTGGTTACCAGCAATTTGCAAAATGAATACACACAATTAGTCATTCCTACATTATTCTAAAATCCAGAGTGCCATTCAGTATGTTCATTTATCTCATTTAATCCTTTCATAAACAGGAGACATGACTCATTAGATATATAAGTGAATGCCTTTGGAAATCACAATAGACTCTGTGCTCTATTTTTAAAAAATAAATCATGTATTAAAAATAATCATTTATCCTAAGAAAAGTAATTATTCCTCAAGGGAGCCACATCTCATTTGTTTCCAAGAAAAGCGAGGAAAATCCTCACACATCTGGAGGTGAGGCTGTCTCAATTTCAAGACACAGACTCAAAGCCACTAAACCAAACTGGAAAATCAGAGTCTCAGGGACCAAGATGGCCCGGAGCACCCCCTGGGCCCCGACCCAGAACTCATGAGAGGTGACTGGGGCCTGTGCTGTCCTGCTCCCATTCAGTGTTTCCATCCCTTTGTTCAGGCTGGCTGTGGCCTCACACCCTGCCCATCCTCATGGTCATAACATGACCACCAGCGGGTGGGGGCACGACAGCATCCCAGGGCCCCAGAGGAGGTGGGTTGAGGGACCTCCTTCTTCCAGAAATGCAGGAAAGCCCCACTTCCACTGTGTCCATCCTACAACCCTCCTCGCGGCCAAAACCATAAGGCAAACTGACTGACTTCAGCCCATTCAGGCTCCACCTAGGTAGGGCCTGGAATGAGGGCCTCCTCAAGCAAACCATTCTAGAACAGGAAATTAACTAGTGCTTCCTCTAGAGCAAAACTAGCTGATGTGACCACAAAGATGGGGAGCCAACATTGCTCACACAAGAGCATGACCAACGATGGCCACAGACAGTGGCCCAGGGTGTACATTGTGAACGAGTGTTTGGAGCTGGTATGTTCACTTGCCTGCCGGCCCAGAACTCTGGGCATTTGTATTTTTTTATTTTTTTATTTTTTTTATTTTTTTTATTTTTTATTTTATTTTTTTTTTTTTGCAAATAGTTTATTGTCAAATTAGTTTCCACATAACACCCAGTGCTCATCCCCACAAGTGCCCTCCTCCATGCCCACTCCCTCCTCCCCCCCACATCCACCAGTCCTCAGTTTTTGTCAGCATTCAAGAGTCTCTCATGGTTTGCCTCTCCCCCTTTCCCCACCATTTCCGCCCTTCTTCTCCCCCTTGGTCCTCTGTTAAGCTCCTCCTAATCCTCCTATACGTGCACACATATGATATTTGTCTTTCTCTGCCTGACTTATTTCGCTCAGCATAACACCCTCAAGGTCCATCCATGTTGCTACACATGGCCAGATTTCATTGTTTCTCATTGCCATGTAGTATTCCATGGTATAGATAAACCACATCTTCTTGATCCATTCATCTGTTGATGGACACTTAGGCTCTTTCCATGTTTTAGCTATTGTGGAGAGTGCTGCTATGAACATTGGGGTACATGTGCTCCTATGCATCAACATTTCTGTATCCCTTGGGTAAATTCCTAGCAGTGCTATTGCTGGGTCATAGGGGAGTTCTATTGTTAGTTTCCTGAGGAACCTCCACACTGTTTTCCAGAGGGGCTGTACCAGTTTACATTCCCACCAACAGTGTAGGAGGGTGCCCGTTTCTCCACATCCTCGCCAGCATCTAGAGTTCTCTGATTTGCTCATTTTAGCCACTCTGACTGGCGTGAGGTGGTATCTCAGTGTGGTTTTGATTTGTATTTCCCTGATGAGGAGGGATGCTGAGCATCGTTTCATGTGTCTGTTGGCCATCTGGATGTCCTCTTTGGAGAAGTGTCTGTTCATATCTTCTGCCCATTTCTTCACTGGGTTGTTTGTTTTTCGGGCGTGTAGTTTGGTGAGTTCCTTGTAGATTCTGGATATCAACCCTTTATCTGATATGTCATTTGCAACTATCTTTTCCCATTCCGTTGGTTGCCTATTAATTTTCTGGGTTGTTTCCTTGGCTGTGCAGAAGCTTTTAATCTTGAGGAGGTCCCAACAGTTTATTTTTGCTCTTAATTCCCTTGCTTTTGGGGATGTGTCAAGTAAGAAGTTGCTGCGGTGGAGGTCAAGGAGGTTGTTTCCTGCTTTCTCCTCTAGGGTGTTGATAGTTTCCTGTCTCACGTTCAGGTCCTTTATCCATTTTGAGTTTATTTTTGTGCATGGTGTGAGAAAATGATCTAGTTTCATTCTTCTGCATGTTGCTGTCCAGTTCTCCCAACACCATCTGTTAAAAAGGCTGTCTTTTTTCCATCGGATATTCTTTCCTGCTTTGTCAAAGATTAGTTGGCTGTATACTTTTGGGTCCACTTCTGAGTTCTCAATTCTGTTCCATTGGTCTATGTGTCTGTTTTTGTGCCAATACCATACTGTCTTGATGATGACAGCTTTGTAGTAGAGGCTAAAGTCTGGGATGGTGATCCCTCCCGTTTTGGTTTTATTTTTCAGGATTACTTTGGCTATTCGGGGTCTTTTGTGGTTCCATACAAATTTTTGGATAGTTTGTTCTAGTTTTGAGAAGTATGCTGGTGCAATTTTGATTGGAATTGCATTGAATGTGTAGAGTGCCTTAGGTAGTAATGACATCTTAACTATATTTATTCTTCCTATCCATGAGCATGGAATGTTTTTCCACTTCTTTGTGTCTTCTTCAATTTCCTTCATAAGTTTTCTATAGTTTTCATCATACAGATCTCTTGTATCCTTGGTTAGGTTTATTCCGAGGTATTTTATGGTTTTTTGTGCAATTGTGAATGGGATCAGTTTCTTGATTTCTCTTTCTGTTGCTTCATTGTTGGTGTATAAAAATGCAACCGATTTCTGTACGTTGATTTTGTACCCTGCAACTTGGCTGAATTCTTGGATCAGTTCTAGTAGGCTTCTGGTGGAGTCTGTCGGGTTTTCTATGTAGAGTATCATGTCATCTGCGAAAAGTGAAAGTTTGACTTCCTCTTTGCCAATTCTGATGCCTTTGATTTCCTTTTGGTGTCTGATGGCTGATGCTAGGACTTCCAGCACTATGTTAAACAGCAGTGGTGAGAGTGGGCATCCTGTCGTGTTCCTGATCTCAGCGGGAAAGCTCTGAGTTTTTCCCCGTTGAGGATGATGTTAGCTGAAGGCTTCTCCGCTCACAGCAATGGATAGGTCAACCAGACAGAAAATCACTAAAGAAATAATGGACTTGAAAGATACATTGGACCAGATGGACCTGACGGATATATTTAGAACTTTACATCCTGAGGCCAGGGAATTTACTTTCTTCTCAAGTGCGCATGGCACATTCTCCAAGATAGATCACATACTGGGACATAAAGCAGCCCTCAATAAATATAAAAGAATAGAGATCATACCATGCACACTGTCAGATCACAATGCTTTGAAACTTGAAATCAATTACAGGAAGAAGTCTGGAAAACTTCCAAAAACATGGAGGTTAAAGAACACCCTTCTAAAGAATGAATGGGCCAATCAGGCAATTAGAGATGAAATTAAAAAATATATGGAAACAAATGAAAATGAAAACACAACAATTCAAAATCTATGGGATGCGGCAAAGGCAGTCCTAAGAGGAAAGTACATTGCTCTCCAGGCCTACTTCAAGAGATTAGAAAAAGCGCAAGTCCAAAATCTAACAGCTCACCTAAAGGAACTAGAGGCAGAGCAACAAGAACGCCCTAAACCCAGTAGAAGAAGAGAAATAGTAAAAATTAGAGCAGAAATAAACAACATAGAGACAAAGAAACAATTGAACAGATCAATGAAACCAAGAGTTGGTTTTTTGAAAAAGTAAACAAAATTGACAAACCTCTAGCCAGACTTATCCAAAAGAAAAGAGAGAGCACCCAAATAGACAAAATTATGAATGAAAATGGACTTATTACAACCAACCCCTCAGAAATACAAGCAATTATCAGGGAATACTATGAAAAATTATATGCCAATAAATTGGACAACTTAGAAGAAATGGACAAATTCCTAAACACACACTCACTACCAAAATTCACACGGGAAGAAATAGAAAACCTGAACAGACCCATAACAAGTGAAGAAATTGAATCAGTGATCAAAAATCTCCCAACAAATAAGAGCCCTGGACCTGATGGCTTCCCTGGGGAATTCTACCAGACATTTAAAACAGAATTAATCCCAATTCTTCTCAAGTTATTCCAAAAAATAGAAAGCGAAGGAAAACTCCCGGACTCATTTTATGAAGCCTGCATCACACTGATTCCCAAGCCAGACAGAGATCCAGCAAAAAAAGAGAACTACAGGCCAATATCCTTAATGAATACGGATGCAAAAATTCTCAACAAGATCCTTGCAAATCGAATCCAGCAGCATATCAAAAGAATCATCCACCAAGATCAAGTGGGATTCATTCCTGGGTTACAGGGCTGGTTCAACATTCGCAAATCAATCAATGTGATACATCATATTAATAAAAGAAAAGATAAAAACCATATGATACTGTCAATAGATGCAGAAAAAGCATTTGACAAAATACAGCATCCCTTCTTAATAAAGACTCTCGAGAAAGTTGGGATAGAAGGAACCTACTTAAACATCATTTGTATTTTTTTAAATGACAGATGAATTGCAGCTATCTCTGCAGCTGATGAGGGTTTTAAAACAATGTTAATGTTTATTTTTGAGAGAGAGAGAGAGAGAGAGAGAGACAGCATGAGCAGGAGAAGGGCAGAGAGAGAAGGAGACACAGAATCCGAAGCAGGCTCCAGGCTCCGAGCTGTCAACACGGAGCTTGAACTCATGAACTTCGAGATCATGACCTGAGCGGAAGCCAGATGCTCCGTCAACTGAGCCCCACGGGCGCACCCATGATGGTTGAATATGTAATCTGTAGGCAGAGCAGCCCAGAGCAAGAGAAGGTGCTGAGGGTCCATGGTACGGACTGGTGGCTGACCAAGGACTCCCCACAACCCGATCCAACCAGAGGCCTTCGGTGCTGGCCTAGCCAACACTGCTAGTACTTCCCACGTGAGCCTGAGCTACCAGCCTGCAGTGCAGGTCCCCCAGATCCACATGGTCAAGCCTAACCCCTACCCCTCTTTGGGAGGTGATGAGGTCAGGACCCCCTCCCCCCAGGGAACAGGGTCAGGGCCCAATCACAGGGCCCCCAGTGCCCCCAGGCCCCTTCCACGTGACAGGAAGGCCTGAGTATGATGCTGGAGAAAGGCTCCCCCTCCCCCCACACACACCCAACATGCTGACGCCTTGATCTTGGACCCCCAGCCTCCAGAGCCCTGGTCAATATGTGTCGGTGGCTCATAAACCGCCTAGTCCAGGCATTTCCTTAGAGCCTCCCGGCAGACCAAGGCGACCTCAAAACCCTGTTTTTGATCTCTCAGGGTGAGGTACACAGAGAAGCAATGGATCACTGATGCACACGGTGCCTGATGCTGGAGGGTCAGTGATGAACATGGTAGGAACCCCAGCGGTCACTGCGGGGCGGCAGAGGACGGCGTGGTCCAGGTCAAGGGAGGCTTTGATGTGCTAAAGGTCGCCCGGTGACACTTGAATTCCAGATGAACAGCGAACAGCTTTTAGGGTAACCACGTCATCGATGTGGCACGGGGCATACTTTGGATAAAAAACTATTTCTCACTGAAACGCCCATTTTGGTGGCCGTGTGGAGGTTGGCCTTGTTGGGTGTGGTGGCTGCGAAGAGCTGCGGGAGGCGTCACCGAGCCCTGGCTGCGCGAGGAAGGCATGGACCGCCCGTCCGGCCCGGGAGACGCTCCTCGTCCAGGACGCTGCTCGCCCCCTTCCCGCTCCTGCTGGGTCCGGGGGCCCTTCCACGGTGTCTCCACCACCCGGAGCCGCTTTGCTTCTCTCCCTGGGAAGCGTAAAATCCAGATCGAATGCCCCATCTGGGGGTCTCTTCTCCGGCTCTCCAAGCGCCCTCAATTATTTCTTTAAAGGAACCAGCCACTTAGATAAAGGCTGATCTACAAAAAGAACACATCTTCCGTCAGGGGTTTGTGCTCCGGAGGTGCTGGGAGAGCAGGCGGGGTGGCGTCACAGCAGGGAGGGCGCCGTCAGGGTGACGTCAGAGCCAGAAGAGTGACGTCAGAGCTGGCGGAGTGACGTTAAAACCGTCAGGGTGACGTCAGAGCCAGAAGAGTGATGTCAGAGAAACCGTGGGACCCATCGGGACCCCACAGCACTGGGTTCGCGCCACCTCCCTCAGGCTATAATGGCCTCCTGCACAGTGGCCCCTAACCTCTTGCTCGGAGGAGAGAGCATCCCTGGAGGAGAGCACACCCCCTGACTGGTGCTGTCAAGCGGGGAACCCCGGGGGGGATCGGCAAATGGGCCGGGCAGTCCCCGGCCTCTTTCTGGAGACAGTAGGTGGGTGGGGGGTGGAGCTCAGGACAGCGCGCCACCTCCAGCTGCAGACCGGGTGGCTTGCAGGTGTTTGTGCGCCGATGCTCACCTGGCCCGGCAGGTCTCACAGATGGATGTGCAAGAGTCAGCACAGCGCGCAGCCAATATTCACCAGACCCGTGAGCATCGGAAGGAGTAATTGGCCCAACTCAGAAACACTAGTGTAAGACAGGGTCTTGTCTTCTGTTTCATTTTTCCAGCTGATTTATTTTGAGAGAGAAGGAGAAAACACAAGCAGGGGAGAGGCAGAGACAGAGGGAGAGAGAATCCCAAGCAGGTTCCTCAGCACAGAGCCCAACATGGGGCTCAAACTCACAAACCCTCAGGTCATGACCTGAGCTGAAATCAAGAGCTGGACACTTAACTGACTGAGCCCCCCAGACACCCCAGGGGGTCTAATTTCTACCAGCAGCCCCACATTTTATCTCTGCCACATCGTCAAAATCACTGCCCTAGGGGCTCCCTGGATTCATCAGCAAATCTGCAGAAACACCGGGGGGTGGGAAGCCGGTAAGTCCGTGGCCTGGCACAGCCCTTTACGACATGAGCTCTTCTTTTCAAAGACGTGCTGGTGATTATCGTTTGTGCCGCATCTAATCGGCTGTCTTGTGCTTAGCAGCGATCTTTTCTGTGACAGTGCAGCCATTTCCATGTGGACAAATAACTTATTAATTCGGAATCACTGCTTGAAGAATGTGATTTGTAGCCACCACAGACCCTGTAAAAGCCACCCCTCGGTGCTCCAAAGAGGAGACACAAAACACATTTTCTCCAACTGTGACATTTTGCCATTTGGGAAAACCAAGATGAACAGACTCCTAATCCTTGTAAAAGCATCAGTCGCTCTCTCCGCTTGGGGCCTCACAGCCAGAGGCATGCTTACGACCTCTCCTCCACCTTCACGGTCAGACGCTTGCTCATGACTTCTCTACCTTCATGGCCAGAGGCATGCTCACAACCCATCATCGTTGTCGCTGGTGTACCCCCATTGAGTCAGGGAGGGCAGTGGCTGTCACGTATTTATCTCCGGGTCCATGGCACACACCGCTGTGTGGCTGGAAGGAAACAAAAGTCACAAGAAAAGAGAAATGGATATTAGCGCCAGCGACCCCACAACATAGAGGCTTTAGTTTCCTAACAGCTCTGTTTCTTTGTCTTGGAAATGATCTGATGGCAGCCACATGGGTTCTCAAATGTGTCACGTGTGCATAGATGACAGCTTTACACACTCTGCTCTACTTGATAGAAAGGGACAAACTATGTACAAGCTGGGTGTGAGGAATCGCAACAATTGTGTCCTGAATGGGATTTGTCACAGCATCCCATTCCCCAACCTATGAGCTAGGGGCTTGGGAATGGGTGCCAAGGTAGGCACGGGTGGACGGGAGCTCCGAGGATCTGTCCCTCGATACACCTGCAATGATAAAGCTGGCACGACAAATGACAACTTTTCCAGAACCCCGAGATCCCGTGGAAAGCATGCAGCGACCAAGGGGGTGACTCGTGAGGGAGGAGGCTCTGAAGGCTGTCAGAACGGGCTGTGCTCACTGCCCAGCTCCCCCCGGCTCCCCAGGCTCTTGGGCTGGAGTGACTTTCCAGATGGTACGGCACAAAGGCCTTCACGACATGCCGTGCGGTGGGCATCTGGGGCAGAGGGTGGTGGACGGTACCAGCAGAAGGCACCGGGAGAAGCCCAGGAAGCAGGAGGTCGATGGTTCTGGGAAATCTGAGTGTAACACGTGTCCACCCAGGGCCAAACACATGCTCGTGACAGGACAGGCAGGAGAGCCTTTCTGCCCTCGGGCCATGGGACCACGACAGGTGACATGCAGCTGGGCTCCGCGCTGGAGGAGGCCTCGATCTGCAAAACCTGGCAGGTTTTGTTTGCGTTTCCCACCCCAGGCATGTTTCTGATGTCCCCCCAAGTCACCGCAGACCACAGACAGAGCAGGACGGGGGCGCCTGTGACCGTGCACAACCGGAATTATGGCCTCCGTAAAAAATTGTTTGGGGAAGTCGCCACGCAAACGGATGGGTAAAACCCTCATCAGTCAACACAGCAAACCCAGGGCGGGGGGTCGACCCAGTTCCCAGAGTCACCACACTCACCACACCCAAGTGTCATCACAAAATTACAAGGTGTAGAGGGGACTGGAAAGTACTGCCATTAGCAGGAAACTTAAGTGGACAGGACTGCCCGTGGGAGGCCCAGACATTGAACTTGTCAGCCACAGACCTTTAAATCACCCGTGTTCACATGTCCAGAGTGCTGGGCTGCCGCTGATGAGGAACGAGCGGCCCAGGGCTGATGTGTGAACAGAGAACATGGAGGAAGAGTGTTATAGCTGAGGAGCACAGTAGCTAGAAATCCAAACCACTGGAAGGGTTGACAGCAGACATGAGCCGCCAGAAGATCCAATCTGGAACTCACCGGAAAAACCCAGAAGAACAAAGACTCCCTTTTCCTTTGGTTTCTCCAAAGCCCTTCCCTATGATCAATAGAGCAAAACTTCGTCTTCACAGGGCTGAAGAATAGAAGTCCTCACAATTGAAGTGGCTTGACCGAGGTTAGACACATAACAAACTAAAAACTTGGATTGTTCTGACTTTGAGTGTGTGGCCACATCTGTGAGAAACTCCAAGCCAAGTATCCGTTTGGACCCATTTTTTTCAGGTATGTTTTCAGAAGTGGAAGTAATTTCACGTTGTCAAAATTTTCTAATTTTCTATGGATTGTTCTTTTTTTAAAGCTTAGTTATTTATTTTGTGAGGGGGAAGAGGCAGAAAGAGAGAATCCCAAGCAGACTCCACGCTGGCGGCTCAGAGCCCAACGTGGGCTTGCACTTGTGAACCGTGAGAGCATGACCTGAGCCAAAATCAAGTCGGAAGCTCAACCGACCGAGCCTCCCAGGCGTCCCTGAAATGTTAGGGAATGTTCTGAATGGAGAATTTCTTCTATGCATCATCGTGAATTGATGTAGTTGAAGACTTTATATTATAATTTACATTTTAATGTTTCTGCTTAACTTGGATCCCTATAATTAAGGTATTTTTCTTGAACGAAATTTGGAATTTGGCAAAATATAGAATAACAATTCCCATTCTCTTCTAGACTACTGGACAGATATGATGATTATTACAATTGCTTCTGTTAACAATTTTGTTAAAAAGAAGACTAATATTTTGAGCATGACCTAGGTACCAGTTCCAGGCCGGCCGACATGATTTTCCACGTTTTTCTGTAATTCTAACAAACATGTGAAGGAAAATGAATTCAATTGATACATAAGGAAACTGAACCTCAGAAGCTTGAGAAATTTGTTCAATTGTACACAGCAGGAAATGACTCAGCCAAAATATGAAACCAGTTTTTCAAAGCCAGTGGCCACTCTTTCTGTGAGACTTGATACCTGCCGCACTCAACCTTGAGCCTGTGGCTCATAACACAGTGGTCTTCTGCCAAGTGGAAGCTTAGAGACGTGGCTCATGTCAGAAGCAACTGAGTCTGTGCTCTGCGCCTGAACTTGTTCCAGGTGCTCTCTGGGTCACAAGGAGCACAGGCTGGATGCCTCAGAGTCACGTGGAAAGGGGATCCAGGGGGTTACAGGGCCAGTCCCTCGATCATGAGGTCCCACGTCATGTCATGTCCAGACACGGTGGGTCACAGCCGGGGAAACCAAGCTAGCATTGCCCCAGAGCTTGTGAGGACCCCAGTGCCTGCTGATGTCTACTTTTATAGGTGGGCGGCTTGGGGGGAAAGGAGCCAAGAACTGGGTAGGGGGCAATGTGGGCTTAATCACCATAAACACTGATTAACTTCTGCCTCACCGTTTGAAAAGGCCAAAACAACAGATCACGATTATTTTCAGAGAATAATTATCTGTTGTCCTGTCCCTCTTAAACAGATTTGCAAAGGGGAAAGGAGCTGCCCATGTCGCCTATTGAAACGGTCAGAATAACAGACTCAGAAAACACATAAGGAGCATTATTTCAATCATTCACAAATACTACGGATGGGGTCTTTCATGGGGGTGCCTCTACTTGCTGGTTACATAGCAACATAAAATACAAATGGGTTAAATTAAGTGTCTTGAATCAGCTCATTAAGACAATTTTCTGTCACCATAACAAGACCTCAAAGTATGACTACGTGAGGCAAGTTTTCAGAGGAAAGAGGTTACTTAGAGAGAAATTATTGTGCCTAATAACAGTTTGCACACATTTGTCAATATTAAAAAACTTAGCATTAGGAATGTAAGCAGGCTCTAACACCTATCGACTTCCACACGAGCAGTAGTGCAGACAACCAGCCACCAGCAAGGTGCCAAGGTGAGTGACGAAGATGACACGGGAGAAGGGTAGGAAGGGGAGAGGACTTTCAGACACCAGGAAGGAATGGCACTTTCCCAACTTCCCAACCTTTGGTGTGGTTTCCACCAAATTCCAAGCATTGACCACATCAGCCATATTTCCATATGGGTGATGTTGAACGGAATATATTAAACAATCTTCATCACTGCTTCCCATAATTAAAATCAAATTATTTCATATATTTCTCTTAATATTTTATCACCAAGATGATGAGGGACTAAGCGTCTTCCGCCTAAGATTAGGAGCAAGACGTGGATGTCTCCTCTTATTTGAAATCCTGCTTAGTGCCGTAAGACAAGAATCGTTCATGAAAAGTGCATACAGAATGGACAGGAAGAAATAATACTGTCTTTGTTTGCTGATGATGTGATTATTTATGTAGAAAATCCCAAAGAAACAGCAAAAAGAAATCTTCATAACTGATACATAATGGCATCAAGGTGGCAAGATAGGAAGCTAATGTACAAAAGTCAATTGCAATCAACTATAGCAGAGATGACAATTGGAGCTGAAAACCAAAACACAGGGTGATTTATTTATATAAGCATCAAGCCATGACATCTTCAGGGATAAATCTAACCAAATATCTATACTCTCCATATGCAGAAAATTGCAAAACTCAGATAAAAATAATCAAAGAAGATTTAAATTAATGGAGAGAGATTTATTCAACATGTTCACAGATAGGGAACTCAAATGATCAAGACGTGATTTCTTCTCAACCTGATCTGTGGACTCAAAGCAATTCCAGTCAACCCTCAAAAATCTTGGGGTGCCTGGGTGGCTCAGTCCGTTAAGTACCTGACTTCAGCTCAGGTCATGATTTTATGGTTCATGGGTTCCAGCCCATGTCAGGCTCTGTGCTGACAGCTAGCTCAGAGCCTGCAGCCTGTTTTAGATTCTGTGTCTCCCTCTCTCTCTGACCCTCCTCTGCTCACCCTGTCTCTCTCTCTCAGAAATAAAACAAACAAAAAAACCACAATAATAATGTGTCAATATCTGCTCAGCAGTGTTAACAAATATAGGGATTGTGACAGCTGCTTTTATGTGTCCCCTTGACAGGCCAGGACGGTGCCTCTGCAAATACTTGACCAATCATTCTTCCAGATGTGTCTGTGAGGATGGTCCTGATGAGAGTGACATATAAGTCAGCTGACAGAGTAAGCACATTGCCCTCCCCAGTGTAGATGGGCCTCATCCAATTTATCAAAGGACAAAGTAGAACAAAAAGCCAGACCCTCATGATCAAGAGGGAAAGGGTCCTCACCCACCTTCACCTCCTGCTGAAACATTGCTTCTTCTCGGCTCTGGAGTCCCCTGGCTTGCAGACTGAGCCTACCCTCAGCTCTCCCGTTTCCCGGCCCTTTGGACTCAGGCTGAAACAGGACACTGGCTCCCCTCGGTCCCTGGCCTACCTACTGAAGATCCTGGGACTTGTCTGTCTCTATACCACATGAGCCAATTCCTTATGATCAATGTATCAGCAGAGGGATATATAAATAAATATGTATTCTACATTAAAAGTATTAGTATTTACATCAACAAAATACTATATTACATGTACATCCTTGTTATAATCTATTAATAATATAACAATAATTAATAATATATTAAATCAATGTAATGGTGAGTATTAGTGATATCATATGTTATTATATCCTAATTATACATGCAAACATACATAAAATATAAATATAAAAATACAAGTAAATAATAAATAACTTTAAAAATAAATTTAGTTAAAAATAAATAAATATATAAATATGAAAATTAAAAATACATTAAATATATATAGAGAGAGAGAAGAGAGAAAAGATTCTCTCTCTCTGGAGGCAGAATCCTGACTAAGCCACTAATGTAAAATGTTAGTAAGAAGGAAACTGTGCAGAGCAAGAGAGGGGGTTTTGAGGAACTGTGAAATTTCTACTCAATTTTCCTGTAAACCTGGCAGCACTCTAAAAAAATAAAGTCTATGGGGTGCCTGGGGGGCTCAGTCGACTGAGCGTCCGACTCTTGGTTTCAGCTCAGGTCATAATCTCATGGTTGGTGAGTGTGAGCCCTGTGTCGGGCTGTGTGCTGACAGTGTGGAATCTGCTTGGGATTCTCCCTCTCCTTCTCTGCCCCTCCCCCTCTCCCTCATGCTCTCTCCATCTCTCCATATAAACAACAACAAAAAAAAACATCACAAGGTGTCTGTGTCTGAGAATCTGGAACAAGACGGGGGCCAGGCCAATGAGGCAGAGGCTCTTTCACTAAAGTGCATAAAACACCTTCCTAAATTAGAACAGAAACTAACTGAGAGGTGAGATGAAAAGAAATGAAACCCCAGGTCCAAGAGGCAGAGAAGAAGAGAGGTGAGCTCCAGGAAGCAGACCTGGGCTCAGGCTGCATAGGCTCCATCTTCGGGAGAAGCCTGAGCCCCAGGCTGATGTGCCTCCCATCCATGACCAGTGGGGCAGATCGAGCCGTCTGAAGCCACAGAAGCCACGGGAAGCCCTGGGCTCTTCTGTAGTCCTGGGAAGTGAACCAAGAGGAACTGGGCACAGGAGGCTGAGATTCCCGACCTGTAACCACTCACCAGACAGGATCCAAACCCACCCAGTCGCCCCTGCAAGGAACCAGCAGATGACCTCAACAGGACCACGGAAAGTCCATGAAGGAGCACATGTAATTCTGGCCCAGGACGTTCAGCCAGCTGGGCCCAGCCTTCCCACAGCAAACTGCACCTGCAGCCATGGGTCCATGATCCAAGGTGGCAAGACCCATGAACCAACGCACCATGATAACAAGGATGTGGGGCCACACAACACGTGGACCAGAGCTTTGAGAAAAGAGCTCTCTGGGTGCCTGGCTGGCTTGGCCGATTAAGCATTGACTCTTGATCTTGGCTCAGGTCACAATCTTGTGGTTTGTGAGGTTGGGCCCCACGAGCCTGCTTAGGATTCTCTCTCTCTCTCTTTTTCTGTCTCTCTCTCTTCTCTGCCTTTCCCTGCTTATGCTCTCACTCTCTCTCTCAAGATAAATAAACTTAAAAACTAAAAAATCAAAAGAAAATATAAACATGCGTGAAGGTGTGCGGGTCTCTATACGTGTGTGTGCACATGTGTGTGACATACAGGGACCATATGTGTGTGCCTGTGCGTATGGGTACATTCGTGTGTGTGCGTGCACACGGAACTTCAGGATATCACAGCCACAGCAGACACTCAGAAAGCAACGTAGGGAAGAGGCAGGTCACTTCCTCTCTCCCCAGAATGGGTGTGAGAATGGCGTGGCTCTTCTTGCAGAAGACAGATTCAAGAAGGTGGCAGACACCGGTGTCAGCGCACTGACAGGACACAGCTGGCCCTTTACCTAAGTCACCAGCACTCAAGAATAAGTGCAAAATAAATATTTTTTTAGTGGGGGGGAATTGAGCATGGTGAAGGCCAAGGTCATTATCGAGAGAGCTCCAAGAAGAGCAGAGGAGGTTCAGTCTAGAAATGAGTTGATGAGGAAGCAACAGTGAGAGGGTGCCTGAAGAGGTGGTTGAGACCAAATCAGCGCTGGGGAAAAACGCGTCTCCCGGTATTAGCTTGTCGTCTAGAGAGGGTTTGTGTGGGGATGGCACATTTCCTGCCACAGATGGGTCGGCCTCAGGCTCCGTCCTCGATGTCTGTGGGCCCTCTCTGCCATCACAATTAAACTCAAATAGTCAGGCAAGTATCCACACTCAAATATTCAGTATTGCAATCGCCGCTGACATAGCGGGCACTATTTCAGGGCACATGAAATGTGTGTCTTATTCGAGCCCGGGTGTGAGAAGGACCTATTTTGGGCTCGTCACAAACTGGGGTTGGCTCCAGGGGATTTGGGGATGTGGCTTGTGCCCAGCAGGAAATCGGCGGCTAGGAGAGATGAAAAGAGTCAAAGAAAAATAACTGCCAGTAGTTTGTACAAAGATACCAATTTTGAGTGAATTAATAGTATTTAATTTTAAATTTCCTTTAAAAGCTTCGGGGTGGGGAGGGGGAAGAAATACTGAAGGATGGAGTAGCTATAAATCAGCGTTCACTTGAACTGTGGGGTCACATCCATGTGGATTTACCTCGGGCAACTTCTGATTTCGATTCAATGCTTCTTATACTGTGCCAGGCTTTTAGACAGAAGCCTCTCTCATAAGCATACTGCTGGTGCGGGTCCTCGCTCGTTGCTCGCATGGTGCACCAAAAATGGCTGCAGGAACTGCAGACAGACACATGGAGGGACTAACGAAACCTGAGCACGGGCCAGGACTGGCCACCAGGATGGCTTCAGACCTTCAGCTCGGCGGATGGGTGCAGTCAATGCACCCACAAGCTCCTGCATTGTCTCTGAGCTCTGTGCAGTCCTGGGGCAGGGCCAGGGTTTCTAGACCCCCACTGTGGAACATGTACATGTAGTCTCAGACGGACCCCGCTTCTGCTTGAACGCTGACATCTGCTCTCAGGTCGAGCAGAAACCCTGGCATAACCACCCACATTGCCCGACAGATCCCCAGTCCCCGGGATGAGGCCAGGGCGCACCTGTTCATAAGCATATTGCAAAACCCCTATACCCCTCCCCGTGGCCCCGAGAGGGGTCTTAACCTCCTTTCTATATCACAGATGAATTTTCTGTGAGCTTCTGGGTGCCTGGTGTAAGCGCCCCACGTACGTGACAAATGTGGGCCAGGCTCTTGAGCAAATACTATTTCAAACGAATAAACACTGTGTTGCACGTGGAACAGAGCATTTGTTTCTTAGTCCGTCGTTAGGAGAATAATCTCCTCAAAAGAAAGTGCCTTTTGCACCAAGTGTGCGAAACCACCCCTGACTCATTGGGGTTTCATGAGGTGTTAATTTATACGTCTATAAGTACATTTGTAATTGAGTTATTCTTCAGTTGTGCTGGTTTTGATAATGATGGCAGATACAGGAGAGAAACTTATATGTGGAGCTGCAGTGATGAGGGTTGCTAATTAAACAGGCCAAAAGATACGGCCTCTAAGTAGAGACACGTGAGGGGATGAGCCATGAAGGAAGGAAGCAGAAAAGATGTCTTGGGGGGAAATTTTGAAGCAGAAGAACGCAGGGCAGAGTCTTTAGTTAGAACTGGACTAGCGGATCATGAACAGAGAAGCATCTGGAAATGCACCTGGCTCTGGGGCACAATGGAAAGGAGTGTTTGGGGGGGCTCTTGTGAGAAGAAGGAAGGTCAGGAGCAGAAAAATATCTCCACACCCGGAAGAGGCACCAGAGGACAGGCCCACAAATCCCACTCGAAATAAAAGGAAAAGGGATAAAGGTGCATTTCAAGGTCAGCCAGATTGGAGGTCATAAAACTAGACTAAGAGATTTGCAAGGAGATGCAAAGACATGATGAGATTTGGGGGGAAAATACAAAATCATTTCTGAAAATACAAAGTATCTAAGAATAAATGAAATCTTGGATAACAAAGGACTCAACGAGATAGCAGGGAGCAAGGACAGTTCTGAAAGTCAGAAGGAGGGAAAGGCTATGGATCATGGCTGAGTGAGGGCAATAAATCCTCCCAGCCAAAAACAACCATAAATCTGGACAGGACTGAAAAACAAAACAAAACAAAACAAAAAATAACCCTTCAGCATTTTGGAAATCAACCAAAGACATAAACACATTTTGAATTTATGGCGACCACAGAAATTCCTTCTGATAAAAAAATTTCGGCGTTTCTGGTAAGAGATTTCCCGGGTTCTGAAAGTTGCTGAAGGACCACAGAGCTCAGGAAAGTGCCACCCGCACGCGTCCCTTGTTAGTTTGAAGGCCACAGCTCCAAATAGGCACCTGGAAGAACAGCACAGGGTGAGGTCACGGGTGGTGGGGTCCACTCTCCTGGGGTCCCGCCCGCCACCGCCAGGGACCCTACACCCACTAACCAGAAACCTCCCGGGAGCCCAGCGTCCAGTGTCACTGAGGCTACATTATGAGGACGCGATGGAGGAAGCCCTTGACTGTGTGATTAAACTCCATCTCCAGCCCTGGACGCTAGACTGGCCCCAGATTCCACCCCGATAATCTAAGAGCATAAAGAGGGGCTCAGTTAGTGTGACACAGATGCTCCTTAGCTCCCCGGAAATCCCACGGGCTTTGGGGGCTCTGTGCCAGGAATCAGGGGCAAGTTCCACCTCTGGTTTCGTTCTCTCACAAATACACATGGTCGTAATGTCACAAGGGAAGAGGGGCAGAACGGAACTGTATGAAAGCTTCTGTATTTTACCAGAAGTAAGAGAGCACCATTTTGAAATTGACTGTGAGGGGTTAGGATTCATATTAGGACTTACGGAGCAATTTCTAAGAAAATCATTCCCCAAACACAGGCTTAACAGAAGAGGGATTAAAACGGTTTACTAAAAACTTGTGTAACTCAAAAGAAAAAAAAAAAAAGAACAGAGAAAGACATGAGACATATAGAAAATAAATAGAAAAATAGGAAATGCACGGGCAACCACACTGGTATTTACCATGAATGTGAGTAATTGGTACACTTTAATGAGAAGGTGGAGATTTTCCATCTCAGGTGAAAACAATGAAAGATCTGACTCTATGCTATTTCTAAGACACAAACTTAATTTTTTTTCACTTTGTTTATTTTAGAGAGAGAACAGGAGAGGTGCAGAGAGAGGGAGAGAAAGAGAATCCCAAGCAGGCTCCACACTCAGTACAGAGCCTGACATGGCGCTCGATTTCACAACCGTGGGGTCGTGACCTGAGCCAAAATCAAGAATCAGAGTTCAACCGACTGAACCACCCAGGCACCCCGCAGGTACAGGCTTTAGATGCAAGGACACCAGTAACTTAAAGCCAGAGTGGAGGCACCTGAGTGGTTCAGTCAGTTGAGTGTATGACTTCGGCTCAGGTCATGATCTCACGGTTTGTGAGTTTGAGACCAACACTGGGCTCTGTGCTGACAGCTCAGACTGGAGCCTGCTTCAGATTCTGTGTCTCCTTCTCTCTCTGCCCCTCCCTTGCTCGTGCTCTGTCTCTCTCTCTCTCTCTCTCAAAAATAAATAAACATTACAATTTAAAAAAAAAAAAAGTCAGAGGAAGGAAAGAGGCAGATTATGTGTTGTAGACTGAATAACAGACATCTGAAGATACCAGGTTCTGATCCCTGGAACCCATAGTTACTATTTTATAAGGAAAAGGACCTCATCCTTACCCAGCCCAACTCATGGGGACAGAGGTCCAGCCAAGGAGCAGCAGGCTGTAAGAGCAGAGGGCTCTTCAGCATCCTGCAGGGACTGACTTCATTTGGGCTAGAGCGTGGGGAAGTCAGAGTTCAAGGGATTATCCAGTCAGCAGAGATCTCAGAGGTGGGCCTGCAGCAGGCCCGCACTGGCGCCAACAGCTCAGAGGGACACAGCGGGCCAGCCAGAAATGTAAAAAAGAGTTCCAGAAATGGAACTGCCCTCCGGGGCTTGAACGCAGCCTCAAAATCTGTGAGCATCCTGCCTGCACAAAACAAACAAACAAACAAAAAAACAGACTTTAATTGGATCAGGCTGTGAAGAGTAGTAATACTCCGGATGCTGTCAAACCCACTGGAAAGATCCACTAGCAATGAGGAGAAGCTCAGAGATGTGCATGGGGAAACTGAAGCAGGCCAGCCAGACGCTCCGTGGGGAGCCGTGGACCAGAGCTGAGCACCCACAGAGGCCACTGCCGTCTCTGGTGTCACAGCCCATGCGGCCACCACCGCCACTATCCCCGCTGGGTTTTGGCTCAGGGGACACGCCCCCTTCCCTCTCAGCACCGTGGAGACAGACAAGGGCCCAGTGAGCCCGTGGGGTGGGGGTGCTCAGGGTCCTGGCTAACTGCAGTGGATTCACTAGTCTGTCCAGTTTCCCTCCCCAAAATGACAAGATAAATGGCAGGTTCTCCTCCCTTCTCGTACATCCCAGGCGCGGCACAGCAGGGCCCCCGATCCAGAAATCCCAGGAGGTGCAGATGGAAAAAATAGTTCCTTAAAATGTCTGTTTTAGTGTGCCAAAGGATGTGAGCAGAGGGGCTGCCGGGGACCAAATGCCTGTCCTTCCCCAGATTCCTATATTGAAGCCCAAACCACGGCCTCAGCAGATGGACCCGTGCAGGGTGAGCAGGTCATCACAGCGGGGTCCTCAGAAACGGGGTTCAGGCTCTTCTAAGGAAGACGGGAGAGAGAACTCTGTGGCCAGGTGGCCATCTGGAAGACAGCCCTCAGCAGGCACCAAGCTGCTGACCCCCAGGGGGGTCTTGAACTTGCAGCCTCCAGAAGTGTGAGGGACACGTGTCCATCATTCAGCTCACCCATGCTGTTGTGTTCGGGGATGGCAGCCTCTCTGAACAACAGAAAACCCTTCTGCCAACCTCTGTCCTTCTCTGCCCAACCTCCCTCTGATCAGTCATGGGCTCCCTGCCGGGTTATAGAAGCTGAGAAGCTAGTGACACGCACTCCCCTACCCCCAGGAGGAAAAGATCAAGCTTTCACCAACCTTGCACCATGCAAAGCCAACACCCTATATGCCCATCTGTCTGGGTGAGAGATGGGTTCATTTGTGTTCACTGTATTATTCTAATTTTCAGCCGCTGTCTCTTTCATTCTTATGCAGGTCCTGGACATTGCAAATATCATAAAACAAGTAAAGGTAAAAAAAAAAAAATCACTTGTATCTGACAATATTCTCTGTCTCTTTCATGGTGTAACTTTTTGAGACCAGCTCCCAACCTTTACCTTTTAGGACAAATGGAAGCCAATCAAATGTTCTCTCTCTCGGGGCGCCTGGGTGGCTCAGTCGGTTAGGCATCCAACTTCAGCTCAGGTCGTGATCTCACGGTTCATGGTTTCAAGCCCTGCATCGGGCTCTGTGCTGACAGGTAGCTCAGAGCCTGGAGCCTGTTTCGGATCCTGTGTCTCCCTCTCTCTCTGACCCTACCCTGCTTACATGCTAGCTCTCTCTCTCAGAAATAAATAAAAAAAAAAAACATTTTAAAAAATTCAAATGTTCTGTCTCTCAAAAAGCCCACCTGTGTGCTATGGATAGCCGTGATTTAAGAAGCGGCTCTCAGAATAAAGGAGAGGCATTAGGCACACCAGTGCTGCCCTTTCCAGCCACCTGCCGGGAAGGAATACACGGAGAGCAGGGCATTCCGGTTACTCTTGGCCAACAGTCTCTCCCTGCTGTCTACACTAAGGCCGGGGCAATGTTCTTCTCCGGGGCTGGACCACACAGCTGTGATCTCTGCTTCCTTCTTCCGATTCTCCACTTTCCTATCTTAATCAACGTGCATGTCTGCATGTCCCTCGAGGAGGGTTTGGCCATCAGGGAGTAACCTAAGCTGGCCGCTTTCCTTCAGGATCCTGGGTGGTGAGCACCGTCTTCCATGGGGCTGTGGCAGCGGGCCGTTGTGGGGGGAGGTTGGCTCGGGAAGCGGGGAGGAAGTAAATGCGCCCAAGTGAGTGCACTGAGTTATCGATAGGACCCAGAACCACGTTGTGAGCTGGCTCTGAGACTACCAGGGGGCAAGAAGACAGGGAGCTGACTCATCTCCTCAGCTGGGTGGGGCGTTCCCAGCTTGACCCCGGGAGTTAGTGAAGGGATGACTTGGAGGGGAGGGCCCGCGGGTGCCCACTATGGTCCTACACGATTCTGGGATCGCTGTGGTGGAAGAACATCCTGTTGCCCGGCGGCCCTTGTGGCTCATCTGCTCTGCGGGTCCATCAGCATCTCGGCGATGTTCGCACCTGTTTTCCTTCCTCAAACTCCAGTGTGCCGATGTCACTTCGGGAGAATGGAATGTGAACGGGTCCCCCAGTGCAGTTGACGACGTTCAGGTTCAGTGCCAGTGCCTGAGAGACCCCCGGTTGGTTTCTGGGCACACAGCTGCACACGCATGCACGCAGATACCCCCTCTCTCATCCTGGGTCAGTGGCTGGCAGGTGGATCTAATGTGAGAAGGGACAGCTGAGGTACACCAGCTTTTGGAGAAAGCAGCCTCTCTGCCAAAGTTAGATCTCCAGGGCCGGGGTGGCAGGCGGCACTCCCCGAGCTCACACCCTGGACCCTTGTTGCGTCTCATTTGACTTTGCTGCCTCGAAACGCCACCCTGGGTCCAGACAGAGCAGTGGGGCCCCGAAGCCCATCAGCCCCATGAACACCCTTCTCCATTCCCGTTTCTCATTTCCTCTCAGTTTCCAGTCGTGGGCTGAAGACCAGTGCCTCCGTGGCTGCAGACACTGCCAGTGTTTTCTCCTGCAGGAAGTTCACGCTCCTAAGAACTGAAACTAAAACATCACCAACTCCTATATTTTTCAGGTGTGGGCTTGTTGACCAGGACACTCGGAGCCTCGTAACGCTGATGTTCAGTTTCCAAGGCTTTCTTGGCTGTGCCATGAGTCATGTGGGAGAAGGGACGGGGCTGTGAGAGCCCACAATTGTGCGGGCTGAGGCCTCCGCCACCCCTGCGGGTGGGTGCCGGTGTCAGCGCTGCCCCCACACCTGGACGGGGACATCCAGGCGTAGGGCTGGCTGGCACCACAGTGGAAGCCACAAGGCTAGCAAGCGGACCAGCCTGGGTCTGAACCTACTTTCCCGGCTTCTGCCTCCGCCCCATCTCCACTGTGTTCAGGTTTTATCATGGATGCCTTTCAAACAGTAATATGTAAATGAAACTAACACATTGGATCCCAACTTTCCACTCTTTCTACTGATTCTTGTCATAATCCTGCAGGAGGTGCTGTGGCCGTGCAGCGTCAGGGGGACTGAAGTGACCACGTGGGCCGTGGACACGTCCCCAGAGCACAGCCTTGGTCTCGTGGGCGGGGGCGGCCTGTCGCGGGGCCTGTGTCAGCATGAGCACAAGGCCCTCGGGCCAGCAGCGCTGGGAAAGCTCTTTCCCTCAAAGCCTAAGATCATTTAGAATTCTGCACATTTGAACTTGATCAGACTCTGCCCTAACTCTAGAATAACAAAGCTGTCTGTCCCAGTGCCAGTAGATTTCTCCACGCGTCTGTTCAAAGCTAGGATTCGCATGAGTCTGTGTCTACAAGGGAATGAGGAGGAGGCTGGGGCTGTGGGGGCTCCAGGGTCCACCCCCCCACAATGAATGGCATTAGAGAGAGAGGAAGACGGTGTCCACTGATGTACCGACTGCCTCTGGAAATAAAGGCTCCTTTGCAAGAGGAAGGAAGGACGTTGTACAATCTGGAGAGCATGGTAAGAACCTCGGCTCTGGAGTTGAGCAACTCGATGGAAACAGGAAGCGAGGTCGTGTGTCTCAAAGGAAAGGTCTGTTGGGGAAAATTGCAAGGTTGGGTCCCAGCAAGCCCGGGATCGCCTTAAAACCCTTCTTACGCATCTGTGACTCAGCATTCTTGCAGCCACAGTGGGACATCAAAGAGAACGCAGTCCCCTCCTGTCACTTGCTTTCCAGCTGACGCCGCAGCGGCCAACCTTCAGACTCTGTGCGGTTAGACAAGACACATTGGGCCCCAGCCAGATTCACAATCTGTGTCCAAGTACCGGGTCTGTTTAGAGAGCACTGGAGTCAGATTAAACTCTGGGAACCCTGTCTTGTTTACTGACCCCTCATGCTAACAGACTGAGACATGCGCTTTCCAGACACCAGGAAAGGGCCACGCACGAGTTGGGGGGAGCGCGGAATCTGGGGCCTGTGTGCCGGTTGGGGGGGTGTTTGCCTGGTAGACATGTGCTACGTGTGTGCTGCAGCCCACTGTCCCTCGTGAGTGTGAGGAGTCCTGGCACACGACAACAGATGTGAGGTCTGCGGTGCAGCCTCCCCCCGGAGCTCAGCCAAAGAAGGGATGCTAGCAGGGGTTCCGCACGGCTCTGCTTAGGGACTTGCTGGGTGGCAAAGCCCCCTTGTTCAGAGACTTGAGTCTCCGAGCTGGAAAAAGCAACAAGGGGACTTGGCAGATCCACCTTCAGGGAAAATCGCCCACTGTCTGCCCAAAGGCTTGCATCAATTCCAGCAGTTTCCTCGCAGAGGAGGATGAAGAAACTCCCAGAACAGTGTGTCAGGTGCCTGTGGAAGTCCACGTACCTGCCATGTGTGACTAAGAAGGGATAGACTGGCCATGGACTGGATGGAGCGCCGCAGTGAGGACAGCCCGCCGGGCATCTGCGGGATCCCCACTGCCTTCCGGGGCTCCGTCCTCCACAGTCTGGGCTGTCATTTGTATGTCACCCCGTCTTCCCTGCAGCCAGGGCAGTGCCTGCGTCGTTTTTCACGGCAGAGTTGATTTGCCGGAGCCTCAGAAATGCTAAGTGAACTCACCTCAAGCCAGGCCGGCCGTTAGTGGGGGAACTGCGTTCTCAGGGGAGGCCCTTTCCCTCCGGAGTCAGGGGGACTTGCTCCCAGGAAGCCGGGTCACCGGAACGCATAGCTGTCTGCTTGCACTGTGTCCTACCCACGGAGAGCTTCCTGTCAGGATGGACATGACCTTCTCCAAGGGACGCCACACACGAGCACAGGCGCCCCGATTGTTACGTCTTTCCTTGCAAACCTGGGGCTCGGCAACGGTTTCCGTGCCTGCGCTCTCAGGAGGGACCCGGCTCCCTGTGTCTGAGTATCTTAAACACCAACAGGGAGGACGCTGTGGTGAGTGATTCATTAGAGAAATCCACGACTTCAGTGGCCTCCGTGTCTTCAGATGTGCATTCCAGTCAAGAGACAGCTTCTCCTGACTGGGCACACCTTAGCAACAAATCTGCACCCAGTTAGCATTTCTGGCAGGTTTAATTTCAAAATCACCCAATCCTGATCCAAAAAAAAAAAGGGGGGGGTGTCAGGGGGAGAGGAGAGAAAGAGAGACTGAGGATAGTACCACTTTCTTTCCAAATTTCTTCTTTGCATTAAATGGGATTGTGAATGCATGTGCATTTCCTGGCAGGGGATCATGCAAATTCCTCCCTATTTTTGCAGCTGTTCCTCCCACCATAGGACTGCAAGGCCACTGACCTAACCCCTTAGATGTCCCCTTAGCTCACAGACAGGTGTCTCCTACTCTGTGCTCTGCAAGATGCCAGAAGATGTGTGGCACCAACAAGCACCCCAAGGCCTTGGGACACCTCACAGGGGCTCACGCACGTGCTGTGCACCGCGTCCCGGACTGAGTGGGCTACGTCCAGGGGACTGAGGGGACACGGGCTGAGGGGCCTCCAGCACAGCTCACGGGGCGTCAAGCATCATGGGAAGGGAGAGCAAGAGACCTAAGAGGCTCTGAGGGAGAATGGGAGCCCGACACCTACACACAGAGCTGAGGAATTTCTTCTAGAAAAGACTACCGCGTTGCATTCAGTTTACCGTTTCTCATTCCCAAGCTCAGTAGCCTGGAGCCCGAGGTGAAGACAAGCCAGTCCAGGCTGACGTAGACTCGGTCCCTGGCCCCACGTGGGGCTCAGGGTGGCGGCTGCATTCCCCCCACGCGGCAGCCCGCCTCCACATCCAGAGGCTCCAATTCCTCCATCCCCAGGCTCATCCGTCCTAAGTTTTCAGGGTCACCCGCCCGACCGGCTGTTTGCGGTTCCCAGCCTTCCATCCAGGCGGTGTGGACTTGAACTCTTTCTCCAGGGCAGCTCCAGTGTTACTGTATCTGGACGTAATGGTTTTATTGCTACAATAGTCACTGGCTGACAGACCAGAGGAAACAGGAAGGAAGCAAGCGGCTTGAGAACCGGGTCTGGGTCCCCGGGTTTCCACCCACCCCCGACAGGATGTGAGTTCTCACCCAAGGTCAGCTCCCTTTCCGGATCACGCCCGGGAGTCTCTCACTGCTGGGGTTTCTCCATGACTCCTTTGGGTAGGGCTGAAAACGTCTCCCATCCTCCTCACCCCAAATGACGTCTCTCTTAGACCCCTTCTCAAGAAGAAGGCAGGAGGCATAGGTAAGAGACAGAGGGCTGAGAATAAAAGGAACGTTCCTGCCCACCCCCCGGCCCCTGGGCGGCTCATTACATGGTAGCTGGCACAACACAAGGATTTCAAGGTGCACCGGCTCCCTTCTCAGCAAAGGCACCGCTGGACACAGAGGGGTCGTCAAGACTTCGTCCTCACCTGGGTCAGCCTGGGTCCCACCTGGGCAGGTGCATCCAGCAGATGACCACCTCTAGTGGGCCATACTGTCCACTGGGTGGTGATGCCAAGGTACTGTTCGTCAGAATGACGTCTTCAGGATAAGGGTCAGCCGGAGGTGCTGCCGGAGATGCCCTGGCCCAGCCCCAGCATCTGGAGGCTTCTCATTAGATTTGATCAAAGAAAGACCTTTCCTAATTTAAGTTGAAAGCGATCAACCAAAACCTTGGAAACTACTGAATGACATCATTTTGAAAGGGCCCTTTTAGGGAGGCTACCAACGTTGTCAAGTTCTTGTCTCATGAGTACTCAGCTTCTCATGGCAATGAACGTGGAGGAGCTAGGCAAGTCGCTGGGCGTCGGTCCCTTCTCCCTGCCTCCCTCCCTCCCTCAGTTCGCTCTTTCCCATCCCCCCTCCTCCCTTCCTTCCCCCCTCCTTCCTTCCCTCCTCTTTCTTGCCTTCGTGCCCTCCTTCTGGTCTTTCTTTGAATTTGGAGGATTCCAAGTGCTTTTCAGAAATCAAAATGCTTTGATTCCATAGATTTCCAGATATTCTCTTTCAGAAGTGATTCACTCCACCACGGACTCGAGGATAATGCACATACATAGATAAAGAGCAGAATCTCCAATGAGATCAATAGTGAAGTAGAGTATCCTGTTTCTCCCCTGATGGTGGAAGCACAATGGGCAAGGTGTTGTCTGTGGATGCATGTGTCGGGCACATGGACCATCAGACACAGACAGGCAGAGCGTGTCCACAAAGGCAGTGGTTGTAGGGAAAGGGGGAATCTCTGGGGTGTTGCTGGATTGACGTCCCAACATACAGAGGGCAAGCCAGGCTCCCCGGGTTTTAATCTGCCTCAACTACTTTCTTCCCACCCTTCAGCCTCGTCATTTGGGACAATGGGCGCAGTAACGGCGTCCGCAGGTTATACTCACTCAGTTATCACATCTCTGAAATGCTCTCAGAGCATACAGGTGTTTGGGAGCAAATAATTCACCACTCTGAATCTCTGTCTCATCTTCATCAGATGTGACAGTCGGGCATCAACTGCCTCACGTCCCGTTCCAACCTCAAGGGGGTGACTACGGGTGGCGTTGGGCAGCGAGGTGCGCTGGGGAGGGCAGCCAGTGGACTGTCCACTGAATCCCAGAATGAGAGGACCCGTCAGGACCCTGTGGGCCATGCGGCCTGTGAACTTCGCCCTCCCTGTGATCTCCGAGGGAACAGGCTTTCTCGGTCGGCTTGCAGGCTTGTGCAGCACCTGTGCTTGAGTAGTTTCATGATTATGAAGTTTGGGTTTGGGAGGCTACAAATGTTTGGGTGGTTTTCTGACCATCACCTTGTCCTGTTCTCCGTGGAGGTGCTCTTCCAACACGGGAGACGGGCCGTCCTATGCTGGCTCCAGCCCGTTCCCATGGGTCCCTCCCATGGCAAACTGAATACGGTACTCTCCCTCCTCACTGCGTGTGCGTGTGTGCGAGTGTGTGAACACAGCAACGCGCTTTTAGGAAACTTTGTTTGCAATGAGGTTTTGGTATGCTGCCCATGAGAATACAATATTGAGGCAAATTCCTTACGAAGTCTTAGGCTCCTTTTTTCTGCTTTGTGCCTATTTTATATCACTGTTTTAGAGGCGCCTGGGTGGATCAGTCCATTAAGCATCCAACTTTGTTTGGCTCAGGTCATGATCACAAGGTTCATGAGTTCGAGTCCCACATCAGGCTCTGTGCTGACAGCTCAGAGCCTGGAGCCTGTTTCAGATTCTGTGCTTCCATCTTTCTCTGCCCCTCCCCCACTCACGCTTTGTCTCTGTCTCTCAAAAATGAATAAATGTTAAAAAAATTAGATCACTGTTTTATGCAGTGATCTAAATGTAGAATAAAACATCTGAACTGAGACATTACTAGGATCTGTGTTAAACAGGGAACAGATAGGTTCTCGGAAGGGAGCACATTACTTGAACCTAATCTGTACCTTTTTCTAATCTTCTGAAAACGTTGACATAACTGTTCTCTTTGTGTTTGTAATAGTCCTTGCTCCTGGTTCAGGAAAGAATGGGAGGAAGACACATACCAGGACAGCAAAGAGAGTGATTTCCCTGATGTCTGCATTCAAATGGAAAGAAGCCCCCACAGTAGAAGGACATTGGCCTCGGCTCTCAATCTCGAGAGGCAATCCCAAACCCCAGAAATGAAAGATCGAAGCATCCCTGTTGACTGTTCATGATCCTATCTTTATTCCTTTAATGTAAATAACTTGTAGATGTCCCAAAGATACACCTGCAATCTGGTTAAAGCGAAACAGAGGAAAACTTTGGAGGGGGAGAGATACACACACATGGGTTGCCCCGGGAGCATTGCCATGATGATCTGATAGCAAACTGACCACTTCTGGGCAACTGCACAGCCTAGGCGAAAGGGAAAACATTGCCGCTCAAATACTTGTCATTATCTTATTAAGAAGAAAAATGAAGTCACGTCTGAGACCGATAAACCATTCCCTGCACTAAAGCCCAAAAAGAATGAGGGTGCCTGTGTGCCTGGAGCGGGGGAGGACATGGTGTAGCACAAGAGACACAAGCTTTTGGAAAGATTTCTCAAGACAAACTTACACAAGCCACAATTATGCTGTATGCCTGCAGAACAAGAAAGATCTGGCTACTTTGGTGACCGAATTTACTAGAAAGACATGTGTGCCCTGGCCAGCAACCTTGTTACGTCGATTTTGTTGCCACTCGGTCATACTAAAATCTTCCTCCGCTGGCGCCTGGGTGGCTCAGTTGGTTAAGTATCTGACTCTTGATTTCGGCTCAGGTCATGATCTCAGGAGTTTAAGCCCCATGTCGGGCTCTGCGCTGATGGCGTGGATCCTGTTTGGGATTCTCTCTCTCCTCTCTCTCTTTCTTTGCTTCTCCCTCTCTCCAAACAAATATATCAACTTTGAAAAAATAGAAACATAAAATGTCCCTCTGCACCTCTGGGACCAACGTGCCAAGAATCGGGCATGGACTGAGCACAACAGATGTGAGAGAAGTTCCTGGTAACTTCACTCATTTTGCCCAGCTGTTTGTATGAATGTCTGGAATAATTTGGGGCGACTCAGGTAGAGGAGACGGAGAAACAGAACTTCCAAGGAAGATGGGTTGGCGAATGCAGGCAAGTGTGAGGGTTTCCTCCAGGCAGGTGCTCGGGAAAATGTGTCCCCCTCTTTGTACTGAGTTTAGGGAAAACTTACACAAACCACAAAGTAAGCCAAGAGTGTAGAAGAGCCGAATGGTCAGAAGCAAAGCCCACTGTCGGCATCAGGAAGTTGTAGATCACAGACATTGGTGATACACCAACAAGCACAGGTTTGTGGGTAAGTTATGCACACTTGCACATTTATTTGTTATTCCTGTTTACAGTTTCCTTTTTGCTAACAATATATCTCATGCATCTTTCCACGAAAGGATACGCAGATCCTCCTTCGAATGTCCGGGTGCCCCATGGGAAGTCATTGGCCTTCCACTGGTGGACATGCAGATTGGCTTCAGGGTTTACTGTTATGAGAAACAATCTGGAGTCCATGTCTGTGCACGCTGAGGTCCATGTGTCCCGAGGTTAAATTTTTAAAGTTGAATCAAACAGCGCTGGCTTTTAAAATTCCAGTACAGATGGTCAAATTGTCCTCCAAACAGACTGAATTCACATTTCCACCAACACTCTGTGGCCAGGAGGCTCCCCACTCACTCAAGAAAACCCTGAAAACAAACAAAACAAAATAGCCGCCAAGTTTTTCTTTGTTCTTCCATTAAAAAAAAACTTTTTATGCATGAATCTTAAAATAGCTGATGCTTAGTTCTGTTTGAGGGGTCACCGCGAGACCCATCCCTCTTTCTTTTCAAATGGCAAGCAATTTCCCCTGGGACCGATTATTACAGATCCCTTTTCCGCAGCCTGAAAATGTACAAAATCAAAGCCAGGGAACAATTACTGAGTGCCTTGTGAATTGACCAAACCGTGCTGGCCACCCACCATGTAAGATGCATGGTGTCTTGAGCTTTGGCCATGCCGAGTGGGAATGGCAAACATAGATTGACCATATGGGGGGTGGGGAGTGCAGTCCAGAGCTCACAGCGCATCACAGCACAAAACCCCAGTGGCTTTCTTGGGGGAAAGTTGCAAACTCGGCAGGAAGTGAAGATAGGAGATGTTAAAAGGTGCAGATGTGGCCGTCCCCACGGGAGCTGTGTCCCTGACAGTTTCGAGGAACAGAACAACCTCAGTGCCACCAAAGTCTGACGGTTCTGGAATTCCTGTCCTTCACCTGGAAGGGGGGGCCTGAGATCGGCCCCAACAGTTTTCCCACAGGCTCACACTCACAGGTATTCGCACGGCCTGGAAGGTAGGGGACCTCAGGCAATGAGCAAACAGGTGCCCAGACAGACCACGTTGGGGGAGAGACCAGGACAGCAGGAGCCAGAGCGTGCAGAGCCCTGGGGAAGAGGGTAAGGAGGGTGGGGGCTTGGGCACAGGCAGATGCCGAAGGAGGGTGCAGGGCTGCATGTGGGGTGGGGTCAGGGAGAGTCCTCCGCACCGGTAGCCAGTAGACCGCGTTGCGGCCCTGCTCTGCACCAGGGACACAGGTTTCAACAATATGTTCCTGGGCCTTGCTGTGGTTATTTAAGCTTACTGCACATGACAGCCTTTGCCAAGCAGGACACACCTGGGGCTGCAGAGCGCGCCCTGATTTGCTTCTTATGCACCATGAGTTCCTGGCCTGGGGCCTGATGCTGCCGACGGCCCCACAGACCTTCGCTGAATGAGTCAGTAATTAACGTGGGTGACGGTGAAGATCTAGGACACGGAGGGGCTAGGCAACAGTGGACCAAATGCTCCCAGTTATCTTGGGCAAGTGCTGATATGAAGCCCAGGGCAAGGGTACCACGCACGGGTGTTAGCGTGGATGGAGGATTCCAGACTTGGCTTGCCATCCCAACTCCCCAAGAACCAGAACTTAATCCTCGTGGGCTTAGCCAGCCCCAGGATCCACTAGTTTCTGAGAGCAGGATAGGAACACACTGCTCTGCCCGCCCCCTCCCCCCCCACCCAGCCTCACTGCTGTGCTCACAGTTTCCTGGATTCCTGGTTTTTTTCAGGACAAGGGCACCCGGGGGTGCAAGGGGGGGTCCATCGGTGGAGTGTCCATCATCAGCTCAGGTCATGATCTTGCAGTTTGTGGGATTGAGCCCCACGTCGGGCTCTGTGCTGACTACTCAGAACCTGCTTGGGACTCTCTGTCCCTCTCTCTGTCCCTCCCCTGCTCACACTCTCACACTCAACAATAAATAAAACATGAAAATTTTTTTTTAAAAAGAAAGAAAAACAAATGAAGCCTCTCTATTGGGTAAAAGTAGACAATACAGAGGTGCAAATGAAGAAAGCAAACCACCCACAATTCCAGCCCCCAGAAGTAGCCTCTGTTAAAATTACATACGAGGGGCTCCTGGGCGGCTCAGAAGGTGAAGGCTCCATCTGGCTCGATTTCAGCTCAGGTCATGATCTCATGGTTCGGGAGTTCCAGCCCCATGTCAGGCTCTGTGCTGCTGGTGCTGAGCCTACTTGGGATTCTCTCTCTTTCTTTCTCTCTGAAAATAAGTCGGTAAACATTTTAAAAAATAAAAATAAATAAAAATAAAAATGCATACGAAAGGGAGCATTACCAAGAGCAGACAAAACCATGGGAGCCACGTCAGCAACACTAAACCCAATTGTTTCATGGACGAGAACGAGACCTAACTTCAGTTATTTCTTGGAAACGCCTTTGACAATTAGGAAAAGATTCTAAGTCGCTTTCCTAAACATGGTGTACAGTGGTCATTTTCAGCCAATGCCCCGTGGCTGGAGGCGCCCCGTGTGGTAACCTACCTCATGGCGTCACTTTGGGGACCGCCTGTGCTGCTGCTGTCCCTGGGCTTCCCGGCAGCTACCCGGAACCTTCCCTCCCATTTGGTGAGCTGTCCTGACGCGCACACTAAACCCTTGCTAAATACTCGGTATTGACTCGGGAGTGTTAATTTTGCTATTTCTGGTTTCGGGGCATCACCATAATGATTTTGCTGTATAAGCTCTCTGAGTCGGGATTTTTTTCTTTACCAAAATGGTGCTTTTATTCTACGCCGTAGCACAAATGATGTTCTGTGCCGTGAAACACAGCTGGGCAAACGTTTTCCACCTGCTGCCTAGCAACGCCTCCCCCTCCTCTGCCTTCTCCCTCCCCCTCCCCCTCCTCCCCCTTCTTCCCTTCCTTCCCATCCTCCCCATCTCCTCCTCCCTTGCCCTCCCTCCTCCTCCCTCTCCTCCTCCTCTCCCTTCTCCCTCTCCCTTCCTCCCCCTCCCTTCCTCCCCCTCCTTCCCCCTCTCCCCTCTCCCTCTTCCCTCCTCCCCATCTCTTTCCCTCCCCTCCTCCCTCTCTTCCCCTCCTCCCCTTTCCCCTCTTCCCCCTCCTCTTCCTTCCTCCCCTCTCTTCCCTTTCCCTCTCCTCCTCCTCCCTCCTCCCTCCCCCTCCTCCCTCCCCCTCCCTTCCTTCTCTCCCCTCCCCTCTCCCCCTCCTCCCTCCTCCTCCTCCTGCACCTCTCCCTCCTCCTCCATAAACTGTTCTCCACGAAGTTTGTATCCGTTTCCATTCCTGCCAGTTAGCAGAGCAAACTGCGTCTTTGCTCCTAGGAAAACAGCCCGGGTCCGCTATGCACGCGACACAGACTCACACCAGCCACTCAGGTAGGATGTCAGCAGGTTGCCACTCGTTGTATTTACCTTTGTGCTGCTTCTGTTACCGGGGGCTTGGTGTCTTCCCTTTTCTTTTCCTTTATTTCTGTTTCTTATGTTGCTTCGTGCTATTAGTGTCACTTATTTCTTCTCCTTCGATGACTTGCGCATTTATAACTTTTGTGCAGTTGCCTCTGAGAACATTTTTCAATCATTATCCAGGAAGAGCGGCTTCTTTAAGAATGCCATTGGGGGAGGGTGAAGGAGAGAGGGAAAACAGGTAATGGGTTTTGAGGAGGGCGCTTGTTGGGATGAGCACTGGGTTTGTATGTAAACCAATTTGACAATAAATTATATTTTAGAAAAGTAAAAAAAAAGAATGCCAATACTTTTAGATCGCTCATATTTTAATTGTGTTTCTAAAATTATACCGTACCTTATTTCCCTTTACTATAAGGTATGTAATCTTTCACAGGCAGCTCTTTTTCATTTTTCTTTTTTTTAAGTTTATTTATTTATTTTGAGAGAGAGAACAAGTGGGGCAGGGAGAGAGAGAGAGAGAGAATCCCAAGCACTCTCCTCATTGGCAGCCCAGAGCCCCACGTGGGGCCAGAACTCACGAACCATGAGATCATGACCTGAGCCAAATCAAGGCTCAACCCACCGAACCACCCAGGCGTCCCTCAAGCAGGTCTTTTTCTGCCTTAAAAATGATTCTATGTGTTTTAAAAACTGTTTCTGTTAGAATATTTTCCTGCTACACTTTAATTATAAATGAATGCATTGTTTAGTTATGAATAAGGCAATGATCTTGCCAGCTTTCTATGCTTTCCTTCGATATTTATGTTACTGCCTTAATCTTCTAGTAATATTGTTAAACACTCGTCTCATTCCTCAAAATCTCTTCTTTTCCCCCATTTTTCTGTCTCTTTGTTGGGCTGTGTCTGTGCCAGTCTTCTACTTACTGTACTGATATAATGCCTCTCCTCATCAAAAAGGGTAAGGAAGCTCACCATTGATTTTTTAAAAACATTTTCAGGGATACTTTTATGTTATTTTCTCCCAGACGAGTTTTGTCACCATGTTACATAATTACACATCGACTAGAACTCCATCATGCTTATAGATGGATAATTTGGAGAGTATTAAAGTGTTCCCAGTGGAAAAATATTTACAGTTTCTCATCATTGACCCCTATGACCCAGATCCTTGCACACCCCAACACCTATAGTAGTTATATTTTTTTTAATTTGAATTTCTTTTCTTAAGTTTCTGTACCATTTATATTTCATATGGAAAAATCTTTGTATATTTCACAAATGTTAAAAACAAGGTTATTTCTATGTTCTTCCTTTCCTATTAATTAGGAGTTCTTGTTTCTGGTTTTGTTTTATAGTGTATTTGGCATGCGACATTTCGGGGTGTTTTCTTTTATTCTCTTGTGACTTGCTTTGCAGTGCTTTTGGCTGAACAAGTGTTCTTCATTTGAATGTAGTTGAAATCAATCTTTTATTTTATTCCTAGGGACTTTTGTGTATTAGTTTAGAAGTCCTTTCTTGGTTTATGGCCCATAGAGACATTCTCCCATATGTTCTTCTAAATATTTCAGAGTTTCTCACTTTACATTTAAATCATTAGTCCAACTAAATTGTATGTTATGACCTTTTTTTTTTTTTTTTTGCAGAAATCCCCTCTGTTTTGTTGCATGTGATTAAACAGGCTTTGAACGCTTTTCTTTTCCCCTCTTGACCCACTTTCTTCCTTCTGGCAACCTGCAGAGTGGAAATGAGTGTCCAAGCCGGAGCATTGGGTGGGCTCGGAGGTCCCGTCAGGAAATCCCGGAAGGCCCGAAGGGGTCTGCACTGCTTGTGGGCATCAAGCCTGCAGCTCAGACACCCAACAGACTGACCCTGTAGGACAGGAAAATTAAAGCTAATTTAACTCATCAGCTTCTGATGAATTCATATGAAAGTTTTAACAATTAAATCTACACCTTAAAATATAATTCCATGTCTATTCACATCGTCCCCACTTACTCTTCACTCAGTTTTGCATCTGTATAGAGTTAAAGTAAGTCACTGAGATGTGGCATTGAGTCAGTGTTGGGGACCACGGAGACCACGGGGGGTGCGTCCCAGGGTGTCTTTGCACAGAGAGAGGCTGGTTAGTGGCATGCCCGAGTTCACGCTGAGCTTGGCCATTTTGGGAAGAGGGGAAACTAGTGCTGTGCCTGCAACACCTGAACTGAGCGAGGCGCCAGCCAGCACGTGCAGTGACATCCACCCCGATTCCGTCCAGGATGCAAACCGTCCAATGGAGATGCTGGACATCCTGACACCATCAGGACATGTTCAGGTGCGGAGGAGACAGGTGCGGAAGCCTGGGCCTCACGCCAGGAAGCCTGATGCAGTTGTTGGGGGGCTGCTCCTCTCATGAGCCCCAGGGCTCTGGCTGGAAACTCCTTCTCAAGGACACAGGGAGTGCGCACAGCCCGACGGGACGGAGACAGTGGTTTCTGGACACCAAGGGCAGGTCTGCTTCCTGTCCTGTGTCTCAGATACAACGTCTCCCCCAGGGCAAAGGGCAGCTGGTGTCTAGCCCATCAGAAGGGTTGGGGTTCCCTGAATTTGGGGTTCCTCAGGCCGTGATGTTGTGTGTGCCTGGACCATTTGCCTCCACCCCATGGGACAATGGGGGGGGTGAATGGATGTGCCCAAGTCACAGGGAGAATATTCCTTATCAGGATGTCAGGATGCTGGTTCCAGGAGCGTCCAGGCACAGTCATTGCAGGGGGAGGCGTGAGCCGGCATCTCTGGGCATCTAGGAGGGAGACGTCATTGAGACAGGGCTCTCCAGTCATGGAAAATCCCGTCACCAAAGGTCACGCTGTTGAACGGGACTCCTCACCATCTTCCGGGTGAGACAGGCCCAGACACGCTCGAAGAACGGCACGTGGTCCCTGGTGTTTGTGGGAGGAGCGGGGAGCCCAGGGCAGCCGGGGCCTGTGAGACGGCCTCAACCCAAGCCTGGGGCCCATGGCCACCTGCCACTTCTTCCCAGACGTCCACCTTGGAGGGGATCCATCCTCCTCACTCGCCTTCTGTTTCCATCCGAGAGTGTTTACTAGCTTGGTGGTTTTCCAAAACACCTTGAGTTGCCGAATTCTTTACTCGAGCAAAGTTGCATGTGGGCGCGGCCCAGCTGGGGGCAGACGTGCCCCGGCAGGTGGGGTCCTGGTTCTCCCCATCCTGCCTCTGCCTGGTCCCACCCCTTCCCTGAGACTCCGGGGTGAGCGTCCGGGCATCAGGATGCAAGAGTGCGTGGGGCACTGACAGGAAGGGCCAGACACCCCCCGAGAGCCCATCTGCGCTGACTTCCAGCTGCACGAAGCCCTCGAGGAAGTGCATGCCCGGTGGTTGATCCTGGAAGCACCGTCAGAAGAAAGAGCGGCACCCCTAGGCTGGACAATTCCGGAGTCCTTGTGGAGATCGAGTTCTCCTTCAGACCCAGGCCGCCAATGTCTTCAGGTTTCCAGATTGTTCTATTTAAAGTGTTTTCTGCGCTTCCCTGGGTATCTTTCCTCGTTACACGAGGCCCTTCCCGCAAGTGGACAGGAACGGGGAAGTCACCCCAATGACGCATGCAGCCGGTGTGGGGTTTGTGCCAGAATCTGGACCCACTTAATGTCTGGAAGGATGTCAGACAGTCTTCGAATAAATGAATGAGCTGGGGAAGGAGAGGGGCTGAGGCTGGTCCAGTGCACCCGGGCTCACAGTGCGAGGAGGAGCCACAGGCAGTACATGGCCAGGAACCGTGCTCCTGTTCCAGGAGTGAGGGAAGGGAAGGGGGAGCCCAGGCACGCACAGAGCCCCAAGTCCCAATGGAGCCTTGTGAGGACTGAGGCTCAGCAGCCACCAAGCTGCCCTCCGCTGCCCAGACTGCCAACGCCTGTCCCTCCCGTTTCTTGCTGCTGGCCATGCTGGCTGCTTGCAGATGTGTGTGTTTCTGAGCTGACACCAACTCACTTGCAGGGCGGTGGTGGGGTGCATCTGGGGGGCGGTCCCAGGGAGCCCAGCACGGGGACGGTCCTGGGGACAGTCCAGGGGAGCCCAGGACGGGGACAGCCACTGGGAGTCCAGCAGGCGGAAGGCCGGCAGCACACCACGAGTCGTTTGAGTCTCCGCCACAGTGACATACGTGTCAGGTGTTTATTTTCCCTGTTTCACACATTTCCAATGCTAGACTCTCCAGTGACAGGTGCACATGTGTGTCCTTCCTTCCCCCCGGCACACACATGGGTGGCTCTCCGCCTGCTGACATGGGCCATGCCCCCGTGTGTCTCTGACACACGGCCACAGTACTTTCCCTAGGAGGCGTCCTATGGGGACACACCAGTCTCCAGGAGTGGCCCACACACCCTTGGCCTCCAGACTCATTCCCCAAGATGCTGATCCGAGGGGCGCCAGCGAGGACCATAGCCGGAGAGCTCCTACCTCCTCCCCTGACCACTACCACCTGCACCAGCACGTCCCCCTGCTGGCTCCCTGCCCTCTGCCCCTGTGGTCCCGTTTCAAACCCACCATCTCTGAGGGACACTTTTGGATCTGCTCCTCCTCCGGGACCCCCCAGGGGCTCGAATCCTATTGAAGAAAGGATGAGGGCTTCTCCCAGCAGCTGGGACTCAAATCTGCCACATTGGCCTGAGAAGCAGTGGACACGGTGGCTCAGCACTGTGTCCATCAACAGCTTGTCAACCACAGTACCTTTGCACAGCAGATTCCAATCAGAATCTGTGGTTTATGCCGCGTGGAATGGTCTGGGGCTTCTTAAGGTGAGGGGGCGGAACTGAAACAAAGACCCCCCAGGACGTGTTAGCCATCACACATCTTTTGAATCATGCGGTCAATCAGAGGCAGCCTTGGAGGACACTGCACCACTTGCAGAAAAACAAACTCCAATTTACCTCTCCCCGCAGGATGCAGTCAGATTTCCCCAGCCAGAAGCCAGCCACTTGCGAAATGGCTAAACTTTGAGGTTCGAGGGTGCACAGCCTCCCGGGCCGAGGTGGCTTGGCTCTGTGTGCGGAAAAAGGATGAACGAAAAACAGGAAGGCTTCAATGGTGCCGGCCCCTCTTCTCCTCATGTGGGTGTTTGGATCCCACACAGCAGGCGGGGTGCAGTGTAGGAGTCGTGGGAGAGGCCCCGGGAGGGATGGATGTGCAGGGGGGCCTTTCACTGAAGGTTGCTGGGCACGGATGCCTGTGGGAGGCAGGGCCCAGCAGACTTCTCCATGAAAGGTCGAGCTCCTGAAGCTGTTGGCCCCCTGATGCCCGTGGGCTCTCTACGCCCCGGCCAGCCTTCGGGAGCCCTTGGGAGTGGCCTGGTGACCCCGTCCTACTCAGTTCTGAACTGCTGGAGGCAAAGCTCTTTGCACGTCACTGTGGGTGGCGGCCCTGTTCTCCCACCACCTGTGCACCCGGCAAGGTCTCCACCCCTCAGCCAGTCTCGGCCGCGGGGTGTCCAGCTGCGTCATCCGTGGTCACAGAACCAATGCAAAGGGAGGGGACAGCCCGCTGAGGGGTCTTCCTGGCTTAGCCTGTGGACTCCTCCATGTTGGTGGGCTCTCACAGGCACACCATCTCCCTATTTGGACACAGCATCCAGAAGCTTCCGGAAGGCACTCAGTAAGGACATATCTAGGGAGAGAAGAGTCCGAGTGTGGAGGCTCTCTCTGGAGAAATGGGGTGGTGCTGGAGCAATTCCAGGCAGGTTCACAGCCTCATTCAGCTGCACACCTTTCCTGATCCTAGAAAGAGCTAAGAACCTGGTCCCCAATGCTTCTGTGGACTTAGCAGAGCCACGGCCCCATGTAGAACAAGGGTCTCCTTGGAAAGTGCCTTGTTTTCTCAATGGAATCTGAGAAGTTGCTCAGAATTGCCCATTGATGGGCTTCCTGGTGAGTGGTTCACAGCCTTTGTTTAGGGCAGGCCAGACAGAAGGTGGCCTGTGTTGTGTCCTCTGCAATTCCTACCCCAAGGGACACACCTTCTGGCCCCAATATCAGAGCACATTGCCTTAAAAGGACACGTGCGGCCCCAGCACAAGTGAAGCCACAGACCTGAGCCCAACGTGAGAGAGCAGGACTTTGAGAAAAGGGCTCTACCAGGAGGCTCTGCTCCTGGACCCAGTCCTGGCCTGACCGCATGTCCCCCATGTGCCCCGCTGCACCCCTGGGCTTGCCCCTATGGGTCCCTTCCTGCTCTCCTGCCTTCACCCACCCTGTGCCTCCTTATGCCCCACCCTTCTCCTGCCCCTCACCCACCCCTGAACCATTCCCCTCACATTCTCCTGCCCTGTCCCCCTTGCACCCCCCACATCTGCCCTGGGCCAGTCCCACAGTCTGTGCTCTGTCCCTGAGGCCACTGTGCCAGGCCATCTGTGGGGCCCTCCCTAGAAGTGGCATCCTGCACCTCTCAGGGGGCGACTACTTTCTTATTCTAACTTTCTGTCCCAGCACTCTACCTTGAAAAAACCCAGTTCCGGTGGGGGAGGGCTTATAAGATGCTGAAAAGAAACCTAACTGTCCAAACACACATTTGGTTAATTTGGAGCCCGTGCCCTCCATGGGCTTTCAGGATGCACCTTCATAATTGGGGCAGACTAATAACATTTCTCACTCCCGTGGCATTTCAGCGAGCAGACATCCAGCGAGCACTGTGTTCCATGGACAACAGATTCTAGAAAACACAGACAAGCATGGAGCACAGCTCTGTGAGGAAGTATATGCCTTCACTCATACCCATTTGTCATCGACTACGGTGCCATCAGCCAGGAAGCATCCAATCAAGCTTTGCTGCATGTAGAGATAGACGAGATGAATCTTCCTTTCCCTCCCTCCCTTGGGGAGATCGAGATCAGGGGCTGGTCTCAAGCGAGGTCTGTCTTGGAGAAAACACTGTATGATAATGAATATAAAGGATGAAAGTGAACACTTCATTAGAATAAGACTAAAATCCTCACCAAGAAGAGAGATGTTCTATGCCACCAACAGTCACCACGTCCAGAAATGAACGTGATGGTCACAGTCAGCCATGGCCTCCTGACGGTTCTGGAATATCATTTCCCCACATTCTGCTGGTAGACTCTCCACCTCCACAGCCTGGAAAAGATCCTCCAAATGTTTTCAGCCCAGAGCGCCCTCGGTTCCTCTGGCGGACCGCAACCCCCGCCGCCGGGAAGGGCTCCACGGTGCCTGGATCAGTCAGGAGCCGGGGAGGTACGTGGGCACGAGCGGGGTTACGGTGAGCAGTTGGCTCCTGTGGTGGAGGAGCCCCAAGGTCTGCAGTCTGCAGCTTGGACACCACCTGACATGTGGTCCCAGTCACAGGAGCCAGAGAGATGGGGGTGAGCTCCAATCCACACGCCGGGAGGCTCAAGATACAGCGGCTGAAGCTTGAGTCTGATTCCAAAGTTCTGGAAAAGACCTATGTCTCATCTCAGTCTGCAAGGCCAGACGCATCCCCTTTTCCTCAGCCTTTTTGTTTTATTCAGGCCTTCAACTGCTTGGACGGGGCCCACCACATCGGGGAGGGCCGCCTGCTTTACTTAGTTCACTAGCTCAGATGTTAACCTCACCCAGTAACTCACTTACAGACACATCCCCCAAATGTGCAGGCACACCAGTTGACACATGAAATTAACCATCGCAGTGTCCAGATTGCTCAGTGACCCCCTCAGTGAGCGCAGAGAAGCGCCTTTCTCACCGGTGACCTCAGTTGTCTAAGACAGGTGGGTAATCTTGGATGTTCCCGTGTCTAGGTGGGAAGTTGTGTCATTTGGTGCGAGGGACTCCAACACCTTCATCCCAACCTCCTGCCCGTCACCCACTCGGGGCCCAGAGCCGTGAGTGATGCTGATTCTCATCTGCCCCAGTACTTGACCTTGACCTTGGGGAGCGTTTCTTGATCACCTGCTCCTGGGAATAGCTGCTTGCACCTTGCCTGATCTGCTTGCCATCAACACGGACTTGCATCCATTGCTCAAACGCTAGGTGTCATGAGGGAGGTAATGAGCCGCGGGCCACTTGTCCCCTGTCTCCAGTGACACTTCGTGTTTAGAAAGACCCACTGAAGGTGCTGAAGTGTATGTTATCAGCACTAAGTCTAAAATGTTTCTGCACTTGGGTTGCAAAAGGCCACGACTGATGCACACTGTCTTGGGCAAAACACCGCAGTAAACCCACACACATCAAAGAGCAGAAGGGGAGAAGACCCAGACGCTTAGTGCAGCGATGTGGCTGGAGCAGAGGTCCTGGGGTGCTCACACCTGGGGGACCGTGCAGTGGAGACAGAAAAGACCCAAGAAATGTGGGGCTTCTGGCCCATCCTTGCAGAGCAGCTGGGACATGGGAAGGGAGTGCATTGTATGAGCTGGTGCGTGCCTGGGGGGAGTTCCACCGGGCCTTGGGGTGATGGTAGGAGAGAGGGACCTTAAGCAGAGGTGGCTGGGGAACCCCTTCCGTCCTTTTCATTCCAGGGAACCCCTGCTGGGCTGGACGTGGAAGTCACGCCCTGTGGCAAATGACTGCACCGGGCCCTCTGGACACAAGGCCAGGGGCCTTCGTATCCTGAGACAAAGGGGCACCTGCTGAGGCCGTCAGCCATCAATCTGAGGCAATACTGCCCCCCATGCAGTCACGTGGACTGAAGAAAGCAGGGTGGCTGCGGGGATTGGTGGGAGGGGAAGTACCAGCGAGGGATGAGTGAATGAGATAATGCGGTTTGCAGAGTAAGCGGGAAAGCCTTCCAGTCTGGTGCCCTGGGACACGACACAGAGAGGGTGCTTTCTGTCACCCGTACACGCGTCATGATTCAAGATTCATCAGGTGTAACGACAGACCTGCTCAGTGCCAGCGGCAATTAGTGTGAGTCCACGGTGGGCTGGGACCTGGGAGAACATACCAGACCCCACAACGATCCTGCACATGGGGGACTGTCTCCACTGTATGGATTATAGAAGTAGGGCTGGGAGCAGCGGCTTCCCCAGAGCTGAAGGCGTTCCCTTGACTCACATTTCAGTGCTCCTCCTGCTACGAAGCTGAACGACACCTCTTGCCTGTGTCATGGGGCACAATGCCATTTAATTTTCTGGGATGACCTACTTGGCAGTGGGACGTGCTCTGTGCATATGCATGTGACCTTACACAGTTTTCTATATGCGATCAGAACACTTAACTGGCAAGAATCCATTTCATCTGATAAGACCAAGTAGTTCTCATAGGCAGGCACAGTTTCCAGGGTCAAGATGCTAAATATCAAGAGACCTTATGGAGCAACCCACAGGCCGTGCCCAATGCGTGCTGATGGTGTGCCATGTGCCCCAATTCCTCAAGGTCTGACGCTCGGTAAACACAGGACACGTTCGCTGTGCAGTCACTCCCATTTTGCAGACGGGAAAATCGAGTCCGAGCAGCTTGGTTCTTACTTGCCCAGGCTCAGAGAGCCGGGAGGTGGTGGACAAAGGAATCAACAGGCAGCAGTTGGACTAAAAATCCAGACCCCCTCCGACGCCAGGTTCGGCAGAAAGTCTCCAGCTCTCTACTCAGTATCCCGCACTTGATGTGACAGAGGATGGCTCCGTCTTGAGGGTGAACTCCATCCTCACCAGATGATCATAGTGTTAGCAACACCTTCCATGGGTCTGGAAAGGTCCCTGTGAAACCAGACAGGGGTCCCACAGTGAGCTGGGACAGCACGAAGAAGGCTGGGATGGGGGGGCCTCTCCAAGGTCAACAGAAACCCCTCCTGCATCCAAACGCTCAGCAATCGTTTTATCCACCCCCAGCTCTCTGATGTTCTGATTTTCTGCAGTTGTTTAGAAATGTTGAAATTCTTAGGTTGTTTTGACCTTGGAAGAACACACTGAGGCCAACAAGCAAGCTGGCAGCATTGTGTGTTACCATTGATCTCCGACCTGTTTCATAACATTGACTTCCTAGCGAGAGCATTTCCCGGCCGTAAATCAGCCTTGGTTTTGTGGAACCACGGTGTCCCAGCAATCAGGCTCTCCATTCCCAGGCACAGTGAATTTGCAGGAAGGTCTCCCCTGAGTGTGTGCATAAAGTTGCGGTGCAGTAATGGCCACACGTACCATTTCTCTGAAATTTGCGGCAAGTCTTAAACCCCTATCGGTGATGGCACATCCCGCCAAGGTAAATTTCAGGGCTGGTTATGAACTTGGAAGAGCAAAGGCTGGGAGAAGCCTTGCTCTTGTTTTGTTTTTGATGTCAGCAATGAAAGCTTCCAGTAAGAGCAAAAGATAAAAACATCAAGCTAATGAGAGGCACCTGGGGAGACTGGCTATTGGGCCTGATGCGTGTTTCCTGTAAAGGGACAGATAGGGGCTATGGCTTTGCGGACCGTCAACCTGAAACTCGCCTCTGCTCTCACACAAAACAGACAGTAAGTAAAGGGTGGTCATACCTGGATCCACAGAACGAATCTGCGCTGTCCTGCCCCTGGTCCCCTGGGTCGCTATGGGGACCCCAAGCTGGTGGTTGGTGGGGACACAGGGCTTTCAGTGCGTGGACACCCTGCCCAAATGCAACAGTAGTTTCCTGATTCCTCGTGGTTTACAACTGGGAGCCAGGAGTCGGCCAAGTGCTGTCACCCCCTCCCCACGCTGCCCCTGCACTCCGAGGTCAGGCCCTCTCCCTGTGCTAGGCAGGGAGTTCTTTCTGCACCTGTTGTTACACCACCCACAGGAAGTCTGTCCTCAGGGATACAACCCAGGTAAGGGCTGGAGGGTCCCAGAGGTCATCCAGTTCATGGGTTTTTAGCCTGAAATATTTTATGTACCTGTTATCCTGAAAGAAATTCTACCTTCTACTCTGATATCTCGTGTGCTCAAAAACACACCTATTAAAATATGCTATTTTGTATTTTAATTTTAATTTTGAGAGAGAGTAGGGGAGAGGCAGAGAAAGGGAAAGAGAGAGAGAACCCCAAGCAGGGACCTCACTGTCACCACAGAGCCCGACGCAGGGCTTGAACTCACACACTGTGAGATCGTGAGCAGAGCAGAACTCAAGAGTCAGACCCTAACCAACTGAGCCGCCCAGGTGCCCCTGAAATATGGCATTTTTATAAGGACATGATGTATGGCACAGTGACCACAGTTAACTATGCTGTGTTGTGGATTCGAAAGTTGGGAAGAGGGTAGATCTTCAAAGTCCTCACCCCAAGAGAAAAGAGTAGGTAAGAGTGTGGGTGACCATGTTCACTAGACTCAGGGTGATTATTCTACGATATATATAAATATCAAATCATCATGCTGTGCACCTGAAACCAATATCGTGTTGCAAGTCAACCATACAATTAAATGTGCTATTTTCAAGCCATACTCTTCTCCTGAAATTTTTTGGTACAAATCTGAATGTCACATAAGCAACAAAATTTCTGGCCTCGTAAATTACCATGTTGGTTAGGAAATTGGGACAAAATGGTCCTTAAACTCAATCACCGTCCATTTCTCACTTACATATAATACACAGCCTTGCTTGAAATTAGGGAAATCTAGAAAAGTATTTTATAATAAAATAACAATTTATTTCTCTGTGTTCAACTTTAATATTTTTGTTGATTTGGTTTTTAAACTGCCTAACTGCATTTTATTTCACTTTTTTTGTGTGTATGTTGGCAACATACCTACTTCCTTTATTATTGAAAGCTTAGAGAGATTTTGGAAGGTATTGTACTCACAGAGAGAAGCATTTATTGAAAAATAAGTAATCAGACTTAGGATACTTTCTTGGTTATATCCTTATGATGTGTACTTTCCTTCTATTTTTTACATAAAGCTTTTTTACCTATTGAGGTCTGATGTTTCTCTTATCAACTTCCATGAGTTTAAATAATAAAGATATCACACTTACATTCTATTTGTAGTGTTTTGCAAAACTTTATTTTATTTTTATTTTATTTTATTTTTTTTGCTTTAAAGTTTATTTGTTTGTTTGTTCGTTTATTTTGAGGGTGGGGGCAGGGCAGAGAGAGAAGGAGACACAGAATCTGAAGCAAGTTCCAGGCTCTGAGCTGTCAGCGGGGCTCAAACCCATGAACTGTGAGGTCATGACCTGAGCCTAAATCAAGAGTCAGATGCTTCACTGACTGAGCCACCCAGGTGACCTCTACTGAAATTTATTTTAAAACACATTTTAATCTGTATGCAGTCACAAGTCTGCTTTTTTCTCAAGGATTGCTTAGATATCCGGGCACCACGGGGACCATGACCCACACTGCCCTCCGCCCGAGGGACGCTCATCTGCCCATGGGTCTCATGACCTTGTGGCCCTGAGGTGAGTCCCTTTTCCCTCCTCCTCTGGGCGCCTTCTCCCCGACCTCCAAGCCTCGGCTCAGATGCCACCGCAGGGAAAGATATCGCAAAGGGCTGTGCCATGAGCAGTTTGACTGGAGGACAACATTCTTGAATTTGGAGAAGCTGCGCCATTTGCCTCTCTATCATGGAAATACATATTTAGTAAGTAAATGAATACGGGTGTTTTTGAGGTATATTTTTTATCATTTCTAAATAATTCAGATTTGTAGCGAAGTGACAAAAATAGTTCAAAGGACATGTATACATCTTCACTAATTATTTCCCACATTTAATTACTAACTCATTCTGTAACTACATATGGGTGTGCACAAACCTACTAACATTTTATAACTTTTCATTTGGATGTAAACATAGCAAAAATCTCCAAACATAGCAAAATTCACTGGAATGGGGGCACCTGGGTGGCTCAGTTGGTTAAGCGCCTGACTCTTGATTTCGGCTCAGGTCATGACCCCAGGGTTGTAGGATGGAGCTCCACGTCGAGTTCTGTGCTGACAGCGTGAAGCCTGTTTGAGATTCTCTCTCTCTCTCTGCCCCTCCCCCCCACCTGCCCTGCACACAGATTTATACATTTGTACGTGTGTGTGTTGTTTCTGTCCGAATTTTGTGAGAGCCACCTAGACTCAAGTTGTTGGGTGGTAGCACTTGAGGAGAAGTTGCCACACACAGAGCCAGGGCACAAGATCAAGATCAGGAAATCTAAGGTCAACAGATACCACTGTTAGTTGTCGGTTCTGATCCCAATTTGATGGTTGTCACAATAATTGTCTTGAGATCTGTCCCCCGGGTCCAGGATCAAATCAAGAGCAAAGTCCATATGTCCCTGGCCCCCTTTATTCTAGAATGTGTTATAGGCTGTCTTCATCTTTAGTGACATTACTCTTGAGAATAGGGCAGCTCCTTTATCACATAGAATGTCTATCAGCCCGGGTCACCTGATATTTCTTCCTTATAGATTTCCCAGGCACTCTGTCAGCCAGGTCGCTGGGGTAGCACCCACCAGGGACAGGTGGGCTTCCGTGGCTTGTAAGTGACAGAAATCCACCTGGAACTGGCTCGGGTGGAAAAGAGGCTCCATCAGAGGGCCGCCCGGGGGTCCCCTCCATCCAGGTAAGTGATGGAGCCCCTCCCACCACGTGCCAGGTAACAATGTCACCGAGCCAGGATGATGGTGATGCCAGCCTGGCTTCCCCTTCTCCCTGCACCTGCCATTGTGTCCTTTCCTGCACCAACGTGAGGTGACGTGGCCACCAGGGTCTCCGCTTCCCGCCCCCCACCACTCACACATCCACAGTTGGTGACTCTTTACCACATCTGAGGATTTTTACATTTGGGGGGAAAACACTAAAGCCATCATTCAGTAAATGGCCAAGCGTGGAACAAAGTTTCAATTCTTGCCCGTCCAACTGTGCGGAAGGCATCAGGTCAGGGAAAATAAAATTCCTGTTCCTCCAGGAACCACGGTGGGATGTGGAAGGGGGACGTCACCTGGGTCTGGACCAAAGCTTGATTTCTGTACAGACGAGGGTGGAGGTCTACAAGAAGACAGAACCAGCCTCTTTGGTGCACGGAACGGCGGAGCAAGTTTCCCCCAAGGTCACCTGTGGGTGCTGGCCAGCCAGTGGACCGAAAGGCGGGAAATGCGGATGTGCGCACATTTGCGTCATGGAGAAAACACTCAGCTAGAAAGAGAAACAGAACCGATTCCAAACCCCATTACGTGCTGTGTGTTACGGGGTGCTGGCTTTACTCTTTCCACCATCCGTAGCCTTTTCCCATTATTGAATTAAGAAAAATAAACTAAATCGATCCAGAAAGGCATCACAGCTTTTATGGAGTTGCATGATAATAGTTTCACTGAAGAACTTTGACCACGAAATCATTCAAAGAGTTTCCACATGTGGAAATCTATTCCTGCTGCTCATCAGACAAAGCTGGTTATATCTGTAAGCAGCCGAGTTGAAAACCACGGCACAACTGGGTGGATTGAAATATACTTCGAAAGCTCTCAGGCACCTGCCAGACGTGAGGAAAAGTGAGGAAAGCTCATTTTATTCTGCAGAGTTACTGCATCCGCCTATGGGCCAATACGGTCTACTTAAATGTTTTTCTCTGTTTTTTTAACTGAAAGGCATAAACTAAAAACATTTCGTAATTGTCATACATTCCAATGATCCTCTCCCCTACACACATAAAAGGGACTAAAGCACAATCTTAAAGGAGACTAGAAATCCTGACGCCCATTTGGACACACGAGGAGCATGTGAATGCTAATGAATCCACGCAGGTGGATGATGGAGCAGAGCCAAGAATAGTCGCTGGAAGTGAGGTCTTGAATTCTTTCTGCTGTCCCATCCGTCTCTGCTCCATCTTGGGCTGGGAAGCTGGGACATCCAACTTCTGAATGCCACAGATGGATGAGGTACGTTAACGCTTTCCTGGTCGGAGAGCGAACGCCCCAAGGCCCACCTTCCCCCCCGCCCCAGGCTCGGTGGGGAGCCAAACTCACCCGTGCCATCCGAGGCCAGCCCTGTGCCCTTGCAGGCTTGCTGTGTGCCACCAGAGGCTGTAGACTTGTGGCTATGACAATGAGGACTCAGCAAACCCAATCAAACAGACTGTAACACGGAGGAGGCAGCCGCGTGAGCCCTGCCACGTAGATAAGATGTTGGCAGCCTGTGTTCATCAGCACCACCCCGGTTCTGAAAACTCCATAACCGTCTTCACCAATATCTTTCTGGTCTTTTCTCTAATATCTCAGATAATGGTCTCTGGGGTTTTCCTCTCCCCCTGGGCATGGCCTAAAGCTGGAGCAGAGCAGGATGGCCCTCCGTGGCCCACGTTCTTACAAAGCTACAGACCGTGGTGCCCACATCTTTGGATCAAGTTGGCGAAAAGGTCCTGACCCAGGCAAGCCCACCCCTAGGCCCCCAGGACTCACGTGGTCCATTGTGCAGATATGCCACAGGGGACTTGGGAAGGGCGGTGAGAAAGGGGTGCGTGGCCCTGGCCGTGGCTGCTGGAGTTGTGGGCAAGGCAACACAGCTCTCACTCTGTCCCTGGCCCAGCTCGCTCACGCCCCTTCCTCATGAATCCCTTGGCCTCTGGGGCATCTAACTAGACACAAAGAGACGTCCCCAAGGCAGCAAGGCCGTGCCCACCTCCCTCCAGACAGATCCTACGCTGGTACAGCCCTACCATGGGATAACGGCACCATGGCGCAGCTCCAGCAAGGGCCACTGCGAACATCCCCACGAGATCTCTCTGTGACTGAGCTGAGTGGAGGGCGAGGACCAGGGTGGGACAGCAGTGCACTATGGCAGCAGAAGGGGCCAGATCTTGCCAGCCGGCAAGGTTTCCTGGGCTCTGAAGCCCCACTGCCCAGACCCGCTTCTCACCCACCACGCACAGCACGCACACACACCACACACATGCACTCGCATGCACACGCCCTGCTATCCCCACGCTTGGAGCCCCGCCCCATGACCTCATCACTCCCACACTGGTCTCATGGGCCTGATGACAACCGCTGTCACACACTGTGCCCCAGGGGAGCTGATGCATGTGTGATTCTCCTCGGTCCAGTGGTTCAGGCAGCCAGCTGACCGTGTCTATGCGTGATGCACACATAGCTCGCTTGTGAGCTCAGCCTGCGGGTGCGGGGAGCGGTAGGGGGTTCCCCTGATGCTCTCGGGGCTGCAGCAGGAAACAAGGGCTGCCGTGATGTGAAAATCACTGTAATTATCAGGGATCAAGGCATTGGACTCAGCACGTCCTCCGGGTAGCTCACTCTGCCTCCGGGTCGCTCTGGCAGGAGTCTCAGCATGGAGTTCTGGAAGCAGAGCGTGGGCAGGCTTGAGGGTGGGGGTTGGCTAGAGAGTGAAGCCAGCACAGAATTACCAGCCACCCTCACGGCTCCAGATCTGTTAGGAAAGGACGCGTCTCAAATTACAGCTGCACGGTGACGTGGACGGCTGTGGGGGCTGCGGGTGGAGAGCAACAGATCTCTGGGCGTCGTGGATGGCTCCTTGGATGTCCTAGAAATGCCGCCCTTTCCAGTCCTCCCACCTATGATCCCCGTGACCTCAGAACGGCTGCCCTGGGCGGCAGCCCTGGGTCCTCCTCCTCTGGATGCACCCAGCCCTCATAGCAGCAAGGTCCCCCGTCCGCTCCCACCATGGGTCTTCAAAGGGCTCATTCTTGTCCCCTGCTTTCCCTCAATGACACACACCCCACCGGGGCCACTGAAGACACCCTCACACCCACTGGCCCCAAGAACTGCCGTGCTCCTTTCGAAGAGTTACCTGCCATGTGCAAAAGAGCCAAATGGGAAACGCTGTTTCTGAGGGAAGTGTCATTTCTCCTCCCCCGTCTTCAGGGTCCTTGCTTGCTCAGCCAGGAGCACGGGGGGTGGTGACTGGTTCAGGAGTTGGTGATGGGGCCATCTGGGGCTGGTCCAGGAGCCTCCAGCCCCTCATCTTCGATCCAGACGACACGTTGTCTTGCCTGATGGGTGGCCCCTGAGCAATACTCCCGGGCTGTGACCCTGGGTCAGGGCTGCTCCTGCCTCCTTTGCACGCAGAGCGATAAAGCTAGTGCTCCTCTTTATCCCCAACTCTGTGCTCACATTATAGTTTAGTTCCCAAGCATGTGATCAAAGTCGACAAGGGGCCAGGAGGGAAAGGTCAAGTGGTCTCCATGCCTGGTCTTTGATTAGAAGGAAAAGTAAGTCTTCACTGAAATTGTGTAAGACAAAGAATTCACACTAGCTGACTGCCAAAAAAAACAAAAAAAAAAACCCACAACAAAACAAACAACAGCAACAATAACAACAAAATAGAACACACCCAAAAAAGAACTAATAAATATTCAAGCTGTGAATTTTCATTCTCCTGATGCAAAGCCCTGAGCCACTCAGAAACCCATGCGATGCTCTCCAGAGGAATACACTTAGTTTCAATGCAAGTGAATTCACAAATTAAAAAAAAAGAAGTTTCCACGCATATCAGGTAACAAGCAACAATGAGTGAGAATCAGCAGGAAAAAAAGAAAGAAAGAAGAAAGCCGGAACCAGACTCTAAGACTTCAGGCATTGAATTACCAAATAAAAATATAAAATGAATACATTTAATAATTCAAAAGAACCAAGAGTGAGCATTGAAAACCTGAGCTCTTAGAAAAAAATCATGCAAAATTGTCACGCAGTCATCGGAGATGGAAAAATAAAATTTTTAGAAAGAGAGACTAAATGGAAATGAGAATTTGATAGCTGAAACAGAGCAGGAATTAACACACTGGAAGGCATCGCTGAAGAAATTAAGCAGAATCCGGTGGGAAAAAACGGTGATAGAAAATAGGTTTTAAAAAGATTGATGTGGAAACTGGCTGAGATGGTGAGTATTTACTTCTGTGTGCGCACGAATATAAGAAGAAGAAATTAAATTTTCCCAGAAGAATTATCTGAGATATAAGAAGGAATGGGGAGGGGGAATCGCAGGATTGCAGATAAAGTAATATTTATGATATTTCTAACTCTTAGGGTTAGAAGCCAGATAAAACTAGAATACAAGTCAAGTGTAGCCACAAGTCAAGAGAAAGATCATTGTAATTCACAAGCCCTTTATCAGTCCTCCAACCAGACTTTGTCAGGTTAAATGTGCATTATGCTTAGCGTACGCAGGAAGATTTTAAAAAAATGAATACCTTGCGAAATTAGATGGACAGCAAAGAAAATGTCCCAAACTAACAAGCGACAGGAATGTGGTTTTAAACATTTTGGGTTCCCAACAGCATAAATGACTGGGACTTTGTGGTTGAAGACAAAGATGGTCAGACTGGATTTTAAGAGGTGGAAGAGGGGCAACTGGGAGGCTCGGTCAGTTAGGTGTCCGACTTTGGCTCAGGTCATGATCTCCTGGTTCATGAGTTCGAATCATGCATCGTGCTCTCTACTATGAGCACAGAGCCTGCTTTGGACCCTCTGTCCCCCTCTCTCTCTGCCCCTCTCCTGCTCAAGCGCTGTCTCTCTCTCTCAAAAATAAATAAGCATTATAGGTAAATAAACAAATAAATAATAAAAGGTGGGGAAGAGCAATGTTTTTTATTTTTTTTTTAATGTTTTATTTATTTCTAGGAGAGAGAGAGAGACAGCGTGAGCAGGGGAGGGTCAGAGAGAGAGGGAGTGACAGACTGAAACAGGCTCCAGGCTCTGAGCTGTCAGTCAGCACAGAGCCCGATGTGGGGCTCGAACCCACGAACCGTGAGATCATGACCTAAGCGAAAGTCGGACACTTGACCGACTAAGCCACCTAGGCAGCCTTAGAGAGAAAAGTTTTTTAAAAGGGGCTATCTGAAGACATGGAAACTGAAGGTTTGATAGTGAAATAATGACAGTATTGTAGCAAATAAGCCCTTATTCAAAAAGTGACAGAACTACCACATAATAAAATTCTTTTTTTAAATTTTCTTAAAAATTTTATTTTATTTTTGAGAGACAGGCAGAGAACAAGCAGGGGAGAGAGGGGCGGAGAGAGAGGGAGACACAGAATCTGAAGCAGGCTCCAGGCTCTGAACTGTCAGCACAGAGCCCAAGGCGGGGCTCGAACTCACAAATTTGGGAGACCATGACTTGAACCGAAGTCAGACACTTGGCTGACTGAGCTCCCTAGGTTCCCCTCATGGATTAAATCTTTAAATGGAGAAGGTGAAACTTTAAAAGTTATATAAGACTGAGGAATCATCGGGAGAACATATTTTCGATAAAGAACTAGTATGCTGAATATAGAAGTAAATATGTCATTGCATTTTTTTTAAGTTTATTTGTTTTGAGAGAGAGAGAGAGAAAGAATGTGAGCAGGGGAGGGACAGAGAGACTGAGAGAGGATCTCAAGCAGGCTCTGAACTGTCAGCCCAGAGCCAGCCACAGGGCTTGAACTCACGGTGAGATCATGACCTGAGCCAAAATCCAGAGTCAGACGCTTTACCAGCTGAGCCACCCAGGCGCTCCTAGAAGTAATCATTTTAAAAGCCCATGTGAAAATCGCAGACCACCCAGTAGTAACCTAGCAGAAGTGGGAAATAAAAGTACAGAAAAGTCATTCAGCTTTACTGGCGATCAGGAAGCTATAACACATCTAGCTTCAAGACCTGGAAACCTAGAATAGTTACGGCAAGCGCAGTTAATTTCAGATAATGAGGTGTACTTATCCGACATTATCACACAGGCATGTGATGGGGGACATGGAAAGTGCAACGGCCACTTGGGACAGAGTGTCAGGGTCCCCATAATGGGGGTGCACACACCTTCAGACCCAGAAGAATATGGAGACAGCTGAGAAGTCTGTCTGTAGCTAAGGTGATAAATTAATTACCGTGTTCTCAGGCGATACACTGCTGCCCAACGATGAGAGGGAAATACAGCCACATAACACAGGAAATGGCACACAGGGCAGTGTGTGAAAATGCAGATAACAGATCTGCGGTTTGATCCAATTTAGGAAAAGCCTGGAAAATAAGGCCAAACTAAAAACGTAATTACTTGGAATGCAATTTACCAAAAGGAGAAACATTAGATTGATAGCAGCTACTTTTGGGGTGGGAGAAAAAGAAAGGTTGGGAAGCCTGGGCTTGGTCGGTTAAGCGTCGGACTCCAGCTCAGGTCATGATCTCATGGTTCCAGAGTTCGAGCCCCATGTTAGACTCTGCACTGACAGCACAGAGCCTGCTTGGGATTCTCTCTCACCCTCTCTCTGCCCCTCCCCTGCTCGCTCGCTCTCTCTCCCTCTCAAAATAAATAAATAAGCTTAAAAAAAACCCTGAAGCCCCAGATGGAAGGAGCTCCCACAGGCATAGAGGGGCCTCTGTGCAGAAGTCCTTCGACGCTGGTGAGCAGGGAAGTGAAACCCAGAAAGGCAACCCCAGAAAAGAAAAGAAGTTTCTAGTTATGATTACGGAACATCTGTCTTAGCAATCTGTTTTATTTTGAGGTACTTGCAAGGCGTGTGAGGTGTGGATTCGTGGTGGCAGGTCCTCTCCAGATGGAACGTGAGAACAACCGTCAGGACACCAAACCGGAAATCGGACATTCTTGTCCGCCCCGTTGAGACTGTTCCCGTAGTCCCAACCACGGCTCGGTTCTATATCCTCGTGAGTGCTGAGTCTAGCCTAGCAGCAGCTACCAAGAAAGAGGAAATTCTGGCTAAATGTTGTGCTTTCCATGAGTCTTCCATGTGCCCACCCCACTAAGTAATTTTGCTGTGCAACCTCACGTCCTTAAATCCCCGAGCAAATTTTATTTTTCTTAATTTTTTAATGTTTATTTATTTTTGAAAGAGAGAGAGAGCGAGAGAGAGCATGAGTGGGACAGGAGCAGAGAGAGAGGGAGACACAGAATCCAAAGCAGGCTCCAGGCTCCGAGCTGTCAGCACAGAGCCCGATGCGGGGCTCAAACCCATGAGCCATGAGATCATGACCTGAGCCGAAGTGGGACGCTTCACCAACTGAGCAGCCCAGGCACCCCCAAAGAGCAAATTATTATAATGGTCCATGTCACAAGCCTAGACACGTGCTGTTTACTGAGCACTCGTGTGCATGGGGAACACACACCATTCGATTTCATCCGCACTGCCGTGCTGTGTGAGTTATCGCTGCTCTCGTGTTAGAAAGGGGTAAAACGGGGGCGCCCGGGTGGCTTAGTTGGTTAAGCGTCCGACTTTCGCTCAGGTCATGATCTCGCGGTTCGTGGGTTCGAGCCCGCGTCGGGCTCTGTGCTGACTGCCAGCTCAGAGCCTGGAGCCTGTTTCAGTCTGTGACTCCCTCTCTTTCTGACCCTCCCCTGCTCACGCTGTCTCTCTCTCTCCTAGAAATAAATAAAAGCATTAAAAAAAATAGAAAGGGGGAAAACGTCAGCAGCTTTGAAAAGATCATAGAACCAGTGCCTGAGTCTGGATTTGAACCCAGGACCCATTCAGTCCAGAGCATAGAGCTCTCACCATGGGGCTGTAAGCAGCACTTGCCGGTCAATTCAGGGCAAGGTTTCTAGAGAGAAAGCCCAGTGACAAGGTGACAGGTGACAAAGAGACGTCCCTGCAACTCTGTCCTGCCTTGTTCTGAGTCATGCTCCTGGGCACACACTTCCGGCCCCAGACAGCTCAAGCCTGGGGCTGGGCTGACTTGGTTTCCCCGGGGTGAAGCAGGACCTCTACAGCCCTGTGCCTCTGTCTCCAAGTTGGTCCAGTAGTGGCTTCCGCTATTTCCACCAACGGAGAGGAGAAGGTAGAATGAGTTTCCACACAGCGATGTAGTCAGCACCTCTCCCCAGCCCGCCTGTCACCTGCTAACACCTCCTCAGATGTCAGGGCTCAGGACCCGCACTCTGTGAGACAAGTGGGAAGCCGGCTGTAACAGGTGCATAGAATGTCCTGCGGTGAACACCTTCACCCTTTTAATCTCAGAAGGCTTTTCTTGTTTTTCTTTTTAAATATATGTTTATGTTGCAGGTTATTGTACAGAAAGATCGATACATGCTCCTTAAATTATTACTACTACTCTGTTGTGAAGGAAGCCATCTTTTCTCATTATCTGAGGGCTAGTTTGGCGCCTGTGATCCTCTGATTCCACAGAGGAGAAGTCACTGTCAGGAAAAAGCTGTCTAGCATCCCAAGAATAAAATCATCCAAACCGTGGCATTGCCTGAAACATTATACTGACCCAGGACATCTGTTAGAATCTACAATTCATTTCCTATGAAGCATTTGTGGATTTTTAACTGATTTTTTATTGAAGTAATTGGTTAACCCTAAAAAATTCAAAATAGGGTGTCTGGGAGTCTTAGTCGGTTAAGCGTCTGACTCATGATCTCAGCTCAGGTCATGATCTCACAGTTTGTGGGTTTGATCCCCATGCGGGCTCTGTGCTGACAACGCAGAGGCTGCTTGGGATGCTCGCTCTCTCTCTCTCTCTGTCTCTCTCTCCCTCTTTCCACTCCTCTCCCATTTGCACTTACTCTCTGTTAAAATAAATAAATAAACTTAAAAAAAAAAACAATTCAAAATACACTCATTAGACCACTATCTTAACAGGAAAAAAGTATTATCTGCATATTACTTTGCCCACACATGTTTATATATTAAGAATTATATATTTTATCTGATGCTTTTCTATTCCTTTAGCGTAGAAATAAATCATTACATAGTTTTCCATTTTCTGCTTCTTGTATATATCATAGCCCAGCTTATGACCATGCCCTGCATTTTATCCATTCCACATTATGTTAGAAATATACTTATTTTTCTTCTTGTAGGATGTGGAGAAGCTGGAACCCCAACGCACTGTTGTGGGAATGTAAAATGGCGCAGCCACCATGCGGAACGGTGCAGAAGATCCTCAGGAAATCTCACTATGACCACCGTACGATCCAGGGGTCCCGTTTCCAAGCGTCTGTCCAAAAAGCTGACATCAGACTTATCTTCTCTTTCACATTGACTGCAGCATTGTTCACAATGTTCACAACAGACAAGACATGGAATGTCCATTAGTGGATGGGAGGGCAGAGAAAATGTGGGGGAGATGTCAGGTGCAGTTAGAAAGAAGGAAATCTGCCATTTGAGACATGGGTATGCACACATGCATACAGGGACATGTGTGTATACACACACACACACACACACACAGAGCAGTTTTCCCAGCGATTGAGATAAAGCTTTTCGATAACCTTGCCTATTAAAAACAAATGAAAGTAATTTTCACACATACTGGATAACGTGTGATGTATGGTATTGGCCTAACGTTCTGAAAAGATTGCTGGATAAAAGCAGAGGCAGTCATCTCCACTTTCCCCCAAAATACCTCCTGGCTACTCATTATAAGTAGATTGGGGGTATAGAATGCCCCCGTCTTTGGGAGGAGCTGGTTAAAGTCTCTGAACAGGGTGCACGTCTGCACTTAGCTAATTTACATGCCTCCTAACATTTCAGAACTTGAATGGAAGGTCACATTTTTCCAAACTTAGAACCTTGTTTCAAAGAACAGCAAGGCTTCCTGGTACGCAAGATGAAAGGCTTTTTTAAAAAGCCCTTTGACAGAGACTCTTTGGCCATTAAATAGCTTATTAAACAGTGCTTTGAAGAATTACAGTAAGTGTAAATAAATAAAAAACATATGGATTGGATTCTCTTTGAAATGTAAATGGATTTGATTTTACAAGAAGAACTGTTTTTTTTTCCTTAGCACAACAAACAAACAAAACCTTAGAAATACAACATACGGTCTTATTGCTCCAAGAATTTCCCAACTTATATAAAGCTTAATTATTAGGGCATAGAAGAAAGGCAGTGATTTGGGGTATGGCTCTTATTCTAAATAGCCATTTGTGAGCGCGCTCTGTGGTAAGCACAGTGATGTACTTTTTAAGATATCACGTGCTGTCAAGTGTGTTAAGTGGACTCCAAGATGTTCTCAGGATGAGGAAAGGGTGCACCACGTCCTCTAGATCATGAAAGCCACACGAAACCCACCGTTGCTTCGTGGGGGAAATTTTCACGTAACAGGTAGGTTTCATTTTCACTTCCTTCCAAAGGATTCTATCATTATTTTAAATCCTTTTTTTTTTTTTAGAGAAAGTATCGGAATTGGACTTGCTTGCCTTGATTGCAAAATACCTTGATTGTATTTTTCCTGTGGAAGTAAGATTCTCCGATCAACTCGTTCTGTTTCCAAATGAGAAGCGGATGGAGGCAGTGAGGGTGCAGGAATGTGGCTTATAAATCACCATGAAATTAGCAGGCGGCGCGCTGGCCTGGCCCTCGGAAGCGCTTCCTGCAGATTCTTTGTTCTATCTGGTTTCCATGTCTGTTTCCATCATACAAAAATCCACTTTACACGGAACGCTCAGGGCTGCTGTCATTAGATGAAGAGGAGAAAAGAGTCTGAGTCCCCCAGAAAATAGTAACAACAATGCTCACAACACAAATCAACAGCGATGGCGAACGGGAAGTTCATTCCCATCACTTGCTAGGTCTGCTCTCCGCTGCCTCCTGTGGGGATCTCTTCGTTCTCCCTGCCTCAGTTCCACTTCCCAGCCAACTGGAGGTAGGGGCTGGTGCGCTCATTTTGCAAGTGAGGAAGCAGGCTCATCGGGAGCTCCCGGCATCCTGGATCAAACACTGCTAACCCAACTCTGCCTTGGAACCGTCACCGTAAATAAGCATCCTAGAAACCCCCCTGCCCAGGTCGCCAACCTTCACTTCCCTTGTGTTCTTCCTTGGTGTCCACGATCTATGGCAGCCATTCCAGCCAACATGCTCAAGACTAAGGTCGCAGAATTAGAGGCGCATCGGGGGCGAAGGGGGATGGAGGCAGGAAAAGCTTTGTTTCAGGGTCGCAGGTCCTAGGCACCATGACTTTACTGTAAAATATCAAACAAGGGGCGCCTGGGTGGCTTAGTCGGCTAAGCGTCCGACTTTCGCTTAGGTCACGATCTCATGGTTAGAGGGTTCAAGCCCCGTGTCGGGCTCTGTGCTGACTGCCAGCTAAGAGCCTGGATCCTGTTTCAGTCTGTGACTCCCTCTCTCTCTGACCCTCCCCTGCTCACGCTGTCTCTCTCTCTCTCTCTTTCTCCTAGAAATAAATAAAACATTTAAAAAAATAAAATAAAATAACAAACAAGACTCCCGGTTATCATCATCCTCACCACCTGCGCAGCCCTCCACCTGCCGGGTGTGATCCCAGAGAAGGAGTGCCTATAAGATTGAAGGGCTTTAGGGTGCCAGGCACAGTACTGCTTTCATTAGGGAAAGGGAGGTGTGGCAGAAGCCCTCCTGATTCTCAAGTGATCCCAGGTGGATCCCAGGTAGCAGACACCGTTTGCTCTTGGAAAAGAGTATGGGTCCCTGAGGAGGCTCCTGGCAGCCTCAGATGGCCAGGTCAGGCAGCCTGGCATGGGCGCATGAGTTTACCTTACTCCTCTGGCCTGAGCCTGTGGCTCAAGCAGAGAGCGTGACCAAATTCTCCCTCTGCATCATTTCAGGACCTCTCTGGGCTGGTTTGGAAACGGTATGTGGTTTTCCCATGAAAAGAAGAAACAAACACACAAAAAAGCTTTTTTATATGAAAAGAAAGGTCACTTTGACAATTGTAAGATGTTAGGTCTGCTTCCAAAGCATCTCCCTTCCCTTGTTGAAAACCCAGAGTCATCATTCTTATGCACTTCACAGTTTATAAACACTGTAGAGGCACGCTGCTACTTTTACCACCTGGCTGTGTCCACACCCAGCTGGCAGTTCCCCTGAAGGGTTGGGGGGTAGCTCTGGCTCGTAGGCAACCGGTCTGGCCCACTAGCTACTTCTTGGGGGCCAACCCCAAGGACTCCTGATGTTACAGGGCACCAGCCTAGGGTGAGTTACAGCAAGAATTCCTACTGGAAACGCAGGGGAGAGTCTGTGTGTGCGAGATGAGCTCTGATATGTTGGCATTGGCCGATTATATAAAAATCAGCAACTCCCCCCGCCCTTTGAGGCTCTGCTTTCTCATTGGGAAACTGAAGACAATAGTACCTGTATTTCCGGACTGAACGTTTGTGATGCAAACTGCGCTTGGGGTCTGCGCGCTCCAGGGTTTCCATGGGGGGGCGAGGCCTGCCGGGAGCTGTGTATACTGGTCTCACGTGATAGGTGTCGTTACCGCGACGATGGAGGTGCAGGGCGGGGTGGGGGATACATGAAGATCTGCGACCCTCCAACCACCACCATGGGTGTTATGTGTCTCTGAATTATTCAGTGGCCCGTCTTGAGGGCCCCAAAGGAACTGGTGGGCTTGACCCCTCCCTGAAGAAACTCCCTGTGATGGGTGAAGGCATGCTTGGGCAATGGGTCTCAGAGGCCCCGAGAAGCAGGTTATAACTGGACGGGTGCAGGGTGGGGGCGGGGAGTGGGGCCGGGACTGGGCAGCGTTGGGAAAATGGACAAAGTCCCCCGTCTGGCTGCCACTCAGCCTCGTGGTGGGGGCAGAGGCTTCAACTCTGAGAATTTTTATAACCGTTCTCGTTCGGAGTGCCCGGGGGGCTCAATCAGTTAAGCTTCCCACTTCGGCCCAGGTCATGATCTTATGGTTCGTGGATTCGAGCCCCGCGTCGGGCTCTTTGCTGACAGCTCAGAGCCTGGAGCCTGTTGGATTCCATGTCTCCCTCGCTCTGCTCCTCCCCTGCTCCTGCTCCTGTCTCTCTCTCTCTGTCTCAAAAATACATAAACATAAAAATTTTAAACATTCTCATCGGCGTGCCCTCTGTGACGTGGTCAGGGCCGCAGCTGTTTCTACTACTGCGGCTGCTCCTGGGAACAGCACCTCCCGCTTCACTCTGCCCTGAGCCACAGCAAAACGCAGGAGCCAGAGGAGAGGCGGAGCTGGTGGGGGGGCGGGGCCGGAGGAGGGGCGGGGCCAGAGAAGGGGCGGGGCCAGAGCAGAGGTCTCCAGGGGCTCTGCTGAGCCTGGAGCAGGCAAAGGGCCAGAGGAGGCTGTCATCCTGGCCCGTCCTGGCCTGCGGGAATCCGCAAGGAAGGGGCTGTTTCTTCAGAAACGAATCGCCCTCTGCTCCTTGCCTCCACGTCCAGGCAGGCTTCTGGGGCTGCAGGCTCGGTTCTCGCATGCACTGTATCAGAAAGGTCACCCGCCTGTCCAGAGGGTGGGTGTCAGGAGCGCGGGTCACCCCGTGTGGCCTGCTGCCCTGCTCCCGCAGCAGCCGGCAGAGAGGCCGGAGACTCCGCTCAAAACCCACATTTACCTGGGCTCTAGGTCCTGAGCCTTAAAGGAACAGGTGCCTCATAGGTATGCGCTCCTAATAAACATGGCATTGTGTTTTGCAAAACTTTCTGTATGAACCAAAACAGCGTGAATGTAGGGGTTTTCCCAAAATGACACGGGCTGGGAAGAGAGTGAGGAGCTCATGGCCTGGATGCCCTTCTAAAATCCTTTTGAAAGGCTTATTTATTTGAGAGAGAGCATGTGCACAAAAGCAAGGAAGGGACAGAGAGGGAGGGAGGGAGAGAATCCCAAGGCTCCTCTCAGTCAATGCAGAGCCTGACGCAGGGCTTGAACCCACGAACCTCGAGATCATGACCTGAGCCAAAACCCAGAGTTGGACACTTGCTTAATCAACTGAGCCACCCAGGTGCCCCCCACTTTGTTTTTTAGAGAGAGAGACAGAGAGCAGGGGAGGGTACATAGTGTGTGGGGGGAGAGAGAGAATCCCTGCAGGCTCCACGCTGTCAACTCAAGCCTGACTTGTGGCTTCATCTTGCAAACCATGAGATCATGACCTGAGTGGAAATCAAGAGTTGGACGCTTAACTCACTGAGCCACCCAGATGCCCCTGACATCATTTTTATATAAACATTTTGGGCACAAAGATAAGAAGCATTTAGAATTTAGAGCTCTTAAGTGGGGGGGAAAAATCACTCCAGTCCTCAAACTATGAATATTTTAGCTTCACGAACTCTGTGTATGTGATATTGACCCCTGGCAAACAGCCTGATGGGCTTGTGTCAATCGATGACAGTGTTACACCAGACTGTGGGGTAAACGCACCAGGCCTTCCTGGGAGAGGGATGTCCCCCAGCCACCGTGGGCCATCGGGGAGGCTTCATGCTTCTTTGTTTAGCTGTCAATTAAGCAGCCGTTTATTAAAACAAGTATCACAGGACCTAGGTTCAGGTCAGTTTCCCTCACAGGATTGGGGCATTTTGCATCCACGTCACAAGTGTGTATTTGTCAAGTTTCCGAGACAGATGGGTGACAACCGATGGGGACCCTGCTTCTGGCCACATGTCACAAACGTGTCCAGGTGGGTAATTTGTGGGGCAGCAGGTCTGCTCTGCGTGTCCCCAAGGCGGGAGGAAGGGAGGCCCTCAGCAGGCATCTCCAGCCATGGGGACACCTGGGTCTGGGGTGCCAAGGCCAAACCCCACTTGCTCCATCCTGGTGTCCTCTGGGACTTCCTGTCCCCGTCGTGGGGGCTGGCTTCCCACTGCCTCCTGCACACACGGGGCCCCTGCAGTGTCCCCGCCCCGGAAGCCGTCCCATAGGCCTTCCTGCCAAGCCTAGACTCGGGGCCACCACCTGGCCCCCGGCACAGACAGAGGAGGCGAGCTGGGGAGACATCCTTGCCCCCAGGGCCTCCGGCTCTGTGCAACCTCCCCAGGTCGAGGGCGCACGAGGGGACGCTTCTTCTCTGGACATCTCCCCTCTGGGGAGCTGACCCATGGACTTCAAACACTTTGTGGCAGGGGTTGCAGGTGTGAGGTACCCGGGGGCGCCCTGGGTGCCAGACTGGGCTCACCCAGCAGAGACTTGCAGGGCAAAGCCCCCGCCACCCCCATCAGGACCAGGAGACCCACGGTGCCCTGGCCACTGGTAGCAAAGAGTCAGTGGGACCGCCAGGCAGGAGACAGGTGACCTCGAAGGGAAGCGGGTTGGTGGGGCTGCAGATCCCATGCCTCCCTAGCCGGCTCCTGTCTCCAGACGCAGGCCCACTGGGCTGGAGCAGGGGAAGAGGTGGGAAGGAGCCCTCCCTTGTCTTGGGGGCCAGGTCTCCGGGAGGCCCTCTCCGGTAGCCGCGCTCCACACACAAGATGTGCCTGGGGCCCTCACTTTGGGATTCGGTTAGATGGGTGACCACCCATGGCCGCGGGGGCATATGGGAGCTCCTGGATCCCGTCCCTCTGTGTCCAGGCATCAGGACAACTAGGTGCTCCTGGAAATGTCACAGGCAGGCCCATGGCTTCAGTTGAAAGTAGATCAGAGACAAAGAGACAGGGGGTACCGTTTGGGGCAAACAGAGACCAGACACCTCTCCCCCGGTGTGTCCCCAATGGTTCTGCAGGGGTCTTGGGGTCTGCAAAGCCCGCCTGGCCTGGGACGGGGTCCTGCCCTGTGCTGACCGGGCTCAAGCAGTTGGGGGCCTGGGCGGGACCGTGTCCCCCTCTCGCCCGCTGATTGGCTTGGGCTCTTTTCTCCAGGACAAACTCAAACTAACTGAATCCCTGCCAACTTGTTAACTCTGGGTCTCCCTCTAGGGCACGCTGCTGCACGGCCACTCTCTGTGCCTAGCTCTGCTCCCACAGACAGCTCTGTCCCTGAGTCCCTGTCTGTCTGTCCTCCACGGAAGATCAGATGACAGCAGAGCCCCAGTACTCTCCGGGACTTGAGGGGAGGAGCCCGCATGCTCGGGGATGATGGGAAGTACCTGGCGAGCTCAGAGGGAGGTGGCAGTGTAGTGACCCAGCACGGGGTGGGGTCAGCATCTCCTGCAGGGAGCGGCAGGACCTCCTGGTAATGAACTCCTGGGACGTGGTTCAGGCGTTCACCCTCGGGCTCTGAGGATGCGCCCTGAGCTGCTCACCCTGGCGGCACCCTCTGCCCCGCCCTGTGACCTGCCTGGGTTCGCCTGCCGGCTCACGTCCCCATGTCTGCCCCAGCTGGTGCCCTGCGGCACTCCCCCGCACCCCCTCCCCCGCAGGACAATTAGCAGCTCCTTGTCACCCTCCCACCTGCTTCCCCCGAGTGCCACTCAGCACATCCACCTTGGAGCTCAGCAACGTCCGAGAAAAATCTAGTCTGTCCCTCAGCACAGGGACCCTGAAGGACCACACTTCCCAGGAGTCCAGGGCTGGGATTTGAGGGGCACGTGCATGGGTAAGAAAGCTCACACAATCCCCCAGACCAGGCAGGTGGCTTGAAGGAGACAAGGACTTGCTGACTGACTGGCTGACTCAGCCTGTCAGGGGCAAGGCCATTCCTGAGGACCCTCAGCTCTGCTGAGCCCCTACCTCCCCGACCTGCCGTCCAGCCAGGCCCCGGGGTTTCCCCTGTGAGCACAGTGATGGGGTCAGGCTGTTCCTGCCTCATGCTGATGGAGAAACAGCCTCGCCCTCTGCAGACAGCAGCTTACCCGTGTTACCACCCACCATGTTCTGTTTCTCAAGTCGGAGGATCTGGCCCCATTAGTTGTTTCTCCCAAGATGCCACGGAGGATCCTTCTTGGGGACTCAGTCTCATTTTGTGCAGCTTTCCAAGGCCCCTCGTCCATTTGTCCCACACTTGGGCTGGCAGCGGCCATCTCCCAGCAGGTGACTGCTCTGGAGAAAATAACCCCGTCAGCCTTTTCAACCCAGTAACCATCACGTAGCAGGAGCTGTTCTAGGTGCTGGGAATGCAGAGACGCATGGAATCGTGTCCCAGAGCCCAGGGAAAGGGCGAGTTCTGTCACCAAATCGGAGCCTTCTGGGGGAAGGTCCACGCAGTCACCATGAAGCAGGGTGTTGTAATCGAGAATCCGGATGCAGGATTTCACCAGGGAAAAGCAACACATGCTTTATCTCTGGCAGTCGTGGGGCAGCAGAAGTCATGGCAGTGAGAGCCACCAGGTGCTGATGCTCTGATAAGGGCCGCACAACTGCTTCCTGGGGGGCATCTTGCATACCTTCCGTTTCTATGTCTGCGTTGTCCGTTCAGGTTTTAGACGCAACCCAGGAGTTAAGGAGACTTTCCCAATCATCTGTTCTGGGTGTAAGCGCCCCACCACACCTCTGTTTCCTGGGCTCACATCAGATGGCAGCAATCGCCAATGACACGGACAGCAACAGCGATCTAGGTTTCTCAGCCCGGCATGCGAGCCCCTTCCCTGGAATTACGGGCACAGCTCAGCGTGTGGGCACACCCTTCCCTGTCTTAAGAAAGGGTCCAAGGTCTCATTAGCTACCAGGGGTGTGTGTGGTCTCCCCAAAGGCTAGCATGGCTGCCTGTAAACTTGTGACAAGTAGCAGATACGGAGCAGAGACTCTTGCCAGAAGGAGCAGAGGGAGAGGGGAGTGTGTGCACGGCAGGACTCTTATCCTTTAGGAATCGGGTTCCTGGATGCAATGTGCAGAGAGCTAAGCAGCGTTATACAGCACACACGGGGGGGACATCGCAGCGGGGTTCGGTTCTAAATGAGATGTTAACACCCTGTGATGGCAGGTACTTCCTTCTTTTCCTGAGAATGGCTTCCTTCCTCTACACAGTGCGCCGTATGGGGACCACGCAGCCGTTACATCTCTGTCTGGTAAAGAACAGCACGCACACTTGGGCTTTGTGCACAGGGCACTGATCTTTTGTCTTTGCTTCTCGTGCTCAGAGAGGACCACACCCACTGTTTGCAAAGACCCCAGGGTGTTGGGCTCCACCTCTGCAGGTCCAGGGTCCTGTCCACACCGCAGAGCTCACGCTCCTTCACATCTGACAGTGAGGAGAGCCTAATTCAGGAAGGTGGACGCTTTCTCCGGCTGCACGAGGTTCGGTCGTCAGCAGGCAATTATCTCTCAGATAGGTGTTCTTCAAAGTCTAATAACGGGCTAGATTAAAATATTTCTCAAGATGACAAATACGCCCACATCTGATAAAATGGGACGCCAGTGACCTCATAAGTCCTGGGGGCGGGGCCTCGCCTGAGGAGGAGATGTGCTCCCGGGAGGCGGGCGGGGCATGCGGCAGCGCCCACTGTCGGTGCTCACGTGCCTGCTGCACCCCTGCGAAACGTGTCCCATCTTGACGAGGCCAATGAGGGACGAGTGTAAATCATTACATGTTGATAAGCAAGTGCTTTGGAACCGGGCAGACGTAGGTAACCGCCCCGGGGTCACAGTCTGCATTCCTGCCCCGTTAGACGCCCACCAACACAGGGGCTTGGCCAGTAGACGCTCCAGGGCTCTGTGTCCTCACCGCACCAGCAGGGCGCGTTCCCACAGCAGCTCCTGCAGCCACAGCCCCCAGGGGCCTCCACGCTCCCCCTGCCCACGTGGGCCATTCCCCTCTGAGTCCTTAAGCCCCCATCTGGGTGACGCACTGCACCTAGGACAGAAAAATACAGTTATTCCTGGTCTCTTTGGATTGTTTCCAGATAGGTCTACCACCTCTCTACCAATCTGTCTTCTATCTGTCTGTCTGCCCGTCTGTCCATCCATCCATCCATCTATCCATCCGTCCATCCATCTATCCATCTGTTGGTCTATCTGTCCATTTATCCATCCATCTATCATCTGTCATCTTTCATCTATCTACCTACCTATGATCTATCCATCATCTATCTATCATTTATTATTATCTATCATCTGTCATCTATCTACTGTCTATCAATGTATCTATCATCTGTCTGTCTCTCATCTATTATCTATCATCTATTTATCAATCTACTATCTGTCTATGTATCTATGATCTATCATCTGTCATTTATCTACCTATTATTTATCATCTGTCTGTCAACTATCTATCTATTATCTATCTATCATCTATCATCTATCAATCTACTATCTATCCATCTCTTATCTATCATCTGTCATCTATCATCTACTCTCTACTACTATCATCTGTCATATCTACTATCTATCTACCTATTCTCCATCATCTATCTCTCCATCTATCATAGGTCAAAACCATCAGCCTGAGAGAGGAGCAGAGGCAATAGTAGCCCAGAAGACAGAAAACGCGAGTGTAGGTAAGGGGCTCAGGGAGCCTGTTTTAACTGTGGTTTCTCTCCAGTGGAAGGGGACTGTAGAGAGATGTAAGAAAAGAGTGACACACTTGAGACAGTAAATATGCAGCTCTCCCCAAGGGAAGGGCGTGTTCTAGGGATGGTCCATGGGAAAAAAGAGGCAACATAGTTTGGGGCAGAGTTATTGGAGCAATGAAAGAACAGGCATTTTTTTTTAATAGGATAAGCTTTAATAGGAAAAAAACCTTTTTAACAGAATAACCTTCCTTACTGGAATATTCTAGATGCACAGTGCTGGGTCATGGCAGCGAGGAAAAGGGAGGAAGGGAGCTGGTGAAGACAGAAGGCTGTCGGAGACCCTGGGTGTCTCATGGCGGACGGGGAAGCCACAGGGGTGAGGAGGGAGGACACGTAACTCTTGCTCCAGAGCTGTCTGTCTCTGATTTGACATGGACCACCTCACCCCACATTTCCTTACCAACCCGCTTCAGAGGGTCTGTTCCCCACTGAAGAAAAGGACCAGTAAGACCAGCAGTGATGACGCTACCCCTTACACTCCCCTCACACCCCTTCACACCCCTGCCTCAGACCAGAGGAGAGGTGACCCCGATGAAACTCCGCCCGCTGGGTTTCGTATTTTAGACAGTGCCTCTTCACTGCTCTCCGTTTGAGTTCCAGAAAGACAACTACAGAGGGGGAGTGGGGGCCATCTGGCTTCTCGAGGGGTACCAACCGTTCCCACCCTAATCCGTGATCATGCCGTGTGCAGAGACCTGGCCCGAAGCTCTGCAAGAATTACCCATAACCCCTGAACAGAACCCACGAAGCCCCCATGCCCCAAACTCTCATGGGAACTTTCTGAACTCAGAACAGCACTGGGGTTCTTTCAGGCAAAGCCGCACACCCCAAGTCCTCCCTGCGAAAGACCTCTGTGGGCTGGCGTGCTCTGAACGGCTTCCTGACATGGGCCCAAGTGGCGGATGGAGCTGTGCTCTCCAACCTTCAGGAGCCTGTCCACGTCCATCGGATGTGGCCCGTGTGACAGTGTCCTCCCTGGAACACCGCCAATGTCACCTTTCTCAGGAGCACGTGGAGGCAGCACATAGCCTGTTTCTGAGCACACATGGACATTTAGGGGTTTAGGTGGCTCCCATTAAATCTGGCTGCCCAAAACCTCAACACACTTCTGGGAGGGTCAGCCCAGGAAATGTACAGTCTGGGATGGTACCTGCTATCACACGGGCGAATCAGAGTCTGTTTCTCAGACACCTGCCAGCATCATGGAGGTTTCATGGTCCCCTCCCATGGCTTGGGGATCGCGGTCGGGAGAGGGTGTAGTTCTGGTCCTTGCCCTGTGATCCTGCAACGTGGAACCCCCTCTCCACATCTCCGCAGGTCCCTGTCAGCAAAATGCTGTGCTCGGGGAAGCGAGAGATGGTTCACAGTGGGATGAGACACCTGGATTTGGGGGAAAGGGTATCAGCTTAGAACTGAGAGTCTCTCGCTTATTTGGGGGGTGATCTTAAACTATAATCTCTCTGCATCTCAATTTTCTTTTGTAAAATGGGCGTACCAAGAAATGCCTACCACATAAGGTTTCACGTGGGTTAAGTGAGTTAAAACATATATTTAGAACAAGGGGTCCCACACAATTATGAGTTCCTGTCATTACTTGTGATCTGCTTCTAAAGATAACCAGGGCCAAGTGCAGAGGACAACATGCAGTTTCCAGCAGACTCAGGAGCTCAGCTGGGACTCAGGTCTGAGGGGCTCCAGCCCTTGCGTTGGGCAAGGTTGAGCTCCTCTCCTCTCCACCGTGGCTTCGGCTCCACCCTCTCACTCCATGGCTCCCGGGAACCCTTCTCAAGGTCAGACCATCGTCATGGTGTCTGGCCCCGTATGTCTGACTTCTCACTTACCTCTCCCTCTGGACAGCAGATGGAAACACCAGAAGCCAGGCCAGAGCTTAGCCGTTCAGTTCACCAATGGACCACACGGATTCAGGGAAGTTTGCCCTCCCATTTCAGGGATGGCCTCTCCGTCCGCCCCCATCCCACAAGCCAAGAGCCTGGGCTAGGTTCTGGGACATCTCTGATCACTTTCTCTATGCGACCAGGCCTGTCGTTTCCGGGCCCGAACTACCTCCTTAATGCTTCTCCCCTCTTCCGATGCTTCTGTCCGCAGAAGAATCTCCACCGTGCCCTACACTGACCTGCAGTCTCTATTACAGATCCATCCTCACACATCAAGAATGCCCTCCCTTCCCTGGCCAGCAGAGCGACCCAAGAATGATCATGGCTCAGTGGATCAGATGCATCTGCCCAACGTCCCACCGAGATAGTGATGTGGAGCCGGGCCATGCGCTCATGTGCAAGAACCTGGGGAAGAACATTGTCAGCCCCCACAGAAGATGGCTCGCCAGCCCGTATCTGGCACATTCCAGGGACAGGGCAGTGCCCTACCGTGTGACTGACACAGCTCTCGGTCGGGGGTGGCGATATTCCCCATGATGTGTCTGGAAGGGCAGTTTGAGGCCACATCCAAGGGTCTGGGTGCCATGCTTGGGCATGCCGGTCACCTTCAGGAAACTGAGACCACAGACAGCTGCCTATCACCAAGATGTTGTGCTTCATCTATAAACACTAGCAGATTTTTACATGTACAGTTTTCAACCCCACGGTGTGTCAGGTGAAGCCTCATAAAACTAATAAAAACCAGCTGGAAGTAACAGCTCATCCCCTCCATGCTCAGCATTGGCTCAGAGATGCAGGACCGCGTGTGGGATAGAACACTCTGGCACGTCGACACCTGGCTCCAACCGGGGCAGCACAGCACGGAGCAAAGAGCCCAAACCTCCCTGGGTTCAGGCACAGTTCACTGCAAGTTTAGAGTGAGGGCTCGGAACATTTATACTCTTATCTGAGCCAGTGTATCTGCTTCCTAAGAGTGATGAGCTCATTTTTATGATCTTGCTTTTGACTTATAGACTTCCCATGAGAACGTTATCAAAAGCCCATAAATAAGTGTTTATCTCTGTCTCCAACATGGCCCAAGTTCTATGGAGCTGGAAGTTAAGTGAAGAATTAATTTCTGTATGTCTGGGTAAATAAAAACATACTGCCCCTCACAGAAGTAAAAAGACCTTAAGAGACACATCCTGCATCTGGCTGGTAAGTCTGGGAAGGACATCCACTTTCAGGAGACAACCTACTTGCTGTTGTGTGAGCAGAGCCATAGAATGTACATCTGTGAATTCGACACTCTTCCCTTAAAATATAAATTAACTTCTGATGGTGTCAGCAGCTGTGAAGTACCTCATCTTGTAGTTCTTTAAATCTCTGGGCCTGTGGCATTCTCTCTTCGGGATCATTACACATGAAATCTCGTAACAGAATGTGGGTTGACAAAAATCATTATGACTTTGCTCTGACCCTGATGCTGCCTCTTTAGTTTTAAGCCCCCCTATTTGTCAGAGATGATATAATAAAGGACCAGCAGAGGAGAAGCGGACCATTAACTTCAGATTTTCTTTCTTTTGTGACGTAGCCAGGAAGCTGTACTTTGACGTGTATTCCACAACTTTTTCTCATTTTTTATAATGTTTATTTATTTTGAAAGAGAGAGGGCATACAAGTAGGGGAGGGTCAGAGAGAAGAAAAGAGAGAGGACCCCAGACTCTGTGCTGTTGGTGTAGATCCTGAGAGGGGGGCTTGAACTCATGACGCATGAGATCATGACCTGAGCTGAAACCAAGAGTCAGATGCTCAACGGGTGGAGTCACCCAGGTGCTCCTCATTTTTATTCACTAATGAATTCATGTTAATTTTGCTTGTGACTTCCTTCTTTGACTAATATTGTTTATTTAATTTCTAATTATTTGAGGATTTTCCAGATCTCTTTCAGTTACTTATTTCTATTTAACCAATTATTTCTAATTCTGCCCCAATCAACAAATATATTCTGTGTGATTTAAATCCTTTTAAATGTATTGCAATTTGTTTTAAGACCAGAATGCTGTCTGTTTTGAGAAATGCTCCACAGGGACTCAAAAGGAATGTGTCTCCTCCCGTTTTTGAATGAAATGTTCTACAAATGTCAGGTCAAGTTCATTGTTCAGGTCATGTGTATCTGTTCTGATCACTCCTCCGTGGTGAAGGAGGGATATCTGGCCCTAAATACTATGAGATGTCTGATCTTGTGACACCCAAGGTCAGACAGACTAGAGGAGTTCTGGTTTATTAGCCACATATACTGACATCTGGGAAGAGGTCACCATGGACCACACAAGACCGCATGGGGTGGAGGGTACTGGGAAGAGAGGAAATCACCAGGGGCTGTGGCTGCAGGCTTTGTTGTTGTTGTTTTGTTTTTTTTTAATATTTTTATTTATTTCTAGGAGAGAGAGAGAGAGAGCGTGAGCAGGGGAGGGTCAGAGAGAGAGGGAGATACAGACTCTGAAATAGGCTCCAGGCTCTGAGCTAGCAGTCAGCAACAGAGCCCAACGCAGGGCTCGAACCTACAAACCGTGAGATCATGACCTAAGCAAAAGTCGGACGCTTAACCTACTAAGCCACCCAGGCATCCCGTGGTGGCTGCAGGCTTTGTAATGAGGGGAGAGCGGGTGGCATATTGGGAGAGTATGACAGACTTGTTGGAATAGGCTTTCAGGCTGGCCAGGTGTAGCCGGGATTCCAAAGGCCTGGAGGGGTGAGGCTCGTCCAGCTTGTGTTCGTGGGTACATCCTTTCCCTCATCTTCTGTTTCTACCTTATCTCCATCACTGACAGTTTGTATCCAGTCTTTGTATTTTAACTAGAGAGATTATACCATTCATGTTTAATGAATTGTATACCCCTGCAAGCAAGATCCAGAACATTCTGTCCCCACAAGGGTCCTTTGTGCTGCCCTTTGCATCTCATGTTCATCTTCCCTACTCTGACGCCCACCTGGATTCCAAGCAAACCTACTCCACTTCTATATTTTTGTTATTTCAATGATGTGATGTAAATGGAGTTACACAGCAAGTGACACTCGGGGCTTTCTTTTTTCACTCATCTTGTTCCCTAAACAGACTTCTGTCTCACTGCACATATCAGAATGTCAACCCTTTCTATTATGACATAATATTCCCAGGCTGGTTGAAATACCTGCTTGTGGAAGGACCCATGATTGTCTCCATTGCCTTACCGGTATGACTGAAATGAACATTCAAGGCTTTCCAGTGAACACAAGTTTTTATTTCTCTGTGCTAAATGCCAACCGTGATGGTTTATTGAAATCATGTGGTAGCTGCATGTATAGTTCTTTTTTAAAAGATACTTACTTCCAGGTTGTTTTCCAGAGTTACTGTACTCTTTTGTATTCTTACCAGCATTTGATGATGTTACTATTTTTTTAACCTCGTCGATAAGTATGCGATAGTAAGTATGCATAGTTACCCCTATATACACTACTATGTATGAATACTAATGTTTTCCTGATGGTTAATGATGCTAAACATCTTTGAATGAACTTTTTGCCATCAGTGTCTCTTCTTCAGTGACAGGTCTCTCCATATTTTTCTCCCCAGTTTCTGATTGGATTATTTGTTTTCTTCACTATTGAGTTTTGAGTGTTCTTTATGTTCTCGATACAAGTCTCTTCTCAGATATGTGCTCCACGATATGTTTTTTCATCCCCAACACAAGATCTCTGTTTTGATGCGGTTCAATGGAATTAACTTTCTTTTCAATATATTATATTTTTTGTGTCACACCTAAGAATTCTTCACCTGGTCCTGGATCCTGAACATTTTCTCCTACATTTTTATCCCAACAGATTTCTAGTTTTACATTTTAACTTTGTGATCAAGTTTGAATGAATTTTGTCATAAGTTGTGAGATTGATATTGAAATATTGGAATCTGTTTGGCTGTAAATGACTCGCTGCTCCAGAACCATGTTTCTACACCTCCACTGGTCATTTCCCCACCGTTGTTGAAAATTACTCAGGCACACATGTGTCAGTGGTGGGAGCTCTGGGTCCTCCATTTTGTCCTGTCAGTCTAAGCATCTACCCCTTGACCAATAACATGGTCCAATTGACACCAACCTCTGTAATCAACATGACTATATAGCAAGTCTTGGAATCTGGTCAAGTGATTCTTCTCATTTTATTCTTCTTTGTCAAGATCATGTTAGCTCTTCTAGTTTGCTTGCCTAATTAATCTTGCTTACAAAAATTTTTTTGAGGATTTTGTTCAGAATTGTGATAAATCTGTATACCAATTTAGAGAGAGTTTACATGCTTCCTATTTTGAGACGTCCAATTCACAAACACGGTTGTATTTATTATAGCCAGGATAACTTTTTATTTTCTCTGTGATATTGTCAGGGACACTGTGTTTTAAACTTCTGTTTTCACATATTCTTTGTTAATATATAGTTATGCAATTCATTTTTGGGTGTCATCTTGTGATGGCAAACTTTTAAAAAATATATTTATTAGATATGAGACTTTCTGTTGTGATTTTTTTTTCTGGCTCCTTAAAGTTTTCTTTTTTTTTTTTTTAAATGTTTTATTTATTTCTAGGAGAGAAAAAGACAGCGCGAGCAGGGGAGGGTCAGAGAGAGAGGGAGTCATAGACTGAAACAGGCTCCAGGCTCTGAGCTGGCAGTCAGCACAGAGCCCGACGCGGGGCTCGAACCCACGAACCGCGAGATCATGACCTAAGCGAAAGTCGGACGCTTAACCGACTAAGCCACCCAGGCGCCCCTGGCTCCTTAAAGTTTTCTACAGACAATTAAGTCGTATATAAATAGAGACAGTTTTATTACTACTTTTCCAGTGTGTAAGCCTCTCATTTCTTTCTTTCCTTTTTGCAGGGGCTAGATTTTCCAGTGCTGCATTGAACAAGAGTGCTGAGAATAGACATCCTTCATTGTTTTCAATTTTAAGGGAAAAGGAAGGGATCGCTATTATTATGTTAGCTATAGATGTATCCACTTTAAAATAAATAAAATTTTTTTTAACAATTATTCATTTTTGAGAGACAGAGAGAGACAAAAAACACAAGCAGGAGAGGGGCAGAGAGAGACAGGGAGCCACAGAATCTGAAGCAGGCTCCAGGCTCCAAGCTGTCAGCACAGAGCCCAATACAAGGCTCGAACCCACGAACTGCTAGATCAAGACCTGAGCCGAAGTCGGACACTTAACCGACTGAGCCGCCCAGGTGCCCCAGATATATCCGCTTTCAATAAGCACTTTATCATATCAAGGCTGTTCCCCTCTATTTCTATTTTTATGAGAGTCTTATAATGAATGAGTGTTGTGTTTTCTCAAAGGCATTTTCTGCATTAAGTCATTTTTCTCATTTAGAACATTAAACCAGCTTTGAAGATCTGTAATAAATCTCACTTGGTTGTGGTGGGTCTGGGGTATAATTGTTTCTATAAAATGCTGCAAATGACTTGCTAAGTCTTGAGAATTTTTTGCATCTGACCTCATGGTAGGTATTGGTGTTTTCTACTGTCTTTGGTTTTTGAATCAAGGTAATACTGGCCTCATGAAATGGGTTTTCTACTCTTTCATATATTGCAAAGAGATTGTATAAACTTGGCGTTAATTCTTTAAATGTTTTGTAGAATTTTAAAGTGAAACGATCGGCACCTGGAGATTTTTTTCATATGTTTGTTTGAGGACTTTCTGATCAAAATGTTAATATAAAATGTGGTTCGGAGAGTTATCAGGCTGTCTATTTAATCTTGGTTGAGTTTTGACACTGTGTTTTGTGAGAAATTGGTCCATTCTTTCTAAATGTTGAATTATGAGTATAAAATTATTTCTAGCATTTTTTAAATCCTTTTTGTGGCGTCAGGAACTGTGGTAGGAACTCTTCATTTCCCTGATGGTGGTGATTTATGCCTCTCTCTTTCATCTTTGTCACTTTTGTTAGAGTTTTATTGGGTTTATGGTATATTTTGAAGAACTAAGGTTTTGTTTTATGGTTTTCTACTGTTTCCCTGTTTTTCATTTCACTGATTTCTGGTTTTATCTTCATTGTTTCCTTCCTTCCACTTGCTTTGAATTTATTTTGCTTTCATTTTTGTGGTGTCTGCAAATAAGAACTGAGGTTATGGATTTATGACCTTTTCTTTGCTCTAATGTAAGGATTTATGACCGTACATTTCCTTCTCTCCACACCACACTGTAGCTGTGTTCCACAGATTGTGATTTTTTCTTAAATAAAAATTTTACTTAATTCTACATAGTTTCTTAACTTCCTTTGACATGTCTTGTTGGTTCATGGGTTATGTAGAAGCCTGTTATTTAATTTTTAACTGTTTGCAGTTTTCTTATTATCTTTCTGTTACTGATACTCAGTTTGATTTCATTAGCATCAGAAAATATACTCTTCGTGATTTCAGTTCTTCTAAATCATATAGATATTGTTTTATGGGCCACTATTTTTCTGTCAACAGATGGAGTGTTCTATAAATATCAGCTTCACATCGTTGGTCAGATGTCTGATATCTTTGCTGTTTTGTCTTGTCCAAAAGTCCTATCCATTGCTGATTGTAGGATTATAATTTTTGCTTCAAGCACTGAATACGATTGAGGAAGCTCATGAGAAGTCAGATGGTCTGTTAGATGTCCTCTCGTTTTGCACGTGCTAATGTCCTTCCCTTCCTGGGGCTCTAAGCCTTCTATGGTCACCTTCTTCCCGCTCAGAGAGCTTCCGATTAGTCATTCTATAAGGCTAGTGTGCCAGCAGGAAGCAGTCCGTTTTCCTCTCTCGGGAGCGTCTTATTTCCTTCTAATTTCTGAAGAACAGCTGACAGGGATTAAAATTCACAGGGGAAGTTCATTTCTTTCTGTGTTTGCCAAATGGTGCACCACAGCCTTCCAGCCCCTAAGGTTTCAGATGGGAGCTCCACACCCCCACCCCGCCCTCCACTCCCTGAGAGCAGCACCTGTTCCCTCTGGTGCCTTTAAGACTTTGTATTCACTTGTCACATATTTGACCATCACATCTCAGCATAGAGCTCTCCGGGTTTATTCTGTTCATTTCCCTCAGCTTCTTACTTTATAAGTTTTCATCTTTCATCAAATTTGGGAAGGTTTTAGCCATTACTTCCTTGACTGGTTTTCCATGTTTCTCTGCCTGGAGCTCCCCAGGACCAGGAACTTCCCTCCTCTGTCCGTTTCTCTCTGCAGTGAGTATCGAGCCCTTTCATTCATCTGCCCACAATGCCACTGCTGCTGCCACCCTGATGCACCCTGGAACTCACCGACAGAGTGTCTCTGATTTCAATAAAACTGATATCAATGAATGGATTCTACATTTTTCAGTTCTGTCAATGAATTTGGCCTTTGTAGGGGTTCCCATTTCTTTTTGCTAAGATTGTCTTTCTTTTGTTTCATTTGTTATAAAGGAATTCAAAATCACGTGCTAGAGTGCTCTCATTGTGATTGTTTCAAGGTCACTGTCAGATAATTCCAACATCTGACTCCTTTGTACAGTGGTCGCTTCTCATTTATATTGTGATTTTCCTGGCCCTTCACAGGACAGGTAGCTTTCAATTACATCTTAGAAATTGGCTCTTTTTTTTTCTTTAATTTCCAAAATGCTGGATCCTACTTAACCTCCCTCAGCCAGCAGGTCATGTCTCTGTTGGGATGCAGCTTGAGCACTGGGAAGGCGTGAGTGCTCAGCCTCCCTGTGGCCGTGCCAATGCCCAGCACGTGGAGCAGAGAGCATCACGTTGCCGCAGACGAGGGCACACGTCCCACTCCACCTGGTTCTGCTGTCACCTGCCTGGTGACGGCAAGCATCAATTCACAGCATCTCACTTCCTTTGAGTAGGGGTGTGAGGCCGCATCCTGCCGGCCTCTGACGGCCCCAGGGAACGGGAGACGAGACCTGGCCATGGTGTGCCATCTGTGTCTGCCTCCCACTACCCAGCCTGCCTTGTTGAATCTGAGTGGAGGGTCAGGACTCCCCTGGGTTCCGGGCTCCGCTCCTGCCCAGGAAAGGGGGAAGCCGAGTGTGGGCCACTCCTCAAAACATCTTGTCTGAGTCAGGGGGGCGGAATGGGGGCCGAATCCTTATGGCCATATGACATGGGTCAAGGAAAATATGGTGGGGCCCTCTGGGAGTTTTCTGGGACTAAATTTGTCAACGTACATCAAATGTCTCCTAAACACTTTATGTATTTTGTCCACTGTGTTTCTCAGAATTGGTCCTAATGCACAGTCCAAAAGGAAGCGATGCTGTATTCCCAAAGGTGGCCATTGGAAAATAAAACTGTCATGGAAAATGAGACAAACACAATATGACAAATGACACCAGGTGATTAATTACATCTATAAGAAGAAAAATGGAATTATGAAAATCTATTAAAAGGCTCCCAGCCATATGAGAGGTATTCATCCCAGAATATTAATCAGGAGGAATTGAGGCAAAGTGGCTGATAAGTTACGATCTGGGCACATAAAGATGCGTGTTCAGGGCACCTGGGTGGCTTAGTCAGTTAAGCGTCTGACTTCGGCTCAGGTCATGATCTCATGGTTTGTGGGTTCGAGCCCCACGTCAGGCTCTGTGCTGACAGCTCAGTGCCTGGAGCCTGCTTCTGATTCTGTGTGCGACTCTCTCTCTGCCCCTCCCCTGCTCACACTGCCTCTCTCTCTCAGAAAGAAAAAAAAAGATGCATGTTCTCCTCTTGAGCTGTTGGTGACCTAAATCCAACAAGTTATAGGACCCAACCTGATAAATTAAGGATAAATTAAGGAACTGAGTGTCAGAGCCTTCAAGGCTCCGGTACAGGTAAGTAGAAGCATCAGTCAGGTCGATGACGTTCTCAGTGGGCTCACCAGGAGAGGTGGCTTTCTTGTTCTTGTTAAATGGCCACGTGGGTGAGGCAGGGGTTTGGACTTTCCACTGGACACACAGTACTTGGGCCTGGAGAAGCTCCATCTCTACCTCCAAGAATTTGCGGAGAAAGAAAGAACACAAGATGATCCCACAATTCTTAAATCTTCAGCCGCAGGTACCAACAAGCATGAACCTAATTCTGTGCAAGACCATAAAGAAGGCATTTTGAAAAAAAAAATGCTCTGTTGTTCTGGTTTCTATAAACATTTTCGGTTTGCGCTGCCTAAGCAGGCTAAGAAACCCAGGTTTTAACTGCAGATAATCCCTCTTTTCTGTATCATAGATCCTGAAAGATCATCAGAAATGCGGTCAGAGTTTTACAAAGCACTTCTGAAAATCAGTAACTTGTCCAGACTCATGGTCTGATCGCTAACTTGATAAGCCAGGAGGGCCGTAAAAGTAGTAGCGACAATGCCACTGAAATTCTCCTGCATTTTATGAGCTTTTAACACTCTTAAGAAATAGTACGATGTATAAATAATGTCACTGTTCCCAGCAATTTAAACTTGCTATACAAAGGTGAGAATGTGGTTGGTCCACGAATGTGCTTTGTACCTCGTTTAAACTTGCACCAATTTTCTCTGCTTATGATAATGAGAGAGCTGAGTGCATGTTGGTATTTCAGATCAGTGGGAAGGTCTGTTCGGAGCACGAAGATACTAAGTTGGCTTCTGAGAAATGGCGTGTTCAGACACCGCCCGACGCGAGGAGTCCCAACGTGTCCAAACCCCCCTTTTATTATGTGTTCGAATGCCTTCTGGAACCTGCAGGGGTGAATAATGCTTCTGGCAACGGCACGGCCAGTAGGTGGGTGCAGTCCTGACCTCCACTCTGTGGAATGTGGTGTCTGCAGCCTCGGCACGCGGCCCGATTCCTTGAATCACCGCACTTTCAAGGGAAAGGAACGCATCAGCTTCCTGCATTCTCTGTGGAATGTGGGAGAGGTGTTCTCGTGCTTTCCGTCCGTCGTGGTCCCAAGGCCTTGGGGCATAGAAAGGACTTAAAGAGCGAGGAATCAAGATGTGTCCAGAGACTCATGGAAGATGAGGTCACCTGGGGGCGGCGGTCACCATGACATCACAGGAGAAGAGACACCTCATGGAGAGTTGGGAGGATTCGTGAGCCAGGGTCCTCACTTCACCTAACACGTGAGAAAGGGTACAGATGTGATGGGTGGCTCACAAGTGGGCTCCATAGTCTTGGGGGGTGAGCAGAGTGCAGTGATATTTGTTAAGTTTATTTATTTATTTTGAGAGAGAGAGAAAGTGGGAGAGACAGAGGGTGAGAGAGAGAATCCCAAGTAGGTTCTGTGCCATCAATGCAGAGCCCGACTCAGGTCTCGATCCCATGGCCACTGAGATCATGACCCGAGCTGAAATTGAGAGTCAGAGGCTGAACGTCCTGACCTACCCAGGCACACCGAAATTATTTGTGTCCATTGCACACCACAGGTGGTACTGTGATGTAGATTATAAGTGGGTGTTCTTATTTCATCTTCCAGAACACCATGTGAAGTAAGCACTCCTCTGTACAGTTGAGAACACTAGCTTGGAAGCCTTACATAACTGGTCCCAGCCATATCCATGAAAGAAGAGATTCCAGAATCTGAGCCGGGACCTCCCTGACATCTCACGCTATGTATTTGTGGTTCTTGTTTTTAGATGTATAATTCCCCAGGGACATATCATGTATGGATAATAAAGGGAGAGGATAAATTAAGAATACATCTGACATACTATCTGTGTATATGGGGTGAGGAATGACATGCAACTTAGGGGGCGCCTAGGGGGCTCAGTCAGTTAAGTGTCCGACTCTTGATTTTGGCTCAGGTCATGATCTTAGGTTTGTGAGTTCAAGCCCCACATCAGGCTCTGCACTGACAGCACAGAGCCTGCTTGGGATTCTCTCTCTCTCTCTCTCTCTCTCTCTCTCTCTTTTCTCTCCCTCTGCTCTTCCCCTGTGGCTCTCTCTAAATAAATAAATATTAAAAAGATTTAGAGGGGCACCTGGGTGACTCACTCAGTTAAGCATCTGACTCTTGATTGATTTCAGCTCAGGTCTTGATCTCAGGGTTTGTGAGTTCAAGCCGCACGTTGGGCTTTGCATTGGCCCGGTGGAGCCTGCTTGGGATTCTCTCCCTCTCTCCTTGCTCCTACCCCCCTGTGTTTTCTCTGTCTCCCTTTCTTAAAAATAAATAAATACTGGGGGGCGCCTGGATGGCTCAGTCAGTTAAGCATCCAACTTTGGTTCAGGTCATGATCTCGCAGCTCATGAGTTCGAGCCCCACGTCAGGCTCTGTGCTGACAGCTCAGAGCCTAGAGCCTGCTTCAGATTCTGTGTCTCCCTCTCTCTCTGCCCCTCCCCTGCTCATGCTCTGTCTCTCTTTCTTGCTCAAAAATAAGTAAACATTAAAAATTTTAATGATAAAATAATAAATATTAAAAAAATTTAGAACTGCAACTTAGATTCTTGATTACCTGATTACCGCTGAGTCCTACAATATTTCCAAAATTAAAATAACACTTTGCCACATAATTTCTTCTCACACATGTCTCACACTTGTTTCTAGATCCCGCACCATTCTACTCTACGTGTGTATAAGCAGGGAGATACAGAATCTGAAACAGGCTCCAGGCTCTGAGCCAGCTGTCAGCACAGAGCCCGACATGGGGTTCGAACCCACGAACCGCGAGATCATGACCTGAGCAGAAGTCAGACACTTAATAGACCTAGCCCCCCAGGTGCCCCACAAATTGATTCTTAAAAGTAGACAAAGACTTAATAAAATATGGACGCTAATATAATAATGGTTTCCTGTGCTCAATACACACAAAAGTATGCTCCTCTGAAATATTTTCAACTAAATGCAAGTTAAGGTCTTAAAGGGACATTACTTCACACCCTTCTGGATGACAAAAATAGTTTTGAAAGTGATTTCTTGTGGGTGTAAATCCAAAGTCCATCCCCTCAGAATCCTACCAGAGGGTGGACGGCAACAGCGCTTTGGAGACATAATCCAGCATACGTACCACTGAAATTTTAAAAGGAAGACACATATACTGTATCTTTCTTGATAATCTAGTCTTCTGAATGAAAAGCCAGGTTGTGTGAATCGTGTGTTGCATATATTATATAAATGTGTAGCATCTGTATGGCTGTTATCCATCTGTATGTTGGTGTATGTATGCATATGTAACTATTAGTCACATATACACATAAATACATATGTGTATATATACATACATAACACATATCTATAAGCATCAATAAGAATCAATCTTTTCAAATGTAACTATTCCGGTGGGTATATAATTGTGCTTTGTCTTTGTATTTCCATAATGACTCATGATGTTAAGCATCTTTTTTATGTGATTATTTACCATATGAATATCTTCTTTGGTCAGCATTTGATGCAATCTTTTGCCCATTTTTTAAAAATTATTTTTAATGTTTTATTTATTTCTGAAAGAGAGAGAGACAGCGTGAGCAGGGAAGGGTCAGAGAGAGAGGGAGGCACAGAATCTGAAACAGGCTCCAGGCTCTGAGCTGACAGCACAGAGCCCAACACAGGGCTTGAACCCATGAACCACGAGATCATAACCTGAGCCAAATTTGGATGCTTAACCGACTGAGCCACCCAGGCACCCCAGCTTGTGTCCATTTTTAATGGGAGTGTTTTCTCACCTTACTGAGTTTTTAGAAGGGTCCTATTCCATAGTTTTAAGTGAACAAAAGGAAAATGAAATAGCTGTGTATAGCTTGAATTCATCTGGTGAAGAATCTTATGGAAAGGTACTCACTTTGCTGTTCACAGAGTTCACCGGGAATTTGGAGGTATCAATGGAGGGGATGAGAAGACAGAGAGGGTCAGTACCAAAACAATATATAAAATATGTCCGAGATTGAAAAGAAAACCAAAACAGTGAGGCGTTATAGGAAGACAGTCACATAAACTTGTAGAGTGGTGCATGAATGCATGATTGCCAACATGTATAGAGCAATTATTCAAGGTGTTGCAATTTCAGAAGGTTTTTACAATTTTATTTGCATTTTCCCGTGTTGTTTGATATTCTTAAATGTGTGTCCTTGCAACCAGATTTCATTGTCAACAAAACAGAATAGCAATGCAGGTGACGTTGCAGGCCCCGGGGGGACAGTGTTGGCTAGTGGGAGAGGCACACGTGTGGGGTTGGAGGAGATCAGACCACACAGGGAAACCCAGCACCACCATCCAGGGATGGCCCCGTCCACTGGCCTCCCCCCTCTGTCAGGGAGCTCTGGGCTCCTGGAGAAGCTGGAACACAGCCTCGCTGCAGAATCACCTCATTTTCCTGCTGGCACATGCGGCCCTTGTCTATAACCAAACTTCCAGAAAATTAGTGACTGTTTACCCTGCAGGTTCACAAAAGTGTGGCCTCCATCGAACTTTTGGGCCTTGACTCTTGGATTTTCCTCGTTAGTCAGATCTTTTCTCTCCCTAGCTAGTAGAAGTGCCTGTGTCTAGATGATTCACTCACCAAGATTCTCAGTGACTCATCTGTTTGATTAATAATTAATCAGGAGAGCTCCTTCTTAGACACCGCGGCGGCAGCTAGATTCAAGAAGTTAAATAAACACCAGGACGTAACCCGGGTTGTTGGGCGTCTCCCTGCATTAAACTGGGTGATAGGAACTTTTGGCACAAAACGTCTAAAAACCCCGGAGGTCATAACTGAAGGCGACCTTGGAGGGCATCACAGCTGACTCTAAGATAGAGCATTTTATGAGTACTGTGTGCACAGCAGTGTTAAAGGTGCTTGACCAGAACACATGTAGCTATTTTATTTTAATAGAGTAATCAAGAGAGAAAACAGAGGTGCGACAGAGAGAGGCAGAGGGAGAAAATCCCAAGCAGTCTCTGCAGTGTCAGTGCAGAGCCAGTCACTGACCTCGGATGATCTTGGAGACACTAGAAGCACCTGAAAAAAAGCAAATACTTCTGGGAGAATATTACATGTTTTTAAGCCTCACATTACAAATATATATTTTGAGGGGCGCCTGCATGACTCAGTTGGTTAAGCAGCCAACTTCAGCTCAGGTCATGGTTTTGCAGTTTGTGAGTTCAAGTCCTGTATCAGGCTCTGTGCTGATAGCTCAGAGCCTGGAGCCTACTTTGGAGTCTGTGTCTCCCTCTCTCTCTGCCCCTCCCCTGCTAACACTCTGTCTCTCAAAAATGAATAAATGTTAAACAGTTTTTTTCCAATGGACAATTTATTATAAAAAATAATGACTGAATCTGACTGACTTAGAAACAATAGAAAGCGGTTAAAGTCTTAAAATCAGTAAAATATTGAGGCTTTAATCAAAATAGATACACACATTGCATATGCACATCGAGAAACCCAGATTATCTCTGAGCCAGATACTTACCAGGAGAATTTTCTCAAATTTCTGGAGCTAGAAATTTTGGGGGTTTTTGTTTTGTTTTGTTTTATTTCTATATTTTTTCCCTGCGAGTCCTGGACACAATAGAAACTCTATTTTAGACCGAGTGTTCTTGGGCATAGAAAATTAAGGAAAACCTTTCTATTTTATGATTGCGTAACATTGATTTTGCCAATAAGGAAACAATATGAAAAAGCTCTAAAGAAATATTAATTCGCTCAATCCCTCAGCTTATATAAAATCAATAAATGAGGATCGGTTAGGTTTGAGAGTTCACAAAGAATTAAACGTTTGTAAATTCATTAGCATAATTAATTAGTCATTAACGGACAGAAAGGGAACAACAACCACATGACCATTCTCAATGTTCGTTCCCAAAGGACAGAGAGAGGAGGGGACTCCCGTGTTACTTGGAGAGGCTTCAGCAGGCAGCAGACGTCAGGGTGACCTTCCAGACGCCTCCTGGTTGAAGTCAGGAAGGAGACGTGGGTCCTGCCGCCGGACGCCAGATGCCGCGCATTTACAGGCAGGTTTCCTGCAGGGCCGACGGAGACAAGAAAAAAACATCGATATGTAATGACGTGGCTCTTGTGATCGGTGCCGCAGTGAACGTGGGAACGCACATGCTTAGATACTTCCTGAAAATCCTGATTTTGATTCTTTTGGACCCAGAAGTGGAGCTCCTGTATCGTGTGGTAGTGTTAGTTACAATTTTTTGAAGAATTCCTATATTGTTTTTATGGTGCTGTGCTATTTTGTAAAGGATTCCATTTTCTCTACATCCTGTGATACGCTGTTATCTCCTCCTCCCCCTCCTCCCCCCTCCCCTTCCCCTCCTCTCCCTCCTCCCGCTCCTGTTGCCCCTCCTCCTCCTCCCCCTCCCCCAACCCTGTCCTCCCTCTCCCCTCCTCCTGCCCCTCCTCCCCCTCTTCCTCTTCCTTCTCCTCCACCTCCCCCTGCCCCATCCTCCTCCTCCCCCTTCCCTCCTCCTCCTCCTTCTAACAGGTGCAAGGTGATACTTCATTGTGGTTTTGATTCCCCAGTCCGTAATGATGAGTGATGTTGAGCATTTTCCATGTGCCTGTTGGCCTTAGTCTTATAAGCAGCCAGCTCGCTAACGGTCGGCTCCTTTTCTGCCCGCACGCCCCAACGTCCACATGAGCTCTCACGAACACATCACTGCATATCAACTCACATAATATCCTTGATGCAGTTCCCCATCATTTTTTATCCTAAATATAAAATTCCATGTACAATAACAGGAACATATAGGAGAGAGGCAGCTGTGACTTGGCACATGGACCATTTAGAGTGACAATTGACAGACTTCTTCCCGTAAAAGGCCGCACAGTAAGTATTTGATGACTTGTAAACCAGGCAAAAGCAGCCGGAGACCAACGGGTCTGGCCGTGTGACAATAAAGCTTTATTTACAAACACAGGCCATGTTCAGCCCATGGGCCATTGTTTGTTGGCCTCTGATTCAGAGTAAAAGATCAACAGTGGCTTGGGGCCTGGCTCCGTACAGTGAATGCTGTCATCTGTAAAAACAAGTCCTGCTGGGCAGGGCCGGGGGTGGGGTGGGGGGTGAGTGTCTGGCACTGTGTTATTTTATCATCAGAGTCCACACGTGTAAGATGCATGAGTATCTGCTTTGCGTGCATTTGAACCATGCCTACTAAACACATCAGTGCGCAGACCATGCACCTGAAGCCCCTGGAACTTTAAGTGCCCCAGTCTGTGCTAAGGAATGACTGAATGTAAGACTGGCAAATCACCGGCCCCTCAGTGATTCTCCTTGATCTTGTCTTTCTTCTTAAGGCCCAGATCTTGCCCCGGGAACCAACCCCAAAGCTGTTTCTCTTGCTGTTGATTTTGCAGGGTGCTGCGGATGCCTCCCTCCCTGACTCCTTCGACACTCACCGCTGAGCAGGTCTGCGTCTGCCTCCTATCTCCTGTTGGTCGTTCCCTCCCTGTGGTCTCCCCCATGCCCGTCTGGTCCCCCACCTGCTGCTTAAATGGTTTGACCCTCATACCCTCCCACCCCTCTTCTCATTTCATTCTGCACGCTTCCTGAAAATCTTCAAGCTTGCCCGTTAGGCCCGAGTGGCAACATTAACATCTATACTCTACTTCAGACACCTCCTCCGGTTTCTGGCTAATATCCCAATAGCCAACATATTAGAATAACCCACTATGAGCCAAGTACTCTGTGCATTCTGGGTGTACAACTGGGTGAATCCTCAGAACCCTATAAGATAAGGTCTGCTACTATCCCAATTTCACAAATGGAGCAACAAGGTCTAAGAGAGAAGAAATTCGCCAAAGCCCTTAGGTGAGCAAGAGGCAGATGCAAGGTGCTGGCCGCCCCCTCATTCTGTTGGATGTGCCCTGCATAGAACCACCCCTCATTCCAGCAGCCAGGGGCGTCGGCCTGTCCCCTACAGCACCCACACTTGTCTTCCATCCCACCTTTGGTTTCCAAGCACCCTCGCACCCCCGGCTTCCCAAAGCAGAGATGCAGGTGAGATCCTCTAAGCCCGTTTCTCGCTCCAACCCCGTGTAGCAAAGGGCCCTTCAAAAAAGACACAGACAATGATCTCCCTTGACCTCCAGGGATTCTACCGCCGAGAAGGTGCTTCTCAAACTCACATTAGTGAAAGACCAGTCGGTTTTGTTTTTGCTCTTTTACAATTAATTCTCAGACCAGGAATAGGTCTGAGTCCACCTGCCGGGTCCACGGCTCCCACCATTGGACACCATCCAATAGAACTCCACCCATGTTTCTCCAGAGCCTGGTGAGTCAATGTCACTGACTGTGCACTTGAGTGTCACAGCAAGGTCAACCTGCTAAGTTCCCAACACATGCTGTTGAAGAGTCTCAACACTGGACTTATTTCACAGTGGCCTGGCCCTGGCCTGGAGGCCACCTTTTGGAAGGTACCAGTTTAGGGCTTAGAGTATGTGCTTGCATGAGGCTGGGTTTGAACACTTCCTGGGCCACAGAGCAGTGGTGTGGATTGGGGCAAGCCACTTAACTTCTTCAGGCTACAGCCTTACAAAATGGGACATCCATGGAGTTGCTGTTTCAACGTCATTCAACATAACACCCAGCACTCCCACTGATGGCCGCAGGTGGCGTGTTTATTTCTGACCTCAACCCAGACTTCTCGTCTGGGTTTTGCCACAATATTTAGCTTACATTCCTGGAGTCTCCTCTCAAAGGGCTTGACTTTTGCCACATCATTGGTGTTCTTTGGGCTTGACTTTTGCCACATCATTGGTGTTCTTTGGCTGGAATGCCCTTCCTCATTCTGAGTCTTCTGTCTCCAATGTCCCTCCCTTGGGAAAGAAGGAGTGCTCTCTAGAAAGATTTTTTTTTGGTCCAGAGAAGCTCTACATTCTTTTTGTTGGATGCTCTTAAATGTGGAACTTGCTGCTTTGTGAGGTCGTTTTATTTGTCCACTTGAGATGAAGACTCAGATGACCATGTACGGCTGACATGTATGAATGGATGAGTGGATGGATGGATGGATGGATGAGTGGATGGATGAGTGGATAGATGGATGGATGAGTGGGTGCATGGATGGACGAATGGATCAGCAGCATATTGGGATGGAGTTGAGTTCAAAACATCAATCAATGACTTCTATAGCTAAAAGTACAACTGTATATTAGGTGTCTGTCTTACAAAGGTCACTGAGACTAAGGAAGTTGCTATTATTAATTTCCAATGTTTTATGTGCCTAGTGTTAACTTATGCTAGAGGGACACACATGTGATTTAATCGAGATGGCTTCCAGCGTGAATCTAATACACAAAGTGCACTTTGGAGCTTGAAAAATCAGAAGCCACACAAGAGAGGGTACTGATTTGAGCAAAGACTTCACCGTTGCCTTATATTTCTCACTATGCAAAAATAGAAATGATAACATTGCACAGACTATGCATTTAAGTGCACACACATTACTGTGCCCCAAGGCTCCACTATTCTCATTAAACTATTCTAATAGCCTTTAAATTTTTTTTAATGTTTATTTATTTTTGACAAAGAGAGAGAGTGTGTGTGAGCAGGGGAGGGTTAGAGAGAGAGGGAGACACAGAATCGGAAGAAGACTCTAGGCTCTGAACTGTCAACACAGAGCCCAACACGGGGCTCAAACTCATGAACTGTGAGATCAAAACCTGAACATAAATTGGGTGCCCAACCAACTGAGTCCCCAGGAGTCCCAAGTTCCATCATTTTATACCCTTAGGTAAAGGGAATTCCATCCCTTGCTCCTCTCGGGTCTGTGGCCACACATCGCATCTTGTTCACACATCAGTTTACAGTCATTATGCCCCTAGCAACCCCTATGTCCTCCTTTATATGTTCAGCCCCACTTCTCGGGGTCATGACTGCATTAACTTCCCAAGGTCGCCATAACAAGCTAACACAAAGCCAACAGCTTAGAACAACAGCAGATTGTTCTTCTAGAGTCTGGAGGCTGTAAACCCAAAACCAAGGTATTGGCAGTCATGGCCCCCTCTGGGAGCTCAGTGGGAGAATGTGTCCCAGGCCTCTGTCTTCTGGTGGCTGCCGGCAGGCTTCGGGGTACCCCCAGCCTGGGGCTGCTTTCTCCCCCATATTTCATGCCCTGCTTTCCATGCCTCTGCATCTCCTTCTTACAAAGACACCTGTCATTGGGTTTGGGTCTCTCTCCAACACACAATGATCATATCTCAAGATTTTCACTTCATTACAGCCACACAGACTCTTTTCCCCAAATATCATCATATTCACAGGTACCAGGCTTAGGATTTGGACGTTATCTTCTGGGAGGACACATATCATCCTGCTACACCCACTTAGCATGTATTTATTTGCTCATTAATTCTCAGCCTCTGCGATGAGAATGTCAAGTCCATGACAATAAGGATTAAATGTGGTTTGCTTATATCTCTGTCTTGACCAACTTGATAAATATGCGTTGAATAAACAAAAGAAGAAAATGTCAACAAGATAAAGCAGTAATCGGCATAATGGGAGCCAAAAATTAGAAACAGCAGGGGAGGCAGAACTTGAAAAGGGGTCAGCCTTGCCTGTGTGGAGAAATGGACAGGAGCAGGAGCCCTGCGGTCGGGAGTGGCCACCGCTGTCGAAAGCTGAGTCAAAACCATCATGGAGTGGGGCGCCTGGGTGGCTCAGTCGGTTAAGCGTCCGACTTTCGCTTGGGTCATGATCTCGCGGTTCGTGGGTTCGAGCCGCGTGTCAGGCTCTGTACTGACTGCCAGCTCAGAGCCTGGGGCCTGTTTCAGTCTGTGACTCCCTCCCTCTCTGACCCTCCCCTGCTCACGCTATCTCTCTCTCTCTCCTAGAAATAAATAAAAAACATTAAAAAAAAAAAAACCCATCATGGAGTGGACCTCCTAGCGACCTGAATGTGGAACTTTGTTGGCGCGGTGAATGCTTCATGTCACAGAGATGTGTCTGACTGTGAGGCAGGGGCACCTCTCCTCTGGGATCTTGGTGGCCCTGGCCCGACCTTGATATGAACGACAAGATAAGACAGATCAAGAGGTAACAGTCCGTATCACTGGGGTCAGGACTCACCCCCTTGCTTTTTAGATTCCCGTGGGATCTCTTTCTCATTAGACCCATGGAATTGCCAGTGTACCCACACTGTACAGATTTGGTGGCTCATGGTGACTGGGGTCTATCAGTCTGTGTATTATCTCCAGACTCCACCTTTCAAACCGGATAAAAATTTTCACCCTCATTAGTTCAATATGACAATTCCAACCCACGCACCCTATTGCGATCACTTGTAACGTTGTTTTTCCCTCTGACGGTCTCTAAGCAACAGAATTTAAAATGATTCAAAAAGCTAAGTTCAGCCCAGTTTTCAGGGAAGCTGGCAAGTTCTTACATCAAACAAACAACACTTAGATGTGAACAAGTAATTAGTAGAGCCGTGTACTTTACTCAGGAGTCATGATTAGAATTTCTTTTTTTTTTTTAAGTTTATTTATTTTGAGAGAGAGCGTGCATGCTCCTGCAAGTGGGGAAGGGTCAGAGAGACAGACAGAGACAGAGACAGAGAGGGAATCACAAGCAGGCTTCGCACTGTCAACACAGAGCCCGATGTGGGCTGGAACTCACCAACCATGAGATCAAGACCTGAGCTGAAACCAAGAGCCAGATGCCTAACCGACTGAGTCTTAAACACTGAACAAGACCACAGGGTGCCATTTGCAGTCATGTGGTTATCTTTCTGGTAAAAAGAAACATCTACAAAATAATGTAAGTGCTTCGACTTTGACTACAAGAGAGGAGTGTTTCTTACCTGCAAGTATTTCAAGTGCATTCCCTTAAAACATTTTCCTGTGATTACACTTTAGCTCTTGGACATACACAAGGGAGATAATTTATATAACCCACATTTGACCTGGTACAGCTTACCAAATGCAATACTGTCCAATTTTTGAAAACACTTCCAGCCCATAGTACATCGGACTTCGTATCCATAGGGAAGTGAGATGCTTCCTTAAAACTTGAAAGATGCCCAAAGAAAGATGCTCAAATGTATGTTAAACAAATCAGTTCAGCAAGAGAGGTGGGCCAAGAGGCCATGTCGCCCATAGTCAGTTGGGCTATTGACAGGTAATTCCTAAAGCTCTTTCCTCCAGGGCCTCAGCGTCCCAGACCCCACGGCTCCATAAGGATTGTGCTGGGGCCATCACAAAGGATGGATTTCTTCCTCTTACCACTAAGGCATCCGCCCACGAGGTAGGGCTCAGAGACTTTCCAGAAAGATGTTCAGGAGCACAGACTCTGGATGGTTGAGTCAGGTGCCAGGTAAGGGGCTGACCCTTACAGAAGTGCGTGTGGGCTAACCTTGGAATTAGCCCCATTACCCCTTGACATTGAAGGGATCTTGGCTTCTAGCAGCGGAGGGGAGGGGAACAAAAACACAACAACAAGGAACAAAACAAACACAACAGCTTCCCGGGGTCACATGTCACATAGCAATGTGAAAACTGACTTCTGAATTTTACATAGTAACATAAACTACTTATTTGCGAGTATTTTACTGTGCATTGAAATCTCGGTGTTTCCTTTCCCACAGGACCCACTGGGCTAAATGAATCTGTGAAATCTATGAAGTGAGTTTTATTTCACCAGGTCTCTTCCTTTATTATGATGATGGTCTCTCCGCATGGCACTGGGTGCCGACCTTCTGTGCCTTCTGGCTCTCCACAACTGAGGCTTGTTACGAAGTGAAAAAACAGAGACTGCTTCAGAAATCACCCAGGAGGTGAAGGAAATCAAGAATACGAGTTCAGGTTGGATCTGAGGGGAGCCCGTGGGCTCACGGGGGAATTCCTTGTGTCCCCAAGGGGTTCCTCTGAGCCCATTGGGTGATGAGCTAACAAGTATGGCCCCAGGAATGCAATGGAAAGGCGAGGGTGTTCTCTCATCGGAGGACGTGTAGAGCTTGGGCAGACCCCCCTGGGTGGGGTGTTCGTCCATCACACAGATGGGAGCTGAGTTCACAAGCAGAGCCCAGGAGCTGAAAGACCCGAGAGAGAGCCATCACTTACCCCTAAAAACAGAGGAGCAACAAGCAACCAGAGAACATTCCATTTCTTCTCAGAAACCTACACAATGGGAGAAATGATGGGCACTTTCACAGGAAAGGAATCCTGAAACTGCAATTAAGTCAAATGCATATATAAAGCCGGTTCTCACCAAGAGCTTTACAGAACAGCTGATATGTGTACACAGAGCGTCTTGGATTCGAACAAGTTCAGACCGAACGCCATTTGGGCCATTTTGTTTTCTCCCCGCCGATCCGTGATCTGAGGCCAAGGAAAAGAGCATCAGGGTTGAACAGTTGCAGGATCCTGCTGGGAGTAAACAGGAAGACAGTCAGCTTCGCGGGAACAGCACTGACCACATCGCAAACTCCTCTGGAAGCAGCATGGTTTGGATCAGAATTAAAAAAAAAAAAAAAATAGATGTTTATCTGAAATAAACTGCAAACCTTCCAAACTCATTTTTATTTTTATTCACAGTTAACTAGCCTGGATGCTAGTGTCGTTTTCAAAGTAATAAAAAGACTATTATTTTCTGCAGTGATTAATTACTCTGGCAAGTGGCCCAAGCTTAAGTATTCCAAGTCCATTATTTATATAAAATGATATTAGTTGCTTTTTGGTTTTTTTAAAAGCAAGGAAATAGATCTTGGATTTAAAGAAAACTTGGCGTGGTCTGGGAAAAGATGAATAATAAGCATCTGTGAGGAAAAATAAAAACAAAAACAAAAATAAATAATGAGCGACCGTGTGTTCCAACCCCCAGAGTTCAAGTTCATTTCGCTCACTGTTACTCAGCGGACGTGAGGAAAAAAAAAGAGAAAAGACTCATCTGACCTCGTTTCACTTACTCCATGGAGCACATATGGGATCTGGGGTGGAAAGAGCTGGCTCGTGCCTTGGCCGTTCCCTTCCCGGGTGTGGGGAGTGCATGGCTTCCCTGGAGAAAACCAGAAAGGAGTAGAAACTCGCTGTGAAGAGGGACACCCAGGGCACGTCTGTGGGCGTCTTGGAAATCAGAGAGCAACTGCCCACATGTGTCTTTGTTTTTGCTGAGACTCCCCCCCGCCCCCCATCCTGGCAATCAGCTCATCTCTTGCCAATCACACAGAACCTTCCGGAAAGGGAACATCGATTACTTGGAGACTCTGAAAGCTGGGAAGCTTTGCCTTGGTCTCTGGTGAAATGCAGGGAGCTGACATGGCATCATCATACAGCTTGGTATAGGACACAAATATGCAGGTGACGATGATCACCAGCCACTTGCACAAAGTCACCATCCGTGACACAGGAAATCTATGTGTCGACCCCACGGGCAGAAGCAGGAGCCACATGGAGCCTGAATCGTGCATTTTGCCATGTCTTCAAACACCGTTTTTGGAATACCTCAGAGGTCAGGCAGGCAAGATATGGCTCAGTCAGTTGCCTTTGCATGTGCTGAGATGTGGTACCAAACAGTGATGATGATGGTGATGGGGGTGAAGTGTGGGGGGATCCAGAGTGGGGAGGAAGCTGTGGACCTCAGCTGAAGATCAATGGATGGCACCCGGGAGCTCTGGTGATTTCACGGATCAACACCATTGGAGCGCCCGGGGGACTCAGTCCATTAAGCATCTGACTCTTGATCTCCACTCAGGTCATGATCTCATGGTATGTGGGATGGAGCCCCACATCAGGCTGCCTGGGACTCCCTCTCTCCCTCTCTCTGCCCCTCCCCTGCTCAATCTCTTTCTCTCTCTCTCTCCCTCAAAGTAAATAAATAAACATTTTTAAATGTTTCTTTTTAAGGGAGAGAGAGAGGCCAGTGCCAGGCTTCAACTTACAAAACAGCGAGATAATGACCTGAGCCAAAGTTGGACGCTCAACTGACTGAGCCACCCAGGTACCCCAAAATAAACTTTTAAAAAAAGACCAACACTGTTAAAATCAAGATGTGAGGCTAAGGATAACAATATAATTATGCCTAATAGGAACAAATGTGAAGTTTTGAGTTAATATTAAAAAAAAAAGCACAGCTGTGTTGAGCATGAGTAGATAATCAGCCTGTGTTTAAGTAGATGAATACATAACAGGTGCAGGAATGGATGGGAGGGGAATTTCACGTGTGAGAGGAGAACTCACCCATCGGGCATTTGCATTTACAAATAGAACTTCTGAGAACGTTTTTCTGCGCAAACCCCTGAACATACTGCAGGGGCTGCGGAAGTCCACGCCGCCTCCCCACGGGCAAACAGAGTGTGCTGAGGTCTCCAAGGTTTGGGGAAGGGGCTGAGCCACCACAGCCGAGCTCAGAGAGGAGCGCAGTGGAGACTGCTGGGCGCTTGCCCCTGGCACCAGGCTTTGTGGGGGGTGGGCGCCCAGCAGGGAAGGAAGCGGAAGCGAGGAATGAAGACGCATTACCCTGAACCATAAACCCTGGACACACTCTGCTGAAAGTCACGTTCTCTTGCAAGAGTATCCTTGCTCTTTGCGGTTTAAAACTCTCCATGCGAGTGACCTCGTTGGCGACAGTGAGATAGCAGGGACCGGCCGTCTGAAAGGAAGTGCAGAGGGAAGAGGATGGGACATGGGGTCCAAACGTCCTTCGAGCCCCCGTCCCGCTCCCTCGAGAAAACGCCCAGACCACAGTGGTTCCCTAAACACAGCCTCGGGGCCAGCAGGCTGGGCACCGCCAGGTGCTGCTCAGGAGCGCGCCCGCCAGATCCCGCGGCTGCGAATCGGGGCCCCTGGGTGCCGGCCCTGCGGTCTGTCCCACCCAGGCTCCAGGTTCGTCCCACTAAACCATCAGATGCACCTGTCACAGAGGCCGTGTGCAGCAGAGAAGGCGAGATGCCAAACCCAGGAAGACAAGAACAAAGAAGAAACAGGGGGCACCTGGGAGGCTCAGTTGGTTAAACATCTGACTTCAGCTCAGGTCATGATCTCAGGATTCGTGAGTTCAAGCCACACGTCTGGCTCTGTCAGCTGTGCTGACAGCTTGGAGACTGGAACCTGCTTAGGATTCTGTGTCTCCCTCTCTCTCTGCCCCTCCCTTGTTCTCTCTCTCTCTCTCTCTCAGAAATAAGTAAAACATTTTAAGAATTTTTTTAAAAAGAAACAGATGTCGGGGTGCCCGGGAGGGAAGCAGGGTCCCACTCGGGCAGTGAGCCCCGCAGACACCTGCCGTTGGAGGCTGAGTCACCTGTGGGTGCGGCCCGGTAGGGGCTCTGGGGAAACCCTGAAAGAAGCCTGCTGGGCTGAAAGCATGTCCACAATTACTAATCAGAAAGCCGTTCGGAAGGCCCGGCTGCGTCCCAGGAGCCAAGGCTGGGCTCTCTCCTTCCCCTGGCCCCAAGTTTGTGCACACAGGTTATACCACATGTTTACAGCACACCTCCAGCCAGAGCACAGCTGAGGATGCTTCCGTCTGGCAAGGGGTCACTGTGCTGATCAGGGCAGAGAGACTGTAACTAATGACATGTTTCTCCCGTGCCAGCTCTGTCTTCTGCGGGCTCTCCCTGGACGGATGCAAGCGCCGTTGGGCACCGAATGTGAGCTCCAGCAATGGAATCAATGCCAAGTGAACTCTGTGAGAAGCGTGTCACACTTACAAACTTCTACACCTGGGGGGCTCAGCTGGTTAAGCGTCCAACTCTTGATTTCCACTTAAGTCATGGTCTCACAGTGCGTGAGTTCAATCCCCGCTTCTGGCTCCGTGCTGAAGGGCAGAGCCTGCTTGGGATTCTCTCTCCCCAGCCCTTGCCCTCCCTGTTCCCTCTCTCTCTTTCTCAAAATAAATAAAATAAACTTTAAAAAACTTAACACCTCTTTTGCTATTCATAAAATAGGATTGTAAGCATTTAAACACTTAAAAAAATTATTGAACGTTGTGATAACACATGTCAGTGTCTGATGAGCTTGTTAGGATGTGACCATTCACATCATTCATTCACCCAAGTCTTTCTTTAGGGGGAGCTCCCGGGGGCCTCAGCAGCGAGCGGTTGGTCAGAGCCTGGGATGATGTCAGCATGGACGGTGACCCGGAAGGTGGATGTGGTGGGGACAGCACCCGCTGGGGTCAGGAGGAGGCCATGGGCACCAGCTACCCTTCAGACAGAGGGCCCTGGAACAGTCACTGAAATGGCAAGTAGAAAATAAATGAAGTAACAGATTTGGTTTAACACAGTACATCTCCAATGTTATCATATCTGCACCTAATCAGCCTACAGAGTGAGGAATATCACATTTCCCACATTCCTTGGGAACTGCATGCTCATTTCGGGTGGGGTCTCACATTGGACCCTGAGTTCTCAGCAGGAAGCTTCCATCTGTGTCCAGAGTTTGTAAAATTCACAGCTGGAAAGTGGATTCACATACCCGGGCTTTCCAAAGGTTCTTAAAAAGTTTTCTAATAACTGAATTGAGCATCAGCTTTTTATTTTTTTAATGTTTATTTCTTTATTTGGGAAGGAGGGGCACAGAGAGAGAGAGAGACACCATCCACACAGAGCCTGACACAGGGCTCAAACTCCCGAACCGTGAGATCACACCCTGAGCCTAAATCAAGAGTCAGAAGGATGTGCAACTGACTGAGCCCCTTAGACGCCCCAAGCATCAGTTTTTAAATTTTTTTATGTTTTTTATGTTTTTTAAAATTTATTTCTGAGAGAGGGAGAGACAGCGTGAGCAGGGGAGGGTCCGAGAGAGGACGACACAGAATCTGAAGCAGGCTCCAGGCTCTGACCTGTCAGCACAGAGCCCAACGCAGGGCTCGAACCCACGAACTGTGAGATCATGACCTGAGCCGAAGTCCGACGCTTAACCCACTGAGCCCCCCAGGCACCCCAGCATCAGCTTCTTAAAGTTGGACCAATTGACGTGAACAGCGCATCCCATGCTTAGTCACTTGTTCATGCTTGTCCCAAGTGTGCGATGGTCACCTGTGGCCACAGCCTGTGCAGGGGGGTGGGGGACGGTGCAGGGCTGGAGCAAGAGCATCGAGAGGGAGAGAGACCCATCTGGAGAACTGCACCATCGCCGCAGAAACCGTGACAAGGGCTGAACCCAGGTAAACCCGAGGAGATGACCACGAGGACATCGCTGTCCGAGGACGATCAGGAGGACAGCCCATGGGCGCCCGCGGCAGAGGAAGGGGGGCAGCAGAGAGAAAGGCCAGGTCCTGGCAGGAGCGAGCAGGGCTCCTGCAGGGAGAGAGGCAGGCTTGCGTTTGGGGCACCTGCCTGGGCTGTCCCCACATGCCCACCAACAGGGCTCATTCTCCAATGAGACACGGAGGGAATTGTGAGCTTCCTGCAGGCAGCCACGGAAACAAGCCCGGCTCCGTGAAGACTTTGCAGAAGGGACTCAGCCCCTGAGGGTCAGACCTGCACTCAAACAGAGAAACCTAGCGTTTCAGACCCACAAAGTTAGGAGCAGACCCTGACTGGAGTTGCCTGACGCAAGGCCCACCGCTGCTAAGGCAATTTGGGAGACGGCCAGCCTGGGTTCAGGGCGACTTCTCAGTACACAGCCTCATCCTCATCTGCACATGTCACCTGCTCACAGCTGAAGGCACGTAAGCAAAAATGTGTGTGGACTGTGTCGTTTTGTCCCGATGAGCAGCAGTCCCGTGCCTTGCACACGACGCATACAGATGAAACACCCACGTGACGGCCAATCTCAAACACACTGGGGAAAGCTCTAGAAAGGAGATGTGGAATCATTTTTGTAAATGGTAACTGTCATCACCTAGTATAGGAATTCAGGGACACATTTTTGGGGGGCATAGCACTCGAGAAAGCCAAGTTTAAGGTCGGATTTTCAAATATCACATGCACTGACTGCGAACTCTTATTCTCTTGAAGACTTTTGTTGTCAATTATTTCTCCATGAAATGGTTTAAAAACAAAAAGAATTTTGAGCCTCCTGAATGAAAAGATTCCTCTCTGGTTTTATATAAGGAAATGAACTTCTTTCATGTTTATGGTCCTGTTGTTAGTATGAAATCAGGCCTGATTATCTGCAAACACCTCCTCAGTGCTCTGATCAGAGATAGAGGGGGAGGCAGAGGGGACCTCACAGAAGTTCGTATGCCCCTCCCCACCACCAGCGCAGTGACCAAAGCAGACAAAACACGTACAGCACAGGCAGAAGGAAGGGATCCCCAGTTGGTCCGAAACCAAGCCCCCCAAGAGCAAGGACTCAGAGGAGTTTGCATGTTCACAGGAGGAGACCTCCAGCTGTCGGCTGAGCGCGAGCTCAGAATCCATCAGGGAGAATTAGGCAACGACCACCAGAAGCCTGGAGGGCAAGAGTGATATTGTGCTCAGACCACGCAGCTTTTGTGCTTGGTGACAAGGCCACGTGGCCACCGTATGAGGCAGCAGCCCGGGAGGGGCATCCAGAGGGTAGAGGAGGTGATACTGCAGCTCTCAGGTATCGGAGAGTTCTTGTGTGGAATAGGATGGGGGTCACCCCATTCTGTGGGTCCCCAGAGTGCAGAGAAGGTAGGGTAGGACAGTTGCCAGAATTCTCACTTCCAGAAGGGGGGTGGGATAAGGACATCTCTTCTATTCTTCCCGCCACTGGGAACAGCAATCCTGGCATTAAGTCAAAGCTAACATAAGGAGGCATGACAGGTGCAGAGAAGGCGGGCCAGCTGGGGGCCTCAGGCACAGGGCGAGGTCTCTGGGGGTCTCTTTGCCTCATGGGCTCCAGACATGGAGCCGGAAAGGCCAACAGGTGCAGACAAAACACTCAAACAAGACCCCCGAGACAAGCCAGCTCTCTTCTGGCCAGAGGACCAGGGAGTGGGGGACCTCATGGGACAGACGGGACTTCAGTCACCACCCGCCCTGCCTGGCTGGCACCCCAGGAAACACCACAGCGCCCCCAGCCAGCCATCCCGTTGGGTTACGGAAATCAAATCTGTAACTTAAAGACTCCCAAAGAGAGATCGCCAGGCCCAGGTGGCTTCGCTGGAGAACTGCATGAAAAAGGAAAGAACTCATGTGGGTTGTGCACAGTCGCTCCCCGTTACCGGGGGCGGAGGGGACACATCCTCTTCATGAACTAGCACTTCCCTGAGAGCACCACCAGGCAAAAACAGCACAAGAACAGAAAACCTCAGAAGGATGCGGCCTAGGCATTAGATGCAAACATCCGTAACCAAACGTTAGCCATCGAGTCCATCACGCTTAACGTGCCGCATCGGGACCGGCGGGGACCTCTTAGAGCACATGCAGTGCAGCAGTGATGCGTTTTCCTCCTGAGATCAAGACCGTGCCTCTCCACATGTATGCGACATAGTCCTGGAGTTCCAGCAGGTAAAATAAGGCAAGAAAAAGAAATCAAAGACATAGATTGGGCGGGGGGGGAGAGGGGGGGAGGGTAGGGGAGGAAATACAACTTTCCTTGTTTGCAGATGTCATGAATTATCTAAATAGAAACCCCCCCAAAATCTATACAAACATGAAAATATTTTTTAAAAATCTCCTACAGCTAATACATGAGTTCATAAAGTGGACTGGAAATGCCAAGAAAGACAGTCATGTTTCTGTAAACCAGTGATGAACATGTGAACACCGAAACTTAAAATATAATAGCATTAAAATTGCCAGGAAAAAATGAAGTCTGTAGGAGTCCGTGTAGGATTATACGCTGAAAAGTGCAATGTGCTTCTGAAGGAAATACAACATATCTACATAAATAGAGAGCTTTATACACTGTTTCCAGACTAGGAAACTCAATGCAATGAAGACGCTGATTCTCCTCACATTGACAAACAGGTTCATTGCCATCCAACCAGAATCCAGTAAGCGTTTTTGTAGATAAACCCAGGATTGTTTTTAGTAAGGATGGAGAAGCAAAGCCGAGGGAATAGAACAGTCTTGAAACAGAGAATAAAGTGCAGGACACAAACACGACTTATTCTGTAGCTCTGTTCACCAAGATGGGGAACCCCTGGGGGGCTCAGTCAGTTGAGCGTCCAACTTTGGTTCGGGTCATGATCTTTGTGAGTTCCAGCCCTGCATTGGGCTCTGTGCTGACAGCTCGGAGCCTAGAGCTGCTTCAGATTCTGTCTCCCTCTCCCTCTGCCTCTCCCCCTGCTCACACTTTGTCTCTCTTCAAAAATAAATAACCATTTAAAAAAAAAAAGATGGGGGCCTGCGTCAGACAGACAGACACACCGATGAAGGAGCAGAGTGAAAGTCTGGAAATTGACCCACAGAGGTGAGCCCGACTGGTTCCCCGCGGGAACACAAACGTGGCTCAGTAGGGAAGGGACAGCCCTTTCCAAACATGGTGTAACTGGGCGACTGAACATTCGCAGAAGAAAAATTGAAGCTTGACCTAAGTCTCATACTTTATACGAAAATTAGTGCAGATATAAAACCATACACAAAACGTCCAGGACCCCAGGTTAGGCAGTTGTGAACCTGGACACAACGAAAATCTGATCCATAAAACACCATCCAGCCTAAGACCACGTGACTCTGGGACAGTAGTTATCAAGCCAGATGCTGGGTGAAGGGCCAGACAGCGAGGCTGAGGAAGCCTTCAGGTGCCGTCTGCCTACCTACCCCTGCCCCTGCCAGGAAAGCCCCGTTGACAGGTGCGTTAAGAACCGCCCACCAAAGTGGGGGCTGGGATTGGACCCGAGCTCTCCAGTTCGGAGATGACAAGCATCTGCATAGGATCCCGTGCGCCGGCAGGTCTGGGACAGCCATGGCACATGACCCACTGGAGAAGTTACTGAGCCTCGGCTGGGGGAAGTAGGGGAGGGGCCGGCCATAGGCTGGGAGACTGCAAGGGGAGACGGCCCCTCGGGGCCCAGGACTGACTGTCTCCATGTTCCATGCCACACCTATAGCCATCCCTGAAGGGAGCAGTCACACAGTGGATTTGGACGGTGATTATAGCCCGTGACTTGCGTCCCGCAGGCCCCCACTCTCCTGGCAGCCTGTTGTGAAAGTCCCCCTGGAGGCTGACCACTGGGAAGTCCTCAGGGGCAAGCGGTGGCCAGAAGCTTTGTCCCCAGCAAAGCTCTTCTCGGTGTCATCCTGCCTGAGTTCCTGGGAACCCAGCGGTTTCCAGATCTGGGACACATTGTCCGTGAAGCACAGGCTTCCCCAGAAGAGACACACTCTGAGAATTTGTGCTTTGCTGGTTGAAAACTGCAGAGGCCCGGTGCCGGAAGACCCTGCCCGTTAGCGGAGTCTCCAGAAAAGGGAGCAGGGCTGGGGATCTCTGACACGCAAGGGAATCCATGCCCCAGAGGATGTGGCTCCGATACGGTCTTAAAACACTGGGCCTGCAGTGCTAACACATTGCTGTAGCAAGCACGATCTTTTACCCTGAGAGGTCAAGATGCGCAGGGAATTGTCAGTGTCACATGGGCAATTATTCTTTCTCCTTAAACGTAACACTCCTTCTCCTGACATGGAAGCCACACACGGTGGCTTCTCTTCAAAGCCCAGAGCATTGACGGGGAAGAACGAAAAGTCGCTTGATCACAGAGAGACCCGACCTCAGCCAGGTGATCAAGGTACATTGACAGGGACGAATCACACCCACAGGTCATGCAGAAAATGACATTGCTGGGGTGCCCAGGGGGAGCTCAGTCGGTTAAGTGTCTGACTTCAGCTCAAGTCATGATCTCGCAGTCCGTGGGTTTGAGCCCCACGTCGGGCTCTGTGCTGACAACTCAGAGCCTGGAGCCTGCTTCAGATTGTGTGTCTCTCTCTCTGCCCCTCCCCCCCTTCAAAAATGAATACTTAAAAAAATGTTTTCAAGGCATTAAATATTTTTTAATGTTTTATTTACTTGAGAGAGAGAGAGAGAGACAGCGTGAACAGGGGAGGATCAGAGAGAGAGGGAGAAACAGAGTCTGAAGCAGGCTCCAGGCTCTGAGCTGTCAGAGCAGAGCCCGATGCAGAGCTTGAACCCATGAACCGTGAGATCATGACCTGAGTTGAAGTTGGACGCTCAACCGACTGAGCCACCCAGGTGCCCCTAAAGACATTACATATTTTTTTAAAAGAAAAGAAAAGGACATTTCTCCTCTGTGGTCTCCCTCTTCCAAATCCACAACCTCGGCTGAAGCACTAGGAAGACATTAGACAAATTGCACTTGACAGACGGTCTACAAAATACCTGAGGGCCACTCAAAACTGTGAAAACAAACAGAAGCCATCAGAGAAGTGCAGATTCCAGCCTAGAGAAGCCTAAGGAGATGTGAGGAGCATCAGGCAGCATCCTGGATCAGATTCTGGAACAGAAGGACAAGGCATTCGGGGAAAACCAGAGACCTGAATGGGCTTCCGACGTTACTTCATGTTCATCCATTAGTACTGGCCCGTTCATTGCATCAAGCGTGCTGTATCAAGGCCAGGCATTAACAGTGGGGGGAAGGGTGCGGGAGAATAGGGGACCCCTCTGTATTATCCTCGCAGGTTCCCACACATCTAAAACTAGGCTAAAAAATAAAGTTCACTTAAGAAGTAATCTGGGCCCGTGGCTCAACCAAATGCTGAGGTCTCATGGGACAAGGGGAGGGAGGCTGCTTCCACCAATCCTTGCACGTTCCCTTATGAACAAGAGGCAGGCAGGGGGCGCCTGGGGGCTCAGTCGGTTGGATGTCCTACTGTTGGTTTTAGCTCAGGTAATGATCTCATGGTTCGTGGGCTCAAGCCCCGTGTCAGGCTCTGTGCTGACGTTGCATACTCTACTTAGGATTCTCTCTCTCTCCCTCTGTCTGCCCTTCCCAGCTCTCTCACTCTCTCAAAATAAATAAACTTGTAGAGTGCATTGCACAAGCTAGAGGCTGACGGGCACCACAATTACACGGCGTGTGGAGCTCCATGCTGTGCCCACCATTCACGCAGCCCTCCGACCCCAGGGTGGTCAGGCCATCCGCTTTACATACCCTGTGGACCCCCAGCCCCAGGAGGGTTGCTTGGAGCGTAGAGCAGGGGTTACAAAGTGTGAGCATGGTTCTAGATGTGCACCATGCCCTCGCAGGCGGACCCCTGGGCACTGAGATGTGGCAGGTCCTCTGCCCTGGACCTCCGGCAGGTGTGTGCGTCTCCAAGAGGCTCCCTGAGGGAGGCTTGGTGGGTTTGGGGGACAGTGACAGGAAGCACCACGCCTTCCAAGCCCCTGTGCGGACACTCCTCTCTCCTCGAACAGCCCCAGGCCCCCACCTCCCCTTCTCCCACAGCCACAGCCACGCTCTGGAAAATCAGTGTCAGCTGCTGTCTCAGTAGGTGAGTATGACAGCTTCTCAGGGACCCACAGCGGCCCCTCCTTCCCAAGCCACTGACCTCGGTTGTCCCTATGGCCCCTGCCCTCACCCCTCCCTCACCACCCTACCACGTGGCCCCCGGGAAACCTCATCCAGAGCCCGCCTCCTCTGCTTGGAGCCCCACATGCTTGCTCCGCCCTTCCCCTGCGGTACAGGTGGTCCAAAGGCCCTGAAGGACCTGCCCCTTGATCCCCTGACTACAGATGTGCGGTCAGCTCCCCACCCGGCCTCCCAACCAACGCCTGCACACAGACCCTGTTCCGCCACCCAGGCGGCCTGTGTGCAGGGACGTACCCCATTTATGCACAGGTGCGTCCATGCCCCGTTTATGCACAGGTGCGTCCATGCCCCCGTTTATGCACAGGTGTATTCCACAGCAGGCCCTCTCAGGCTCCTCTGCCCAAAGGTGCCTGTACCCTTACCAGGCTTGATGTCCTCTCCCTCATGCTCCCACCTGAGCCGCCACCCCAGGAGGCCAAGACTCTTTGCCTGTTTGTTTCACAGACACATCAGAAGGCCGCTCCGGGACACGTGAAGGAAACACTCTGGGAGAGGTAGCTATTGGTCCCTGTAGGAGAAGCATCAGGGGTCCAGGCTCGGGTTCCCGGAAGCCTGGTCACTGCACACAGAGAGCATGTTTGGCTGAAATTAGGTGTGAGTGTGATTCCCTGGCAGTGCGCACAGGTACAGAAAACGGAACAGAGCCGCACGGCGTCTCCAGGGACCTCGGGTGCAAATGGAGAAAGAAGTAACCCACCGACGGATGAAGTGAAGTGAGTTTAAAGGATCCAAGGATTCAGAGACATAGAAAACGTGCCTCAGAGGACATAACACGCCCAGTGCACGTGAGCTAATCGCATCTCATGACAATTTTCCTTCCTAGTCTCTGATTCTCTCCATGGCCAACTGTCTTGTTTTCTGTCCCCAAGGCAGCCTTAGGAGTCAGGCCTCAGTACAACTCTCTGCCTTCTAAATACATCTCAAGCTACACGCGGTGAATCAATTCATTAATTCAAAATGTCTGTGCAAGTTGCATCCACCTATGAAAATGAGAGGCCCCTCAGGCAGGGAATATTTGTGAGAATTTCAGCTAAAAGGCAAAAACTTAAATTTAGGAAAATCATCATCCTGAGGAAAGTCATCAAATGAAAAGACGTTTGCTTTGAGCCTAATCAGAATATTCCTTTAAATATACACTTGTCCAAACTATTTTATCCCTATCTTTAATTAGGCATTTTGGGGTTTCTGAGATGCACGTTTTGATTTTTTTATAGTTTATTTATTTTTGAGACAGAGAGAAACAGAGCATGAGTTGGGGGCGCAGAGAGCGAGGGAAACACAGAATCTGAAACAGGCTCCAGGCTCTGAGCTGTCAGCACAGAACCCGCAAACCGTGAGATCATGACCTGAGCCCAAGTCGGACGCTTAACCAACTGAACCACGTAGGTGCCCCTGAGATGCACGTTTTAAAGCTTCCTTTTTCATGCCTAAAATATCATTATTTTATGCATAAAATTATCATTTGCAGACCTCCAAATCATACCTGTTCAAGAAGACCTTTTTATTCTAATTTGTGTGAGAAAACCCAGGGGTGCATGGGGAGGAATTTCATTTGCACGCACATCCTTGTGAAGTGAAGTAAAGATAAATGCAGAAAGAATGCATTCGATGGAAAGGTGGGGGTGGGGGTTAAACATAACCTATTTCCTCCCCTGATCCAGGGCCAGACAGTAGGGGCGCCCTTCCATTCCTGGGGACACCACAGGGAAGCCTTCAATCCTCATTTTTTTCATGCTCTGTCTGCATCCCCACCATCCCCAGGGCTTCCCGGAGAGGCCCTGTGCCGTGGCCGTGCCTCCCGTGTCTAGCCCTTGAGGACTGTCACGTGCACGGCTGACGCCCTTAGCACCCATTAGCGCGAGTCCTGGCACAGTTACAAGAGCTCATGGGCCTCTCTCCGGACGGACCTTCCAGGTCATGTCCTGCCCCGCACCCCGTGTTCCTTTTGTGTGCTGCGCACGGTGTGATCCCCGTGTCCTCACTCTGGTCTCTGCTAATCCACCTGTAAGATCCTGATGGGCAGGGATGGCATGTCATACACTGAGAGGCCCCGTGCTCGATACACTCTCCACAGGAGACGGAGCTGGATGACTGCATGAATGAGGGACCGGGTGGGCAGTGGTGGCTCCAACAGGTGGGACCAGGTGCTTTTACCTGTGAGCAGCCACCAGTCCCTGCTTGGGCCAACCTGCATGGTTACTAGGACATCAATCGAGGATTTGTTGGGCACTTGCTATCTCTGTATTAAATTCCCTTTCCACCCAAGGAAGAAAACTATGCACGGCCCCCAGGTGGTGTCCCACCTGGGCCCTCGTCCCTCTGGGCAGTGGCAAAACCCATTGTTTCTGGAACAGTCTGCAGTGAGGTTCAGCAGGAATAAGGCTGTGAGCGCAGGACCTGAGTGTCCATTCACTGGTGTGTGACATCAGCAAAGCTTCTTTCTTCTGTGCACACGAGGTCGCACGGCCGAGGGGGTCTGAGAGCAGCCGGGAACAAGGCTTGCCTCCCGACAAGGGAAGGAGGGCCGACAGGTAACTGAGGGAAAACAGAATGTTCTTTTTGGACAGCCCAGCAGGCAATTCCTTGGAGAGTACGCCTAGTATTACTCATCGCCCTGTCCCTGTTGGCCAAACTCTGGGCAGCATATGCCTCCTTCTGGGGCCACCAGCTGGAGAATCACCCTGTTCCGCGTGCCACGCGGCGGGCCCATCTCGGGAGTGTGAGCAGCGCTGATCATGCGTGCAGATTCGCGTGCTGCCTGCTTCCTCTCCCTTAAAGCAGCTGCTTAGGGGCGCCTGGTTGGGTGTCCAACATCAGCTCAGGTTATGATCTCTCAGTTCATGAGTTCGAGCCCTGTGTCAGGCTCTGTGCTCATGGCTCAGAGCCCAGAGCCTGCTTCAGATTCTGTGTCTCCCTCTCTCTCTGCCCCTCTCCCACTTACATTCTCTTTCTCTCTCTTTCAAAAAATAAACATTAAAAAAATTTTTAATGTTAGATATAAACATAATCAGTCTGACCCAGATTAGGTCCCTTGGCTTGAGTCCTCTTAACTTCCCAGCACGTGTGTGGGCTGAGCCCCGAAACTATAATAAAAAACTATATTTGAACTATCACTGCTTTGTCTAGTCAAGGGAGCAAAGGACAGGCATGCACTATTCCAAGCCTCTATGTTCACATCTATGAAATGGGGACGATCACACTGAAATCTACACCATGTCATCCTACTTCAGAAGATGGGTATGATGCAAAAGTGTGACATTGGATCCTTACCTCACACTATGAATAAAAATTAACTCAAAACAGATAAGAGGCCTAAACTTAAGAACTAGAACTATAAAGCTTTTAGGAAAAAAATACAGGAGAGAGGTTTCATGACATTGTATTTGACAGTAATTCCTTAAATATGACACTGGAAACACAGGAAAAAAATTAAATATAGATAACTTGGACCTCATCAAAATTTAAAACTTCTGTGCATCAAGGGACGCCGTCATTGGAGTGAAACATCAACCCGCACAATAGGAGAGAAGATTCTAGAATTATGTATCTGATAAGGAATTAATTTACAAACTATATAAGAATTTCTACACCCCAACAATAAAAAAGCTAACAGCCCAGCTCAAAGAGACATTCCTCCAAAGAAGACGCATAGATGACCAATAGCACTAATTAAGGACATGCAAATCAAGCCAACATGAGGTACCACTTCTCACCCATCAGGATGGCAACCATAAAAATGTAATAGGAAAAAAGGGAAATGCTGACAAGGACATAGAGAAGTTGAAACCCTCATGCTCTGTCAATGGGAATGTAAGATGGTGCCATCTCCATGGGAAACAGCATGGAGGCCCCTCAAACACTAGAAATAGAATTCCCTGTGATCCCACAGCTACACTTCTGGGCACACATACAGAGGAGCCAAAAGCAGGGACTCAAACAGATGCTCACGAACACGTGCGCACCGCAGTATTGTCCACCATAGGCAAGAGAGGGGAAGATCCACATGCTCACTGGCAGATGAATGCATAAACAGAATGTGATGCAAGCCTACAATGGAGTATGATCAGCCCTAACCAAGAAGGAGGTCCTGTCACAGACTACAACACGGACGAACCTTGAGGCCATATGCTGAGTGAGATCAACCGGTCACAAAAGACAAATACTGACTCCATTATGGGAGGCCAAGTCATGAAGATAGAAAGCAGAGTGGTGGATTCCCAGGCAGAGAGGGGAATGGGGAGTCATTATCTAATGGGGACAGAGTTTCAGTTCAGGGAGATGAAAAATTCTGGAGGTAGATGGATTGATGAAGAATGGATGGAAGGAAGGAACGATGGACAGATGGATGGATGGACAGATGGATGGATGGATGCATGGATGGATGGATGGACAGAAGGAAGGAAGGATGGGTGGATGGATGGTTAGATGAAAGGAAGGAAGGATGGATGGATGGATAATTGGATGGAAGGAAGTTTGGATGGATGGATGAATGATGGGTAAATGGATGGATAGACAGAAGGAAGGATGGATGGGTGGATGGATGGACAGTTTGATGGATGATGGATGGATAGATGAATGAATGGATGATGGATGGATGGATGGATAATTGTGCAACTATGTCAATGTATGTAATACCACTGAAGTGCACACTTAAAAAGGTTAAAATAGTAAGTTTAATGTTATACATTTTTACCACAACAATTCTCTTTCAAAAGAAATCAGCCTGTGATTTATAAATGTAAGATAGAGAAATAAATAATTGCTCTACCTCTCACATGAGTGTAATTACAGTACATCCAAGTAAAAATGTAACATTAAAAAAAAATCACACAGGGGCGCCTGGGTGGCTTAGTCGGTTAAGCGTCCGACTTTCGCTTAGGTCATGAGGCCGAGCCCCGCCGGGCTCTGTGCTGACTGCCAGCTCAGAGCCTGGAGCCTATTTCAGTCTGTGACTCCTTCTCTCTCTGACCCTCCCCTGCTCACGCTGTCTCTCTCTCTCTCCCCCCTAGAAATAAATTTAAAAAACATTAAAAATTAAAAAAAAAAATCACACAATTAATTCAGACCAGAGATTTTTGTCCTGTATCTGGGTGGCTAGTTATATTATTCCCACCATAAAGCAAACTTTGGATTTGCTCTAGGTTTCAATATCCTGAAAATCTACAGTTTCCCTTATCATTAAAGGTCACAAAAAGAGGTATTTATTTCTCTGATCACTTGTATCCTGAAGCTTTAACAGAAAATATTAATCCTTTTTTTTTTTTAATGTTTTATTTATTTCCAGGAGAGAGAGAGAGAGAGACAGCATGAGCAGGGGAGGGTCAGAGAGAGAGGGAGTCACAGACTGAAACAGGCTCCAGGCTCTGAGCTGGCAGTCAGCACAGAGCCCGACGCGGGGCTCGAACCCACGAACCGCGAGATCATGACCTAAGCGAAAGTCGGACGCTTAACCGACTAAGCCACCCAGGCGCCCCAGAAAATATTAATCCTGATGTGAACAACAGAATCAGAGCACCGACCACATCCGTGCCAAACAGTGTTGACTTCCAATCACATCAGTGAGGGGGTTTTTTGGGGTTTGTTTGTTTGTTTGTTTTTACTTTTTCTGAAGAGTTTTGTAAGTCCTTGGTGGCGGGGATCTCATAGATTTCACATTGTGACGACTCGCAGGGCTAATCAATCTCCAGGTTTTCACATTCACCGTCTGGAGGACTCATTCTCTGCGCTTTGTCCATGCCCTTTGGTGGGTGTTTCTAGAAAGAGTGGCTTTAAGGCAGAGGGCCTGAAGTTTGTAAATAAGGGCAGACCTGCCCCCAGAAGACTGAAGGGGAGGGCGGGGCTCCAAGGGCTTCTCGAGTGAGGGATTTGGCGAGGGCCAGAGGCGTCCTAGGAGCGAGTGAGTGACGTCAGCAGGAGAGCATCCTTTGGGATTTATTTTCCCCGATAATGAGGTTGGCTACTGTGCTGGAAAGGGTGAAGCACTTGCAGGTGGGCAATGGGAGACTTAGCTGGCTGGAGGTACAGCATAATCAATGCCTAGCAATTCAATCCAGACACGCAGGTCTGATTGGATCTCACCAGGGAAGGTTCCAGAAGGATACATGACGTGACAATCAGCAGGGGGTGACAACTCATGGGACACGAAAGAATCTTCCAGGAATAAACACTGACAAGAGTGCTAAGCAGTTATGGGGTGACTGCTTACAACCAAGGAATATGATCATCCACAACTTCAGGCCTTCCTAAGGCCACCATATTGACTCTAAAACATTCTTGCCCCATATGCAATCCAAGGCTCCTTCACCTTTTGGGTGCTCCACCTCCCGCCAGTGGGCTGGTGCACTCCTCTTTTTGGACTCTGACGGAGTTTTCCCGTGACTTTAACATGGAGTCTGTTAACAGAGAATCTGAGGGTGACAAGTCTAACAGGCCAGGGGATGGCCGCCATTGAGACAATGGCACGTTGCTCTCAGTGCCCAAGGGAAGGGGGCCCACCACGGCCATGAGGCCCAAATGGGGAGGCACCAGGGCTGCTCAGAAGGCCCAGGGGGGAGGAGAAATGTGGGTATAGGCGTTTATTGTGGCTTCCATGGGAGGGAAGAGGTGTGGCAGACCGAGCTGGTCTAGGTTTGGTTGGTTTGAATGATTCCAGGGGGCTCTGGGACAGAGGGCTGTCCCTCGTTGTCTGTACCTTGGCTCTTGGGTGATCAGGGGTCCAAGTGTGAGGGCCCCATAGAGGCAGGGGTGGGGCGTGGGCCCTTCAGTGGACCCTTTGCACACGGATCCCATGCCATCCCTAGGGACTGGCTAGTCCTGGGAGGGGCCAGCGAGGCTCCAGATGTAAAAGCACCAGATGTGTCAAGAATTGAAGACACGGTGAGTGCAGCATCAGGGCTGACAGAGCACATGCTGTGGACAAGGAGCCTTGGGGGCAAGGATGTACCACCAAGTCACAGCGGCTCCCATGGCCCCCAGGCTATCAGCCTCCCTCTGGCTCCCTGCAGATGGGGTCGAGTTCACAAATCCCACACTTAGTTAACCTTCTTGGGTGAGCATGCAGCCCAAGGACACCCACCTCTGTGACTCCAGTAGTTTCTGCATTAAGAGCCATCTGACCACTTCTTGGCCACATATTTTATAAATTTCCTCAAACCAATAACTTGGAATTTGATATCTACATGTTTCAGCCAAATGGTCCATTTCACATCTTGTTATAATCATTTGGACGGCAATTTTCGGCATCCTCATAAAGCATCAAGAGTGATATTGGCCCCAAGTTTTATATCTGTAAGGATCAAGAAGGCTGCTCTGTCCTTCAGTGACCCTGTGATTAGGGGTGTTAGTATTAGGATCATTGGCCCAGGAGTTTGTGGTGACTCCGGGGCACAGTCTTACAACAAAACAGCCCAATATGCAAGATTTAATCATAAAGATTCTACTTGTGCTTCTATTATCTCCTCAGGTGACATTTTCCTCAGAGATCACGAGACCACTGCAATGCTTGTGTGGCTTTGACTTTTCTCGTTTTCTACTTTTTTTGTTTGTATTTATTTTGAGAGAGAGAGAGCATGAGCAGGAGAGGGGAAGAGAGAGAGAAAGAGAGAGAATCCCAAGAAGGCTTAGAGCTGTCAGCACAGAGCCTGACACGGGGCTCGATTCCACGAATCGTGAGATCTTGACCTGAGCCAAGATCAAGAGTCAAAGGCTCAACCAACTGAGCCACCCAGACGCCCCTCTATTTTTCTACTTTTCACTATATTTTTCTTGATTTGTTACAGTACAGAGTCACGAAAAGAAACCTGGACATTAGATGCCTAACAGGAGGCAAGTTCCTAGTAGTGTCATTTTCCAAATCAATAATGCAAATTTTTCACATTTGTCCTTTACACCCTACTCTCATTAAAGATCAGGTTTGCTCTTCATTCACTTTTTGTTCGTATTAAATGGTAGAGCCGTTGAAAATCCAGAAATAGCACATGTTCTCTCTAGGACCGTGCTGAGGACAGGCCAGTGATGGAAGCAGGGAATAGGTCTTGGCTAGTGAGCAGGCACTGGCACTCCTTTGCTTATACACAGGCCTGTGGGCGGCCGCGGCCCCCATCTCCCTGGGGCAGGGGACAGCCAGAATGTGTTTGGAGAAGTGGGCCCCATGGTGAGCATTTTCACGATGTTGATGCCAGGGGTTGGCATTAGTGGGGTTCAGGGAGAAAAGATGTAGAATTAATTCTCGGCGTGAGCGAGTTCAAAGGGTAAATTTATACGACATGAAAACAAGTCCCACACAACTGAGCTCTCTGCACACAGTGTGAAGTATGAGCTCCTGCTGTCTGCAGCCACAGTGGGTTGGAAATGATCTATCCCATAAATGAGATCCTACAGTTTGTTTTTCTCCTTATCACTTCCCTGAGGTCCACCCATGTTGTTGCAAATGGCAACATTTCCTCCTTTTTGAAGGCTGAGCAACATCGTGCTGTCTACATACATCGTATTTTCTTTACCCTTCCATCAGTGGATGGACGCTTGGGTTGTTCCCCAATCCTGACCATTGTAAATAACGCTGTGATAAACGATAAACACGAGCATGTATGTATCTTTTTGAGTTGGCGTTTCCATTTTTCTGGATAAACACCCAGAAGCGAAATTGTTGGGTCAGATGGTAATTGCGTTTTTTATCTTTTTGGGAATCTCTGTGCTGTTCTCCATAGTGGCTGCCCCCTCCCCCCTAAGTTTACATTCTCGCCAACAGCGCACGAGGCGTCCCCTCTCTCTGCAACCTCGCCAATCCCTGTTACTCTTGTCTTTTTGATAATGACCATTCTAACAGGTAATGAAGTATCGTCTGATTGTGCTTTTGGCTCGCACCTCCCTTGTGATGAGTGATGTTAGGCGTCTTATGTGCCTGTTGACCGGCTATGTTCTTTGGGAAAATGTCTATTCAGATCCTCTGCCCATTTCTTAATTGTACGGTTTTCTTTTTCTTGCTATTGTGCCATATGAATTTTTAATATATTTTGGATACCAACCCTTTTTTGGATACATGATTAGCAAATATTTTCCCCCTTTCAGTAGGTTGCATTTTTATTTTGCTGCTGGTTTCCTTCACCGGATGGAAGGTTTTTAGTTCGATAGATTCCCGCTTTTTTATTTTTAATTTTGTTGCCTTTACCCTCAGTGTTCTATCTAAAAAATCATTCCCATCACTGAGTCAAGGACCTGACCACTTATTTTCTTATCTCCTGGGAGTTTTATGGACTCAGGAGTTACATTTGAGTTCTTTAATCCACTTGAGTCATTTTTTCATGTGGTGTAAGATAGTGGTCCAGTTTCATTCTTCCACGTGTATGATTTTGATTAAGTGAATATTAACCATCTCTTAAGAAATAAATATATGAGGTATTACCAGATGTTTCAACACATAAAGAACACAGAAATTAATATTCTGTTACATGTGTCTTTTCCAATTTGTAAAAGTCGCTTGAGATGCATGTATAGATTAGAATCATACACATTCAGTTCCTATGTTGAGTGTTGTTATCAGTCGGAATTTTCCAGAGAAGCAGTGTGTGTGTGTGTGTGTGTGTGTGTGTGTGTGTGTGTGTGTGTGTGGAGAGAGAGAGGGAGAAATTTTGAGGAACTGGCCCAAGAGACTGTGGTGGCCTGAAATCTGGCAAGTCTGAAACTGGTAGGACCAGCTGGGTAAGCTGGAAACCTCCGTGCTGTAGACTTGAGGCAGAATTTTGTTTTCTCTGAGAAACTCCGTTTTTGTTCTCCAGCCCTTAAACTGATTGGACAAAAGTCTGCTTTACCTGAAGTTGAGGGACGTCAATGTTAACCATACCTGCCAACACCTTTCCTGTGGCGGCTGCTGGTGCCTGATTGCATGACTGGGTCCTGCAGACCAGCCCCACTGACCCACGCAGGAAACACGCATGCATGCTGAGTGCCACGGGTGTACTGCCACACCACAGCTGTTGGCTGATCGTGTCTGCTTGACTTTACAAACCAGGCTGTTCTGGGGGCGCCCAGGGGATTCAGTTGGTTAAGCGTCCTACTTCAGCTCAGGGCATGATCTCACACTTTGTGGATTCAAGTCCCACGTCAGGCTCTGTGCTGATGGCTCGGACCCTGCTTCAGATTCTGTGTCTCCCTCTCTCTGCCCCTCCCCTGCTCATCTCATTTTCTCTCTCAAAAGTAAATAAATGTTTTTTAAAAATTAAAAAATAAAACCAAGGCTGTTCTTTTGAGGTTTAAAAATTTTTTTTAATGTTTTATTTATTTTTAGGAGACAGAGAGAGAGACAGCGTGAGCAGGGGAGGGTCAGAGAGAGAGGGAGTCACAGACTGAAACAGGCTCCAGGCTCTGAGCTGGCAGTCAGCACAGAGCCCGACGCGGGGCTCGAACCCACGAACCGCGAGATCATGACCTAAGCGAAAGTCGGACGCTTAACCGACCAAGCCACCCAGGCGCCCCTCTTTTGAGGTTTTAATCTTGTCAACCTCATAGGTCTTCGGGTTTCCATGTTATCTGGTTTATACAAATTCCTACCCATGTTTTCCTACAGTGTTTGGGGGTGTGTTTCTGAGTCATGCACATCTTCGAGCCATACCGAACATATCAGTATAATGAGAGGGATGTGAAATTTTTTTGTATTTTTTTTCCAAGTAGGCTCCACACCCAACGTGGACTTTTAACTCATGACCCTAGAATCAAGAGTCAGATGCTCTACTGACTGAACCAGCCAGGCACCCCTGGAAACTAAGTACCCAGACAGTTGTGCCGACAACCATTTAATAATCCAAACTTTCCCATGGAAAAGGGATGATTATATATATGCAAATATATCATAAACCAGCTCCTTAATACATTCCGTGGCCGTTCTCTTTAACGCCATTGACTTGGATACAGTAATAATCTCACGATCAGCCTGCTGTTTATCCATGAAATGAACGCCATCACTAACGTCCGTGTTTTTCTGGACTTTGGAAATGGCAGCCTTCCCCAGAATTACACTGGGTGACAGAGGTCAGCGGTGAGTGCGCCATCCGGACTTCCGCAGAGATGCGAAAGCAAGAAGCAGTTCCGACAGTCTCTCAGGCCCCCATTTTAATTCAGGGGAGATGGTGCATATTGGGGGGTTTCGGCCCCTGCCGCTTGTCACCGTACTCCTGGCCGCGTGCCGTGCTGGTAGCTGATTCCACGTTAACAAGCCCGAGTTCTCTGCCACCGTGCTGCCAAGGACCACGCTTGTGACAGAAACCCCGCGTGCCTCACACCCAGTGCACCCTGAGGATGCAGTGGCTTCCTGCACGCTCCCGCTGGCCTTCCACACTAGTCCACCCCAGAAGCATCTCTGAACTCTGACCGCGCCGCTCCAGAGCCTCCCATGACTCCCTATTGCTCCCTGCGTGGAGAACCACTGCTTTCTGCTCTACAGACCGTCCATCCACCTCCCACTGGGCGTTTCCGTCCCGTCGTCATGACCACATTGAGCCATCTCCTCCCCGTGGTCCGAGGGGACTCCTTCCACTTCCTCTGCTCACTCCTGCTTCGGGCACTGCCGCCTCTGCACACCGTCTCACTGTCCCGTGCTGCCCGCCACCCTCCCCCCTCCGGGGACTGCGGAGTCACCATACAGCCCCTCTTCACCGGGACCCAGTCTGCTTTTCCACCGGCCGCCCAGCCCAGGGTCCCGCACACCTCCTCCCTAGAGACTCCTGTCGCCATCGTGAGGGTCAAAGGGATGTGAGCATTTCCTGACCTACCTTCCCGTATCCTGGGTGCTTCTCCAACACAGTGATTCGAACTCAGTCAGGTTTTCCTCCTTTTCCAACAGTATTCCAGATGCCTGGAATAACTGTCGAGCTGAGTTGTACATTCAGCAACCCCAGGATGTATTCATCCACGTGAAGACGCTTGGCTTTTTGTAAATGAAGCTATAGTGAGTGTAAAATTACACACGATGTGAGAGCAAGAGCAGAGAGAAGAAGGGGGATTAAAACACAACTGTGCGGAGTCCTCCGCCAGCGAGCGCACAGCCCACTACCCTTCGAAGCTGCTCCCCGGGCCCGGCAGGGGCACTTTGTTGGATGAGGTGCCTCAAGACAAACATGGCACCAGGACGCGCAAGGAAGGTCCCGGCTTCGGGGAAGCACACCTCCCCACACCGTGCGGCTGTGGATCCACTCACCTGCGTCCTGTGCCCACGGGTCCCAGGCGGCCCACACTCTCCCCTCCTCTCCCCTCCGAGAGAGAAAACAAACATGATGTCACCACAGACTCCACGAAGCAGGAAATGCTACAGTCTCCTGTCTGTAACGGGGTCCTCAAATGGTCACTAGTAGAAAAATCCCCGTAATTGCTTCAATCTGTATGAATATAGAGCAGTATAACTTCAGGATCATTTAAAAATAAAAATAAAAAACCCTCTATAAGTGAACTAAACCTAGCCCTTCTCTCAGTATCTATTTTCCTTAAAGCCTTTAAATGCTTTATGATTTTTGGAAAGTTAAAAATTATGATTTGTTTCTGACTCTTTCCCTTTGGTCTTGGATCTTGGAAGATCGCGCTTGCTGTCCTAAATCACACGGACCTATTATTAAAAACACATTTTCTAAATGAGTTTCTTTTCTCGCTGAAGATTTTACTTGGATGAAGATGAGCACTAGTACCTTGACCTTCCTGGAGCCAGAAAAAGGAGCAAAACAGAGTCTTTCATTCCTCCCTTGTGGCCGGGAGCGCAGCCTGCCAGCTGGGGTCGGGGCCAGCCTCTAACACTCCCACTCTCCTTGGTGTGGGCACTGTGGAGTCTCATCTCGAATCTGGGGTTTGACACCTCCTCTGTTTTTATGTTTATTTATTTTGAGAGAAAGACAGAGAGAGAAAGAGAGAGACAGAGGGAGAGAGAATTCCAACCAGGCTCCAAGCTGTCAGCACACAGCCCAACGTGGGGCTTGAACTCATAAACCATGAGATCCTGACCTGAACCACAATCAAGAGTCAGATGCTTAAGCAACTGAGCCCCCCGGAGTCCTGAGATCACATGATTATTAAAAGGTACTCCCATTGTCCATGAAGTGCTACAGTTGTATTTGAAAGTGAACTCGGGTTAGCTCTAAATGTATATTGCAAACACTAGGTCACCATTATGAAAGAAAGAAAGAAAGAAAGAAAGAAAGAAAGAAAGAAAGAAAGAAAGAAAGAAAGGGAAAGGAAAGGAAGGAAGGAAGGAAGGAAGGAAGGAAGGAAGGAAGGAAGGAAGGAAGGAAGGAAAGGAAGGAAAGGAAGGAAGGAAGGAAGGAAGGAAGGAAGGAAGGAAGGAAGGAAGAAAGAAAGAAAGAAAGAAAGAAAGAAAGAAAGAAAGAAAGAAAGAAAGAAAGAAAGAAAGAAAGAAAGAAAGAAAAGAAACAAAGGAAATTGAACTGACATGCCAGGAAAGGGAGAAATAGAATCATCGAAAATGCTCAGTGAAAACCACAAAAGAGAAAGAAAGAGCAGAAGACCCAAGTAGAAGCATACACCAAGGACAGCAAAGAGAAAACAGTTAGATATCAACCCACTATACGAATTATCATTTTGAATATCAATGGTCTAAATTCAGCAGTTAGAAGACAGAGAAGGTCAGAGTTACTGACAATCAACACCCAACCTATTGTTGTTTACAAGAAACCTGTGCTATGAACACACACATAGAGGGGTATCTGGGTAGCTCAGTCGGTTAAGCATCCGACTCTTGGTTTCAGCTCAAGTGATGATCCCACGGTTGATGTATTCAAGCCCCACATCGGGCTCTATGCTGACAGTGGGGAGCCTGGCTAGGATTCTCTCTCTCTACCTCTCCCTTGCTCATGCTCTCTCTCTCTCCAAATAAATAACTTTAGAAAAAATTTTAAACATGAGTATTATTTTCAAGAAAACAGGATAAAAAAACAAAATAGACTAAAAAGATATGGGAATTTAATCGGAGGAAAATTGATTCTATGACAGAGGATAAAAGATGTCCTCTGCAACTGAATAATGCAGTATCAGAGATTAAGGACTCAGTTTGTGAGCTGAGTAGAAGATTCATTGCAGAAAAGCGCAGGATGATAAGGTGAATATCAGATCGATAGAAAATATGCAGACAGAAACACAGAGCCCAAGCACAAATTGTGAGAAAAATCACACAGCAGAGTAAGAGACATACAGCACAGTCCACATTCCCCTAACTGGTGTTCCAGAAGGAGGGTGCAGCAGGAATGAGGTGAGATTGATAAAAGTAATATTTTTAATGGCTAAAAATTTTCCCAAACTGTTGGAGAGCAACCCACCCACTCATTTGGGAAGCTCCGCGAGCCCAAGTCAGATGAAGAAAAGTAATAATAGTTTAAAGAAAAAAAACCCTAACTACACCAAACTCTGGAAAAGCAAAAGCAAAGAAAAACATGCCCAAACAGCCAGAGACAAAAAGGACACGTTGTATTCAAGTTGGCAAAGGCTGGACGTGTGCTGACGTCCTGGACAGGGACAGACACAGAGGCATTTGGGTTGCGTTGGGAACTTTATTTGTTCTTTAAGTTTATTTATTTATTTTGAGAGAGAGAGAGAGAGATTGACTGCATCCAGGGGAAGGGCAGAAAAAGAGGGAGGGGCGCCTGGGTGACTTAGTCGGTTAAGCGTCCGACTTTCGCTTGGGTCATGATCTCGCGGTTTGTGGATTCGAGACCCGCGTCAGGCTCTGTGCTGACTGCCAGCTCAGAGCCTGGAGCCTGTTTCAGAGTCTGTGTCTCCCTCTCTCTCTGACCCTCCCCTGCTCACGCTGTCTCTCTCTCTCTCTCCTAGAAATAAATTTTTAAAAAAAATATTTAAAAAAGAAAAAAAGAAAGAAAGAAAAAGAGGGAAACAGAATCCAAAGCAGGCTCCAGGCTCCGAAGCTGTCAGCGCAAAGCCTGACTCAGGGCTCAAACCCATGGGTTTTGACTGAGAGACCATGACCTGAGCCCAAGTCGGACACTTAAGCAACTGAGCCCCCCAGGCGCCCCACGTTGGGAGCTTTAAAGCAGCAGTCATGAAACCCGGGTCCTTACCGCCCCCAGAGAACACCAGGGCTTTAAGAGCATCAGAGGTAATAATGACATTTCAACTATATTTATTCTTTCAATCCATGAGCATGGAATGTTTTCCATTTCTTTGTGTCTTCTTCAATATCCTTCATGAGTTTTCTATAGTTTTCATCCTACAGATCTCTTATATCCTTGGTTAGGTTTATTCTTAGGTATTTTACAGATTTTTGTGCAATTGTGAATGGGATCAGTTTCTTGATTTCTCTTTCTGTTGTTTCATTGTTGGTGTATAAAAATGCAACCTATTTCTGTATGTTGATTTTGTAGCCTGCAACTTTGCTGAATTCTTGGATCGGTTCTAGTAGGCTTCCAGTGGAGTCTGTCAGGTTTTCTACGTAGAGTATCATGTCATCTGCAAAAAGAGAGAGTTTGACTTCCTCTTTGCCAATTCTGATGCCTTTGATTTCCTTTTGGTGTCTGATGGCTGATGCTAGGACTTCCAGCACTATGTTAAACAACAGTGGTGAGAGTGTACATCCCTGTCGTGTTCTTGATCTCAGGGGGAAAGCTCTCCATTTTTCCCCTTTGAGGATAATGTTAGCTGAGACAGATGAATGGATCAAGAAGATGTGGTTTATCTATACCACGGAATACTACATGGCAATGAGAAACAATGGAATCTGTCCATGTGTAGCAACATGGATGGGCCTTGAGGGTGTTATGCTGAGCGAAATATGTCAGGCAGAGAAAGACAGCTACCATATTTGCACGTATAGGAGGATTAGGAGGAACTTAACAGAGGACCGTGGGGGAGAGGAAGAGGGGAAATAGGGGGAAGAGGGAGGGAGGCAAACCATGAGAGACTCTTGAATGTTGAGAACAAACTGAAGACTGATGGGTATGAGGGGAGGGGAGGGGGGAGATGGGCATGGAGGAGGGCACTTGTGGGGATGAGCACTGGGTGTTATATGGAAACCAACTTGACAATAAACTATTAAAAAAAAAAAAAGAGCGTCAGAGGAGGAGAACGTAACCCCTGCATTGCTGCTGGTGTTCATAACCTCCAGCAGGGGCATCGGGGAGCCCACAAGACACTAACTAAGCACCCCTGTGGTGACATGTCAGTGAAAGTCAAAAGGTCTATGCGCCATCCTGAAACAGAGCACCGCAGATGTTTTTAGTGGAAACTGTTTTTAGTTGATCCTAAAAGCCCATATGGAAATGTAAAAGGTAGAGTTTGCATGGAAACCTTGAAGCAGAAGAGCAAACTTGTTGTGTTGTAGGTAGGTGCCTTGCTTCCGAAGGACAGGAGGGCAGAACCCAGGCAGAGGGCTCCTGGCCCTGAGCACCGCTGTGCTGGCCAGCCACCTGGAGAGGCTTCAGCTATTTCCCTCTGCAAGGTCACGGATGCAGCGGGAGCCCCACTCCCAACCCAAAATCCCTGCAGCATTTTCATCGCTCCGGTGCGTTCCACTGCGAAAGCCACTTCTAGCCTGGGTTGTTGCTGTGCATGTCCTTGCAACAAGAAAACCAACTTAGATGATTAAGACAAAGTCCTTTATTTATTTATAAGTAAGCTTCACACCCCGCATGGAGCCCAGTGCAAGACTTGACCTCAAAACCGCGAGATCAAGACCTGGGCTGAGGTCAAGAGTCGGACGCTTAACTGACTCAGCCACCCGGCGCCCCAAGAAAGTCCTTTATTTCAAACACAGACACACACGTCTAAACCAAATTTCTACAGAGTAATCTTTAAAGTAAACGTGTACCCTAACATGACAAGCGAATGTTGATACTTGGGTGTGGATAATGTTATGCTGAAAGGTCCTCTCCAAACATGAGGCCACTTGGTGAGAGCAAAGTCACGCAAAAGCCCTCCGTGGAAAAAGAGAGTGTGGCGTTGTAATTTTATGCGTTACTGTCCATAGAGACTCTGCCTCCCCCCCCCCCCCGGGGCACTCACCCTTCAGATCCTTCTGAACCTTCACAAGACCTTTGGTTACTTTATTCAAGAAGACTCACGCCTTCTTTGTCACTACAATCTCTGAAAGTCACTGCTTTCTTCCAGGCTAGCGGGGAGCCTGCAAGCAGCTGACAAAGCCCTTCCGAGAAGCCCACTGGTCAGACTTGATCTTTCATTCAGGTTCAGAACGAGGCCAGGACGTCCACCCTCAGTGCTCTTACATGTCAGAGTGGGAAGCACAGCTGTTACGGTAAGCTCAGAAATGAGAATAAAAGTATGCAGAGCAGCAGGGAAGAAATAAAAGTGTCCCCATGGCAGGTGACATCAATACCCACCCAGAAAGCCCCAGGGGACCTATGAAAACACTCAGACACACAAATAAGAAACTAGCACTCTTGGGTCAGCTTGCCAAAGCCGAAGGGTTCAAGGTCACTGTACAAGCCACAACTCCCCAAAACCTCACTGGAAGGTCTTAACATGCCATCTTAATGACTCCAAGTTAAAACACCAAAAAAGGCAATAATGATAAAGTGTATTTGAATCACTGACTAACGTTTTTTACCAACTGCACACATACAGGATGCCTTATGGAGGAACTAAAGAACGCACATTTCATCAAGCATATGTGGAGCATTTTAGGAATCGACCAAAAACTGGTCTAGAAAGCAGTTTTCAGCAGACTTCAAAGGTTTACATCACACAGACTGTTGTTTCCTGACCTTAACACAATGAAGCTATAAGTTCACAATTTAAAGAAACTAGGAAAATGCCTGTGTGTTTGGAAATTGGGAAACATAGTTCTGAATACCAGGGAGGCCGATGAAGAAATCAAAAGAAATTAGAAATACTTGGATCAACTGCTATACGAAATGCCACATAAAATTCCTGAGAAGCGACTATAGGAAATGCATAAATTCAGAAAGGACAAAAGTGTAAAATGTAATGTAATAGAAAGGAACAGTAGAATTAAGGAATGGAAATAATAAGCCTAAAAAGAGAAATTTTTGAAAGAAAAAAATGAACAATGGAAATGACCTATAAAATAAATTGTCATACTTTTAAAGAATACATGAGTAATCCTTGGTGAATTTTAATCAAGAAAAAAAAGAAACTAAATATCACCATGTCAGGCTAACTACTGCAAATGCCATGGGCACTGAAGGCTTTCGTGAGCAAATATAGGTCATTTAAGCACCTCAATGAAGTGTGCAAGGTCAAGAAAAATACAATTATTAAAACATGACACAAGAATAAACAGAATATCTAAACACTCAGATTACTAGGAATATCTAAACACTCAGATTACTAGTGTCAGTATAATGTATATACATAGATGCATATTACTAGTATAAATATTATATATATACTAGTATATATACATTATATATTATATACATTATACACTAGTATAATGTGTATATATATATTGTATATATACTGATGTATATGTATTACAGTACATACATAATGTGTGTATGTGTATATATATATATGTATTTATATCAGTAATTAGAATCTTTTCTAAAATCAGAGTAGCTGGTGTCACCAGCAAAATTTAGCACATATATAAAAAGAGAAATAACACTAATCCTTTTATAAACTCTCCCAAAGAATAGGAAAATATGGGACAATTTTCAAACATTTGATGAGATATACATAACTTTGATGCCAAAACTGAAACCATTTTAGGATAAAAGTCAGCTACAGGGGAATCTACTCATGATTAGAGATATAAAATATAAATGAACGTCTAAAAATACTGGCTCCTTAATATAAAAGGATAAAAAATGACCAAGATATAGTTATTTGATGAATGTAAGATTATTTAATGTCATAAAATAAATCAATATGATTTCCCAAAAAAATAGATTTAAGGAAATAATATAATCTCAAAGGATGCTTAGAAAACAAATGATATAATTTAATACCCAATTTTTGGACACCTGGGTGGCTCGGTCAGTTAAGCGTCCAATTTCATCTCATGGTTCGTGAGCTCGAGCCCCACGTCAGGCTCTGTGCTGAAAGAGACTGGAGCTTGGTTTGGATTCTGTGTCTCCCTCTCTCTCTGCCCCTCCCCTTCTCACTCTGTCTCTAATTAAAACCAGAAACAACAAATACTCTAGCTAATGGAAAGTTCTTTATATGATAAATGACCCATTAAATCCTATAGTTAACATCGCATTTACTCTGAAACATGTTTAAAATTTTCCTTCGGTGGGATACAAGTTGACATCAATACATTCACCTGTACTCTGCGCGGCCTTTCCTGTGCAAAAGACAGAAATAAATAAGGAACAGACATAAACATCATCAGGAATGAACCAAAACACTCATCCTTTTCAGGCATTAAAATCATACATTGGAAAATCCAAAAAATCTGCAGTTCAGTTATTAGAATTAATTAGCAAGTGTAGCGAGTTTTGTAGAAAGAGTTTAACATTAACGTTGCAATTTTTTTTTGAAAACTAAAGTAATAAAGAAGCACACTTGGTAATAGCATAAAAGCTTCAAATGTCTAGGAATAAAGGCCACAGAGAAGGGAGACCAGAAGAGGGTGCCTTGGGGGTTCAGTGTTGAGCGTCCAACTCTTGATTTCGGCTCAAGTCATGACCTGACGGTTTTGTGAGTTCGAGCCCACACAGAGCCTGCTTGGGAGTCTTCCTCTATCTCTGCACCTCCACCACTCGCACTCTCTCTGTCTCTCTCAAAATAAGTAAACTTAAAAAGAGAGAGAGAGAATGAGACAGAGAGGAGTAGGAAGGTCAAGGCAGGCAGGTGCATGAGCTGCTCTCCTGTAGAGTGTCTTATTTCTTACTCCCTCTCAGGATGAAGAAAGCTGTAGTCCCCTGGTGTGCATATCTGTGCTGGAATCTTCTCAGAAAACCCTTCAAATGTGTGTGGTCTGCAAACTCCATTTCCTTTTCTTTGAAGCCCATCAAGGCAAGAGATGGAGATCTATGTGATTCCCCAGAAACTGTCAGATTTCAGCCAACCTCTCACTCGCTCGCACAGCCCCAGTCCTTCTGAGGTGGGGCTTCCTGGACTATTGCAGCTGAATAGAATTCATGTAGCACATTGTCATTCTTCACTAAATTTTGGAAATTCTGAGGGAAAAAAATCCCTAATATTTTTGCTCCTTGAGTTCCCACTCTTTGTGTGAAAGAAAGAAAGAAGAAAGAAAGAAAGAAAGAAAGAAAGAAAGAAAGAAAGAAAGAAAGAAAGAAAGAAAGAAAGAGGGAAAGAAAGAAGGAAGGGAGGGAGGGAGGGAGGGAGGAAACAAACCTAATAAAACAAAATTTGGCAGAATGTAGTAATTGCTTTCTAATCCTGGGTTAATATCCTCCACATTTTTGTATACAAAACTTCATTAGGAACACTAATTAAATTTGAGTCAAAACTTGTAATTTAATATCCATGTTTGAGTTTAAACTTCTTTGATTTAGCCTATTTCAGTTATTTTAGAAGGAGTGAGAGGTACTGAAGTCAAGATACCTCTTTTCACTCAAAAGAGATCACAGATTCTTTAAAAAGAGTTGTTTGCGGGGCGCCTGGGTGGCTTAGTCTGTTAAGCATCCAACTTTGGCTCAGGTCATGATCTCACAGCTTGTGAGTTCGAGCCCAGCATCAGGCTCTGTGCTGACAGCTCAGAGCCTGGAGCCTGCTTCGGATTTTGTGTCTCCCTCTCTGACTGCCCTCCCCCCTTATGCTCTGTCTCTCTCAAAAATAAATAAATGTTAAAGAAAAATAAGAGAGTTTTTACTCCAGTCAGCAACCTGGAGGTCCTTCTCTTTATAGGCATGTTAAAAATGTTTTAAATCTTAATTGAGATGCTCTCCTTCCATATACATATAAGTATCCCACATATACATGGGATACTTCATATCCCATGAAGCACTGGTGGGCACAGCTTGTGGAGCATAGGAAACTGTACAGTTGTGTGATCTGAGCTTCCCGGAACACGCAGAAAAAATGTGAATGTAAGGAGAATCTGGGGACTTCCCGCAATTTACAGTCACTGCATGCTCTGGGAAAGGAATCAGTTACTCACAGCCCTCCCTCTGCTGAGCACAAATACGCAACCTCACGGGGGGTGGGGCGGTGTTGCATGAGTGTGTAATCTCCTCCAAAGCCCCCAGATGCCAGGAGGATGGCCCTAGGTTATGGATCTAAAACCTAGCTGCACATCCCAGAGTGGCGAGCTCGGCACTCAAGGCTCTAGTGCCTGTCAGGGCTTTGGCTGAGCAGTGAGGAGGCCGGCAAGGTGAAGACTTGAGTCTACACTTCCAAGATGTGCTGAAGGGCCTGAATCTTCGCCCAAGGACAAACAGGAGGAAATAACTCAACACGCAGCCCTACAAACCACTTTCATAAAACTGGGAAATCTCTGACCCGAAAACCTGATAGGTTTACCCAAGACCCCTCTGGGAAGCAAAGAACAAAATCTCTGCAATAGGAGGAATATATGACCCTGAGATCCAATCATTCCCCCCCAAACTGACATGATGAATGTCTATAAAGGGACAAAAGGCAAGATGTCACAAGGGAATCAGGAGGGAGAGGCCACGGGGCGGGGGCGGGGCAACGGAGAACAAAATCAGACTGAACAGATTAAAGATATTAAATTCGAAAGATTCTGATTATAAAAGAGCTCGACTTATCATGCAGGAAAGAAGGGAGGCCAACCTTTTAATATGGGAACCAGAAACCAGAACAAAACGACATTGCAAAGTTGGGAGCGAACCAAACAGGAATTCTGGAAGGAAAACGCTGGCACTGGGGTTCGGAGCACAGAAAACGAAAGCCGATAAACACAGCTGAAGAGATAACCAGCAACAGAGAGAGGCGCTGGGGAAGAGAGGAGGAGAAGGGGGCAGGATTCGGGAATGGGTAGAGTGGGACGGCTGGATGTAACTGGGGTCCCAGGAGGGGTGAATGGGGCAGAGGGAATCTGTGAAGTGATAATGGCAGCGAATTGACGCCAGATCCTGCTTCAGCCGTCCAAGGGTCCCGGGAAACCATTGTGGAGTCCAAGAAAGTCACACCTCCACACGTTATGTTGGGAATGCTGGAAACAAAAGCCGAGAGGGCAGTGTGTGACTCAGTGGGTCCGGGATGAAAGAAAACACCTGGGAGGCAGGGAGAGTCCCCTGAGAGCCGAAGCCTCGGCCAACGGAAGGGGTCGCGGGGGTGAAGCAGGCAGGCGCAGAGTGGAGGTGAGGGAAGCACAGAGGTGTGTTCTCAGTGGGGAAAGGTCAGAGAAAGCATTTTTAGACAGATAAAACGGCGAGCGTGCCACACGAAATAAATTCTTAAGTATCGGTTTCGGACACCAGGGAAATGACCTCAGGGAAAGGTCAAAAGACAGAAGAAGACATGAAAAACAAAAATTGGACACAGAATAAAAACTGGTCCTTCAAACATTAAGTGGACGGAAAATACCCCCCAATGACATGTGTGGTGAAATGTATAAACATTCCAAAGGATTTCCTGGTTTAATCAGTGAGAGAACAAATGTATTGATTATCATTAGACTTTCGTAAATGATGAATAAATAGATGTTCTACTTACTGGAATAATGGAAAACAATCATAAGCCTCCCAAATTATATATGTTTGGAGACAAAGGTCATGATCTCACGGTTCAGGAGTTCAAGCCCCATGTCGAGCTCTGTGCTAACAGCTCGGAGCCTGGAGCCTGCTTCAGATTCTGTGTCTCCCCCTCTCTGCCCCTCCCCCACTCATTCTCTCTCTCTCTCTCTCTCTCTCTCTCAAAAATAAATAAGCATTAAAAAAATTTTTTAAAGAGAAACCCTGAAGACATCCTAGAAACCAATAAGAAAAAGCCAGTCACATCTAAATGAGCATACAACTTGAGCAGGTACTTCACAAGACACCTGTGTGGCCGATAAACATTCTAAAATACACTCAGGGACATCAGTCATTTTGAAAACACAATGTCAAACCAGCAGGTGATGTAGGACATGCCCCGTAGAGAGGGTGGGATGAGCAAGCTGGGTGACACCAGGACAGAGACGAGATGAAACACGCGTGCATAAAACTAATTTGGAAAACAATTCACACTATATACTAAACAAACGTCAATGTGCCCATACCTACAGCCCAGCAGAACTGCCCCTTGGTAAGGCATCTGCGTCTATAATATCACTTGCAAGAGTGCCCTCGGTAGCATGGCACTAACCAGAAAGGCCAAATGTCCACCCATGGAGAAGTGAATCATGGTATGCTTCCAGCATACGATGTTAAGCACGATGTTCCATATAATGACCTGAATGAATCTCACAGAGGTCTCGCTGAATTAGAATAAGCCACGGAAAAAGCACATCCTGAATAATTCCATTTATAGACACTTCCGCAATCGGTCACACTAGTTTATAGGACTGGAAACCGGGGAATAGGCATCTTTGCCAAGAGTCAGTGATGAGGAAAAGGCTTCTGGCCATGGTTTGTCTGATTTCCTGCTCTGGGTGTGGGCTCCATGGATGCATGCGCTTTGTGAAAAGTCCTGGAAGTATGGCATGAACATTCATGCAATTGTAGAGTGTGTAAGTTACAGCCATGGACGTCTTTTTTGAAAAAGTAACAAAATGATCTCTTATTTATTTATTTTGTTTGCTTATTAAGGGAACTGCACTGACAACTGAAAACGGCATTTGGACTTACCTCCGTGATCTCCACTGAGAGTAGTTGGTTTCACAGAGGCACGTGAGTATTCACATATGTACCTGAAAGTGACCGTTTGTTCACATACAGGAAAGGACGGTCACGCTGAAGAGGGCTGACCCCTGTTGTTTCGGCTGTATCATTTTTACCACCATTATTATTTTTTAAACTTTATTTATTTATTTTGAGAGGGAAGCATGAGTGGGGAAGGGGCAGAGAGAGAGAGAGAGGGAGAGAGAATCTCAAGCAGGCTCTGTGCTGTCAGCACGGAACCCGGCTTGGGGCTTGAATGCACACACCCTGAGATCAGGACCCGAGCCAGACCAAGAGTCGGACGCTTCACCCACTGAGCCCCCCAGGGCCCCCCGTGCCGGCGTAAGAGTATGCAAGTTCAAACCTGGAGCATTGCAGAACCTGGGGCTCATTCCCGACACAACTCAAAACCTCTGATCTTACTCAAAGTCGCCTTTCCTCCAGGACCTGCCCAGGTCGTGAGCTGGTGGTCCATCCCACGACCCCAGGGCGCTCCTGCCCACCTCCCACCCACAGAGGTTCTAGAGGCAAGGGAGAGGGGCAGGAGTGGGGGCAGGGGGGAGGGCTGGGTGGAGCCGAGGTGGAGGTTGGGTGGGGAGGGGAAAGAAGCAGGAACAGAGGCAGGGCAAAGGGAAAAGAGAGAGAGAGAGAAGCAAACCAAGAAACAGACTCTTAACTACAGAGAACACATGGATGGTCCCCAGAGGGGAGAGGGGTGGGGGATGGGGAAACAGTGATGGGGGTGAAAGGGTGCACTCATCATGATGAAAAAATAAAATAAAGGCCAATGGATCAATAAACAAATAAATATACCTTCAAGGCGGTGCCACCATAGATGTTTTACAAAGGGGAGAAATCTCAGAGGTGAGGTAACTTCATGTCCGAGATCTGCCAGGATAAACAGGAGGTTCCCTTCGTTCATGGTGACGAACGTCACCGATTGCCACGTGGCGCAGAGGTCAGACGTTAACTGGGGCGCTGGCCCAACCCTGAGGTTTCCCCTGTGTCAGATCTGCCTGAAGACCTACTTCACAGAGAAGGGGAGGCCGTGCCCTGTGATGGCCCACTTGTCCGAGGCTGGATCTCACTCTCCACCTTGGGACGAGCTCTGGACCTGGCCCGGCGCCCATGAGAATGCAGCGCGTCTACGTGGGTGTGAACGGCCTTTGGGGCCCGGCCAGCACATTGCCAGAGACGCAGCCGACCCCCAGTGTGGCTGAGGAAAATGCAAGCAAATCCGGACAGTGGGGGTCTGTGGTCCCACACGCCGCCCTGTCAGCTGACCCGTTAGGACAGCAGATTTAGCAATCCATGCTGCTACAAACACAGCTACGTTTCCAAAACCATTGCTCTGAATTTGGACTCATTCGGGGGAGAGGCTTTTCCAAATGTGCAGAGTGTAGAATGCAGAACGGTGCAATTTTACGACCTGATGATAAACTATGTGACGGTGATGAAAGCCCTGGACCAGCGTGTGTCACCAGGCGCTGTGGGTTCCTGCCCTGCCTTTGGAGCAAACAGCCAGAGGGGAAGAAAACACTGACCCTGGATTCCGTGTTCTAGTCTCTCCGCTTGTAAAGCAAACTTTCAGTGTATGCGCAGAAAGGAGATAAAACTGTTTTCAGGGAGAGCAAAGGGGAGCTTAAAGTACAGCACACTATCCTAGAAATCTGCCTGGAGTGCAGTTAAAGTGCATATGTGGAAGGGGCTGAACAGGACAGCCACCCTCTGGCCCTCTGGTCCCAGCCTCCGGAGGGAGGACAGGACCCACCAAGTCCTTAACTCACCACCCATGTAAAGAGGGTGGGAGTGTATTTTCCCACCTTCGTTTCCAGGCAGAAACTATGTCCAAATTTTATTAAGTCGGATATTCTCCTGATGTATGCCGTACGATACTCTGAAAAAGACTTGAGTATGGGATATATTGTGACAATAAAATCTTTAGATTTCTTAATTGGCTGTTCTTAGCAATATGTAATTTTAAGGGGAAAAAAACCGGGGTACAACGCTGAATAAAAGACTGCCAGTGGTGATTATTAGCAGATGTGGTATGAAACAACAAAAAGCAATAAAAAAAAGAAAAAAATTATATTCATACGAACACAGCCAAAAAGTTATTTCAGAAACATGCTGGTCGTTGTCAGATAGACTCTAATCATTAGCATTAAGGAACGTCACCCATATTCAGATGTTTCTCTTACACCCAGAGCCACCACGGTTTGGGGACATGTGAGTCACTGCCAGAAGAAACAACTGTCTACTAATCATCACGTTTTATGGACACCATTTAATGGCCTGAAACCAGCTGAACTTCTGGAATGTAAAGACACTGTTGTCCCGGCGCCCAGATCAATGATGCCGCATGCTGTCCCTGACTCGGGTCCCTCTGACAGACCTAGAGAATGAGCCCGACAAGTCCGGTCTCACCAGAAGCCACAGAAGCATCAAGAACAGCTTCGGTTGTGTCGAAAGGACTCGCAAGACAGTTTGAAGAGGCCCCAGCTTTCCAGATGGGATGTGAGGGACAGTGACGAGGGCCACAGTTGTCATGCATGGAAAAGCATCCTTGTGCACACACACACACACACACACACACACACACACACCAGTACATCCTGCAGGTCCCCGGGACCCAGATATTTTGTGTATAACGTGATCTACAGCTTAGGGTACCAAACGGTGGGCGGAGGTGAGGTTTCTCTCTATAAAACTATTTCAGGGAGTAAGAGAGAGAAGAGCCTCAGGCCACGAGCATGCGCAGCCTCTGATGAGAACACAGACCCTCACGGTGATCAGCATTCCCACTCAAGTCCAAAAACTAGGGGAAATGGCCGGGCCTTCTTTGTCTCCCAACAGAAGGGCACAGCGACACCTGTGCTGGGTTCTTAATCTCCTTTTCAGCTTGAATCTAATTCGTGTGTGGCTGTCACAACTGATATGAGGGGGTTAGGGGCCCGGAGGGGAACCAGGGCTGCCCGTTGCCACCTGATCCCCACTGCGGACACTGCGGAATTCCAGCCAACTTCAGGGACGGCCATCAGTTACCCACTTACAGGGACATGGGGGCATTTACTGGTAATCTCGCGACACCGGAGCTCTGTTCCCCACATCCTGATCCACGAGGAAAACCTCTGGGAACCTCCCAGCTCAGACCCGTCTTCACCCCTCCCGATCATGTGCACAGACTCTTATAAAGCAGATACCTGCTTCCTGCTGATGGACGAGGTCAAGGGCAACACGTTGCATGGGCCAGTGTCTGGGTGAGCAGTGGCTCTCCCAGGGAAGCAGAGCTCAGGAACCTCATGCGGAGGTGTGCATCGTGTTCTCTGCTTCATAAATAATAGAAACGTTCTCTCTGGGGGCACCTGTGGGGCTCCATCGTTTAAGTGTCCAGGTCCTGATCTCACGGTCTGTGAGGTCGAGCCCCGTGTCGGTGTCTGTGCTGACAGCTCAGAGCCTGGAACCTGCTTCAGATTCTTTGTCTCCCTCTCTCTCTCTCTGCCCCTCTCTTGCTTGCATTCTGTCTCTGTCTGTCTCAAAAATAAATAAACATAAAAAATAATTTTTAAGGGAAAAGTTCTCTCTGTAGTTTTCAGTGTTCAGTAATGGAATTGTTTCAATAACTTAGAATAAATAATCTTAATTTCTGTACATTGTCGCTGTTCCGTTTGACCAGGAGTGCAAGCCCCAAGGCATCGGCTCTGGGCACAGCTCTGTCCTTACTCTCCCTCGATGCCCTGAGATTCACAACTGGATTCCGTGCCTCGGACATCTCAACACACACGTGCACACACACGTGCACTCACACACACACAGGCACACTCAAGGTCAGTGTCATTTCACTGAAGACCTTCCCACTTCAGCAGACCAATGACCGGGAGGTGGTACTGTGCATCCTCCCCTCCCCGCCCCTGCGTGCCCCACCCTGTTCTGCCCTCACTGTGTGACCCGTCCAGCGTCCTCTTGCAGACTGAATCTGCTCCCAGGGTCTCCTCCAACACTCTGTCCTTTAAAATTTTTTAAATGTTTATTTATGTATTTTGAGAGAGAGAGAAAGAGAGAGTAAGCAGGGGAGGGACAGAGAGAGATGGAGAGACAGAGAATCCCCAGCATGCTCCACACTCTCAGCACAGAGCCTGACGTGGGACTCGATCCCAGGAACCATGAGCTCATGACCTGAGCTGAAGGGGGACACTTAATGGGCTGAGCCCCCTGGGTGCCCCCACATTTTGTCCTTAAACTCTGTCATCCCCTTACACTGTCTCCAGAATGTCTTGCCTAAGATGCCCAGCAATGTTCTGCCCACACCCCACAGCCCGCACCCCTGCCATGTGACCGAGGCTTGGGTGACGTGCACCCTGTTCCCCACTTCCTGCCCCTCGCTCACTCTGTGCCCCGGTACCCACATGGCTCCCTTCTGTGCTTTTGCTCCCTGAGCATTTACCCACACCGGCACTTTTCTCCATTTTTCTTTCACCAAAGACCCTCTCGAGCTTCAGATCCGAGCTGAAACACGGTGTTATTTTCTAGGGTGGCGCGACAAGGTAACACAGCCCCCCACCCACCTGATGCAAAAGAAGTGCATTTCTTCTCCCGTGTCCTGAAGGCTGCGGGCATGACATCAGGGTGCCGCAGGGCTGGGTCCTTCTGGAGGGATGGGCAGGGGGACCTGCCCCAGGCTCTCCCAGCTTCTAGGCTTTGCTGGAAATCGGGGGTGCTTCTTGGCACATAGATGCCTCACCCCAGTCTCCATCTGCATGTCCACCAGATAGTGTGCATGTGCACATGTGCACATGTCTGTGTCCAAGTCTCCTCTTCAGCTTTGGATGCAGAGCCCACTTTGCTCCCACTGAAAGTCATCTTGACTGATGGCACCAGTTACGCCCGTCTCAGCCCCGTTTCCCAGTGAGGCCACATCCCGAGGTTCCCGGGCCCTTGCGTTTGTCCTTACTCAACAGTCCAACCCGGAACAAAACGTTTCCTTTCTCTCCCTCGCTCTGTTCTAGCAGAAGCCTCTGAGATGACTTGGGCTCCTGTCTGTCCACGTCCAGAGATCGGGCCTTGCCTGTTATTCACATCGGGTTTTTTCTCATTTGCTTTTTGCAGCAGCCCAAGGCGGAGTTTGAAACCCATGCTCCCTGATCCCCTGACGTCCTAACTGCCCCAAATTACGTGTCTTGCTGCCTACCCTGTGCTGGGTCCTGAACGTCCCTCCTCCCACCTGATCCAGGTACAGACTGGCAGGTGTGAGCGGGTGAGAGGCAGCTGCTCAGGGAGACCCTGAGGGCCACAGCCGCTGAGTTTGTTGGCGAGTGGAACTGCAGAGGCTGTGTCCCCAAACACTGACACTGACACCTTTTAGGTGATTAGCACGATGGCACCACGGCTCCTCAACATCCTTTTGAAGTCTTCACACTGATAGGATGGGAGTTGGGGGACAAGAAGTAGGCAAAAAGCTGTATAAGTTCCAAGTCCCAGTCCCGCATCTGAGCTCCAGGAATGTCGTGCGCTTATGTTCCTCTTCTTGTATGACTTGGGGGGGAGGGGTGGCCGAACGGCGCAGGGCGCACAGAACAGCCTAGATCCCCCTGAAACTCTGCACCTGCCTGCTGCCCGACTACTCAGCAGGGATCATAGTGGTTCGAGGCTCCTGAAGGACTTATGAACGTACACGCTCCAGCCATCAGACAGTGCACGTACCTCAGCTTCCCTCCAGGGTGCCTCCCAGCCAGGCTGGGGGGTGTGTTTCTCAGGACCTCTTTCTCTCTGTTTCTCAGCCTCCAGAACAATACACACGTGTTCCTTACATGCTCTACAAGTGTCCGTCAGGTTTCGTGGCTCAAGGTTTCAGCAGTCACGGCTGGTCTATCATCCCCAAGGGAAGGAAAGAGGCAAAGAAAGCAGTGGAGCCAGGTGAGAACCCACAGACGTGGGCACGAGTGGGTCCTCGGAAAACAGCATGACGAGCTATAAGGTGCGGAGGACACTTGAATGAGGCGCAAACGTGACAAACGTGGGGAGAGGGGGGATCCTCTGGGCACGAGTTTTCTGTTCTCTCCAGTGAGGTGGGAGAAGCTGGCCTGGACGCCCCGCAGGTTGTGACCCAGCGTGTGGCCGCGGGCCGTGGGGACAGCAGGTGGGATGCTGGGGGGAGGGGGGAGGGGTCTCAGGCTGAGTGGTCATGACTGCAGAGGAAGGAAGGACCCGAAGCCGACCTTCTGTGAGCAGAGCTGGCCCCGGAATCCCGCGGTCCTGACTTGAGAGCAATTCCTGGACAGTAAGACGAGGGGCAGATTTATTTTCTGTCTTTAATTGTTTTTCTTTTCAATTGTGATAGCATAGTTACCGTCTTCCCCGTGTGTAAGTGACAGGGTGCAGGTGCTCCTTCCCCCTGGACAAGGCTGAATGCTGACTGTCTGTTGTCAGCAGGGAAGTGTACTTAAAACCACAAACACAAGAAGAATCAGGTGCAGGTTGAGCCCTGGCCAGTCCCAGGGCCGGCAGGTCCGATAGTTACACACCCACAAGAAACACACGCTTCCCTGGACTAAATCCATAGGTAACACAGTTCATGGGAGCATCCACATCGAAGCAGCAGGGGACAGACACGCCGTGCTGCGTTGGGCGGAGAGACCACGGCTGTGAACGTCGGCCAACCTCACGCCCATGACGCTCGTGCAAGAAGCATGAGCCGGAAAATCCCCTCACGGAAAGTTCCAGAACAGGGACACTGGGTCTTAGTGAGCACCATCCTCGGGGATGTCAGACACCCACCGACCACCCTTCTAGCCCCTGGATGGAATCCATCTTCCCAGAAACAACCCGGCCGTTTCACCGGAGCCGTGTACACCGGGGCCCTCCCCAGTGAGGATGACTTTTTCCTTCCCAAGTGGAAATTCAGTCACATGTGGTAACAGGACGGACGTCTGACATTTCTGTGATCGGGGCAAACTGAGACTGAGGGCCAAGCTGCTCTCGCCATAGAGAAGAAAGTCCTGGAAGGGCACAGAAGGTGCCAGAAGAAGGTAGAAGCCAGTGTCCGACCCGTCAGGGAGGGAGGTCAGAGAACTCACTGCTCCCAGCACCCGAGGGGGCTCCCTGTCTACAGGGCCCAGCGGTGCGCCTGCCAGGCACCCAGCATGAGGCCCCCGTGTGCACCCTTCCTGCAAACCTTGTCCAGCATGAGCCGTTATACCCGATTCCCTGCCTCCTGCACTGGGGTCAGGAAGCCCCCACCACCCACACACTCTTCCGCCTCTATCTCGGGTCTACGCTGCCTGACTTTCTCATTCAGGACCCTCCAGGACACCACCAGGTCCTGAAACCTTCCGTCTCCCTCAGCTGAAAGTCCTCTCCCCACCGCCCTCCCGACACTTGCTGCTGTAATGCTCAGCCAGTTTATCCTTTTACACCACAGGACAGAGAATTCCCGGCCTGAGTTGCTTGCAAGAGACTGAGGGTGCTCGGGACTCCAATCTGTCTCCCTTCCAGCCACAGCGCAGACAGAGCAGGGAAGTCACCCGTCAGCAGGTTTAAATGGAGACCTGGATACATGTCCCATCATCACCCTGTCGCGTCCTCACTGCTTCTAGGACATGAGAAGCGGCTTGGTTTGGGGGAAGGGACTCCCTTACAGTGTCTGCTTGAATACATTAGGATGATGTAGATGGTCGATAAAGTCATCAGCCACTTTCCCATGACTCTGTGGAGGATAAATCCACAAACGGGTACCTGCGTTCTTAGAAGTCAGCAGAACACTCCATCTTTCCCAACACATTTTGAGGATGTGGGCAACTGAAAAGTGTACTGTCCTGCAGAGTAAATCAGGGCCCAGAGGACCCCTGGAGGAGTGAGGGGTCTGCCCTCCTTGTGGGGCTTTCTCTGGAAGTCACCTCCTTTCACAACACGTGCCACTAGGTGCCAGTGTTGTTCTATCGAAGTGACCCCGGACCCGTACAGGGGGTCCGTATTTGGAGATGCTTCTCACTCTGGAAGAAGAGGAAGGCGAAGTGACAAAACCCAGTCGGCGAATAGACCGTTATCACATGTGTTTTATAATTCGACATCATCATGTTCAGCGGCGTGATGACCAGAAGAGGGGCTGGAGGAAGTATAGTCACTCGTTAGGCAGCATCAGACTGGCCGAGAGGGAGGCAAATGGCAAAGAACCACTTCTGTCGAAGTGCTCCCACCTCCCAACCCGCGGGTTAGCACTGCTCGGGAGCTGAAGCCACAGAACGGAACGTTAGCGTCCAGTTTCTAACCACTGGACGTCCTTGGTTTCTAACCAAGCAACATTTTCTCCCACTAATGTGTGTGGACTTCCCTTCGATCTCTCCAGTAAAACGTCCCGTGGCCCTTGTTTCCACAGGTCTTATACCAGACCTGTGGTGTTTAAGAACAATTCATTAAAGGCAGGCTTGTGCCAAGTTCACTTGGCATTCTAATACATTCTTCTGTCTGTCTCTGTCCACGGAGGACCACGCGACTATTACTTCGTGATCCATTTGCCACGGGCCTTCTTAGTCATGGCAGGTGCATAACTCCTCGTCGGTGCGGCCAGAGCCTCTGGGAAAGGTGAAGAAACAAAGGCCCAGGAGGCTTGGGTGTGAGAGAGAGAGAAATTGGCCCAGCAGTCAGGTGATTCTTGAATGCAGCCACATAAAAATGCTGTTTTCTGCAGGACGCAGGGATTAACAGCTGCTATGTGGGCTGTTGCTGTAGAACAGCCCTTGGTCCAGCCTCGTGGCTGGGTCGGCTCTGGCCAGTCAAGCCCCTCTGTAGAAAACTACAGCAAACCAGACCTTCCCTGGCTGGCAGGGCAATGACACATGGTCCTGTTTGCAAGCCACACCTTTGTCTTTTTTATTAATTTTTTTAATGTCTATTATTTTTGAGGGGGGGTGGACAGAGAGAGAGGGAGACACAGAATTGGAAACAGGCTCCAGGCTCTGAGCTGTCAGCACAGAGCCCAACGTGGGGCTCAACTCACGAACTATGAGATCATGACCTGAGCCGAAGTCAGAAGCTTAACTGACTGAGCCACCCAGGCGCCCCTCAGCACACTGTTTTCTATCCCTTTTACCATAAACATGTTGTGAAGAAACCGGAAAACTTCCAGGAAAACGTCTACGGAGACTGTCCCTCGGATGGAGACTTTCACTGACTCGGGACCATTCTAATCTCCCTGAGGCCTGCCTCCGTTGTCTCCTTCTCAGATAAGATCGATCTTGCACTTGCCAGTTTTCTCCTTCACCTGTCTTCTTAAGTACATGCTTAAGTATATTTTCAATATATGTGTCTATATTCCAAAGGTAATTATGAACCAAAACAAAATTTATCCAAGTGTGGGCTGTAAATAAAACCAGCAAGAATAACACGTTGGGTGGAAGGAAGTGAGATCCCCTGCCGTCGTCCAGCTCCTCCCATCCAGGGGCCCTACGCAGTCTCCTGGGATGGTCTCAGGACTTTCAGGGTTGGTGACTATGGGTCACAGGGAGCAGTGGGCAGGGAAGAGTCCCTGTCATCGTGGGAACCTCCAGCAGCCCCCCAAAACAACTTTAAGTGAACAGATTGGACAATTTCTTCCAGAAACACAACTTCAAAAACTCACTGCAGGTGACATAGGAAACTCGTGGACCCACCACTGTGCAACTAACTGAACCGACATTGAAGATGAGCACAGAAAACCACAATGAGAGCAGTTAATACCAACTGTGTTGTATCAAAGATGCAAGGAACATAACATTCTAGACGTACGTGAGCCTTTTACAAAAACAAAACAGTAAGCAAATTTTCCCAACTAAGTTTAAGAAGGGAGTGCAATTACAGAATAAATCCGGAATTAGGTATGCGGGAAAGGAAAACTAGAGACCGAATTATTTATGGGAATGGATGGCTGCATCCTGAGAGTTTTAGCAAAACTGAGCCAACAGTGTGGTCACACTCTGGGTCCCTCCCAGCACGCCAGGCTACTTCCCAATTAGACCATCTACTCCTGGGATTCACCGCTTTCAGAATTAAAGAGAAAAACCACACGAATTCTTACAGTTTATGCAGAAAAGCATCTGATATATAAAGGTAAGGAACTCTTTAATAAGATGGTACTCAGAGCAATAGGGTTTCTTGATATGAAAAGTCTCCTGTCTCCCAAAGCAGGTGCAAAGCCACTTTCAAGGGGTAGAACATCTCTTCGACCCTTCGCTCTTGAGGATGAAAACCGGGCTACACAGAGCCGTGTAGACACCGATCCCCGTTCCCAATCCCAAGGAAGCCCGGACATGGACGGACAGTAGCAACACCAGCCTTGGGGATTGCAGGGGGGGAGGGGGGGTAGGCATGGAAACTGGTGATGCTGTGTCATGAACCTGGACGACAGAAATGGTTTCCCTGTGGGGTAAAGCGTAGGTCCAAATGTGGGGCGAGGGCAAAGCACGGCCGGCCAGGTGTTTCTGGAAATGCACGAGACACTGGGCGGCATGGAGAAAACTGGAAAGTGCCGCTATTGCGAGACCCCACAAACCTCTCCTCTGCCTGCGTCCCCCGGAAAGACAGAAGGATGGACACAGCCTGAGAGCATCGTGGCTGCAAACGGAAGGCCACAGTGTTGGGGGGTTACATGCGGGAGGTTCTTCACGCCTCGCAAATGCGCACATCGGTGTGAAAAATAGAAGAAAAAATAAGCAAGTGAGAAAAAGAAGCATAGCATAAGGAGAAGAGGCTTCCAGGCAGGGGTGGGGCTGTCAGAGCCCCAGAGGTGGGCGTGAGGACAGTGCCAGCCACCGCCCCCACACCTGACAGTTCAGACCCTCCCAGATCACACAGGTGCCCCACCCCACGTGACTGCTGTGAACACCCCCCCCAAAACCATGGCTCCTTCCAGAAACAAGACAGGAGACGGGGTCATTGAAAGCCACGCAGGGCGGGGTCTCGGGAATGTTCTAGTTTGTAAGCAGGCATGCAAGTGATGTCTGTTGTGTGACGCTTCATCTGCCTACGGATTTGACATATTACATGATATAAAGCCAAGCTTTTGTTGGTCGGCCGCTGTCAGGCCGCACCTGTGAGCTGGGATCTCGCCCTGCCCCATCCCCCAACCCCCATCTCCATGTCTGTCTTTCTGGCTTTCTCCACCTTTGTATCCCCTTTAAAAAGAAACAGTACCAGAGATATGTTGTATGGAAGCCAATTTAACAATAAATTACATTTTTAAAAATAAATAAAAATAAAATGCAGTATGTCTTAAATCTACAGTGTTACCAGTCAGATGTATTGCAACAAAAGAGCAAAATCTATCTTCGCTTCACTGTGTCCACATCAGCTCAGATCACCTGGCCTCATCCTTCTGGCACCCACGCTGGGGTCCTGGGGGCACATGCATCATGGTGGCTTATCAGCACCCTCACGCATACCGTCCGGGCATCACCAGTATTCTGCGGTCCCCAACAGAAGTTCCCCAGTCTGTACACTCATGTGTGGAATTTACAAGATGACCAGAAAGAGTTGGAATTGCTGTGTCAAATAAGTTTGCATTTTCATTGAAAGTAACACAGAATGTTATAAAACTTCTCAAATGTTGCCAATGTGAGATAAAATGCATTCTTACACTGTTAATTGAATTCTATTCCCCTTTTTTACTTTCTTTAAATGTTTCTTTCTGAGAGACAGAGAGGGGCAGAAAGAGAGAGGGAGACACAGAACCCCAAGCAGGATCCAGGGTCCGAGCTATCAGCACACAGCCCAATGCAGGGCTCGAACCCACGAGCTGTGAGATCATGACCCGAGTTGAAGTCGGACACTTTTTTTTTATATATTTTTATTTATTTCTAGGAGAGAGAGAGAGAGAGAGAGAGAGACAGCGTGAGCAGGGGAGGGTCAGAGAGAAGAGTCACAGACTCCGAAACAGGCTCCAGGCTCTGAGCTGGCAGTCAGCACAGAGCCCGACGCGGGGCTCGAACCCACGAACCGCGAGATCATGACCTAAGTGAAAGTCGGACGCTTAACCGACTAAGCCACCCAGGCGCCCCTGAAGTCGGACACTTAACGACTGAGCTGCCCAGGCGCCTCGCCACTTTCAGTGTAAACCTATGTTCATATAAATTGTATCCCGTTATGAAATTCACCCATGAGAATGTCTGGCCTCATTCATAGTGGGAATCGATCTGAAAGTTTTCTCTTTCTTTCCATCACGAGGGCTCCGTTCCCATCTCGCATCTGTCTGGGGGGATCATTCTGAGCATTTACGGTTCCCTAAAGTCAGCAGGGTTGTGTCACTCTGGGGCACAATCACTCGGTGTCCTGGGAGCTGGCTCTGGGTCTCCATCCATCTTCTCATTTTGTGTGCATGGTCATTATCATTTTTCTTACTTCACCTACAGCCTGGCTGCGTCCAAGCCGCTGGTGTCTTTCAGGCCAGGCCTGTGTCCCAGCAGCAGCCTTCACGTCTCAGCCACCCCCACAGTGTCCATGAGGAGCGCCACTCAGTGAGCCTCCAAGGGAGCCACTCAGGCATGTGGTTTCACCTTCAACTTGGCGATAGATCCCTCCCTGCTTTGTTTCCTCAATGAAGACCTAAATCCTGTCAGTTATTTATGCTGATAAATAATTATACATATTTATACTAAAGACATTTATACTACTCAGGGCACCCAGGTGACTCAGAAGGTTAAGTGTACAACTTTGGCTCAGGTCATGATGTCACTTTTCATGCTCTGTGCTGACAGCTCTGAGCCTGGAGCCTGTTTCCAATTCTGTGTCTCCATCTCTCTCTGCCCCTCCCCCACTCATACTCTCTCTCTCAAAAATAAATAAACATTAAAAAATTTTTAGGCTACTTGAAAATGTAACCCACTGCTCAGCACCTGGAAACCTCATCCGTCCTCACATCTGACTGTCCCCCTTGCTGTTGATAGACAGAGGTCCCTTAGCCCCAGCTGCCCAGTGACCGCAGACCTAATCTTCCACGTTTCTCAGCCTTACTTTCCTGTCTCTGAAATGCAAAACTATGTGCACCTTTGAGGAAGACTGAGTATTTGAAAGACCACAGAGCCTGATACGTACTAAGGCCTCTGTGTACTGATTTACGATGACTGATGCCCACACATGCTCGTCAAGCTCAGTGCTTTTCCTCTGAGACCCAGAGATGGCCTGCCAGCTGGCAAAACCTTCCCACAAGTCATGTGGCTCAGGAACCCATGGACCCCTGGGGTGGGTCCTCGGCCCCAGAGGACCGTGAGGACATCCTCTGAATCCTCTGCAATTCTCCCTGGTGTGACACTGACACCACCCGGGATGGCTTCCCCGGGACACTTCAGTCATAGAATCCAGAGTCCTGCATGGCAGGAAACCCCCTGTCCCTGGGATACACTGGTCACCTGAGGTGTCCGGTCTGTTACAGGTGTTGGTACAGCTGCAGCCCTCTGCAGGCTCCACACGGGAGGGACCTGCCTCCGAGCTCAAGGGGAACCACGTCTACACTGGCCCCTGACCACACACTGGCCTCCGTTCTTGACGCGGGGGCCCCTCCAAACGGCGGTGTGTCTCATCAGAGCAGGAGAACCAAGAAGGGTCAGGAGACCCTGGTGGCAGGGGTCAGGGTTCCTCTGGAGCTCGAGATACGCCAGGGAGGCCACCAAACACCTATACAGATCCCAACAGAGGAGGGTTGGGGGGTCTTCTGAAAATGGTGCCCAAAACACCCACCTCTCAGAGCCTCCTTCCAGAACCACGGTGAGAGCCCCACATTTCTGGGACAGTTTAATGTTGCTGTTGTTTTTCATCTGATTCCTCACAGATGCCTGGAAGATCCCTCCTTTCACAGGTGACTGAAAGTGTGTATTTCTAAGTAATCAAATCCACTTTCGTCTCCCACTTATAAATATCCCCCATTGCCATGCCCCTGGAATCCCCAGGCGCAACTCACAACACTGTGAGCATTAGTGTGTCGTAGGTGGTAATTAGTTCTGCTCAAGTATTTTTTTGTCTCCTCCAGACCTCCAAGCCCCAGGGGAAAGATTTTTTTTTAACTAAAACAGCTATAGAACAACTTCTTCCACATCACATCTATCCCACAAACAGCTCCCCCAAAATAGCAAAAGCTTTGGGCATCGTCACCACCAATGCCACGAAGCAGTCCTGAAAGTAGGGCAGGCGTGGCTCCCCGGGGGGCGGGGGGGTGTCACATGTGCCAGGACTTGAGCGATCTCGGGGAACTCCTCATAATCGGGGTGACGTCAGGGGTGATTTCTGGCTGACTCACCTCCTGGGCTTTCACGCCTGATTTCACCTGCTCTCCCCAGAACTGGTAACCCTTGCAGTGTGTGTGAGTAATCCGACCGTGCACTCAGCCACCGCTCACAGGGCGGGGAGGCTTCCTGGTCCTGACTCGATACTTATCAGTCCGCGCAAACATTAGCCACAGCTCTGCCGAGGCCTGCAGTGGGCTCGCGGAAATACAGAGAAGGCTGAGCACACCTGGTCCCTACTCAAGACGTGCGCTTGTGAGCATTGAACACAAGGAAGACAGTGCTCAGAACCAGCTCCTTGCACACACATTTCGTGGACTCCTAGAGGGACAGAAAGCCCAAAGTCGCTTGGACCGGGGCTCCTGGGGGCTCAGTCCATCAAGCATCCAACTCTTGATTTCAGCTTGGGTCATGATCTCAGGGTCATGAGATTGAGTCCCATGTGGGGCTCTGTGTTGATAGTGAGGAAATTGGGATTCTTTCTCTTTCTTTCCCTCTCTCTCTCTCTCTCTCTCTCTGCCCCTCCCCTCTTGCTCTCTCTTTCAAATAATAATAAAAAGCTTGTCAAGTCTCCTGGGCCAGTGACTTCCAAGCAGCCCCACTTGCGGGTCTCTGATTTCTCCTTTGGTTCAGAGATGGTTCCTGCGGAAGTCATTCATGGAAACTCACGACATACTCATAAACACAACCATGTATCTTTCTGCGCCTGTCGGGTTCGTCAAAGCTCAGGGTTGCTGGCTGAAACAGAAGTGGCATCTCTGGTGACTGTAGCATCCACACTCAGGACAGGAGGGAGAAGGGCGATCTGAGCCACTGCTGGTGGCAAAAGAAAAGGTCCACACCGCCTGCCATGGGGGCGGCGTGCTGACTCAGGCCTGAGTGTGCAGACGTGTGGAATTTGCCTGCGCACATGCACAAGATTGTGTATGAGGGCACCTAGCCCATTAATTGGTTGATTTAGCATCGTGTTATACAAACACTTTTCGTAAAACAGAGCAGCTGCTGAGAAAGAATGAGAATAAGTTACATAAACTGAAATTTCTCCCGCAAAATATGTTGCTAAATCAGTCTTTGTCTACTGGCCCTACATACTGGTATGCATAATTTATAATATGTGCACAGATGTCATATGTCAGTAAAATACCTACCCACAGTGAAGGTATTTACAAAATGGTCTAGAGAAAGAGAGTAAATTCTACACTTCTGTCTACACCGCACATCTCTAGTGATCAACTTTTAAGATGGCATTATTTTCAACATTCGACAGTACTTTACAATTCTTCTGTTGCATGTGCATGAGTGGCCAGATCACCAGACAGTTTATACATAAAATTAAATACTTTTCAGCCACAGTGATCGTAAAGAGCTGAAAGCAGCACCAAGACAATAAAATGCCATCTACGGTGGGAATGTCCTGCTCACCGAGAAGTCCATTCCTGAAGGATTTTGAAAAACGCACAGTGTTTTTGTTTAGAATGTAAGAAAGCATCGTTACAGGCATCAAACACCCAGAAAAGGAGACACACTCCACACGGACGAAGCAAACACCGTGAAATACATCAGCGCCATGCATCGGTGTAAACGTGGGGAACCTGATTTGGAAATGTAGGTACAAAAGGAGAGATTAATGGAAGTAAGGTCGGGTCTCTGGGAGCCCCCTGCTGCCCCTCCTGTCGGCTCTCAGGGGACAGAGCCTGGAGACGAAGATGTCAACCAGCCAGCACACAGGCTATTTGTGTGTTTCTGCATGTGTGTATAACACACCATATATCCTAGATATTTTGAAAATAATAGGACATCTATAAATATACTAAAATAAGTAGAGTGGGGCACCTGGGGAGCTCAGTTGGTTAAGTGTTCCACTTCAGCTCAGGTCATGATCTCAAGGTTAGTGGGATCAAGCCCCAAGTCGGCTCTGTGCTGGCAGCTCAGACCTGGAGACTGCTTCGGATTCTGTCTCCTTCTCTCTCTCTGCCCCTCACCTACTCATGTTCTATCTCTCTCTATGTCTAAAAAAGTAATAAATACTTTAAAAAATAAGACAAAATAAAGTAATTAGTATTAATAATAGATACTAAAATAACCATGGATGATCTCACTTTTACCCAGAATTCAAATAAAACAAAACCAAACTCATAGAAAAGAACATCAGTTCCGTAGCTACCGGAGGCAGGGTATGTGGGGCAGGGGACTCAGAGAGAAGGGAGCCAAGGTACAGACTGGCTGCAGTCAGGTAGGTGAGCCTCCCAGATGGACCGAGACATCATAGGCTACAGAGGGAGGTTAAGAGGGTAGACCCTAAGAGATATCACCATAAGAATTGTTTTTCTTTTTCTTGTACCTTTAGGAGAAGGCGGGTGTTAGCTGCCCCCATTGTGGTGACCCCCTGACATTATGTGTCAGTCAAAACTCCACACTGTAACACCTTCAGCGTACACAGAGATGTTGGCCTGTTGGCCGACTATTTTCCAGTAAAATGGGAGAAAAACATATGCACATGCTTAATGCTGTTATTTCTGACTAATCCAATGGCACTGTGGCTTCTAATATTTCTTTCATTGCTAAATTTGTCAATTCTTTATCTGATAATGAGAGTTCTAAATCTTCTACATATTAGTTACTTGTTTGTTTAACCCTAGCATTCAAGAATGCTAACCCACACATCTGTGTGACATTGTGATTTTTTTTTAATGATTTTTATTTATTTCTAGGAGAGAGAGAGAGAGACAGCGTGAGTAGGGGAGGGTCAGAGAGAGAGGAAGTCACAGACTGAAACAGGCTCCAGGCTCTGAGCTGGCAGTCAGCACAGAGCCCAACATGGAGCTCGAACCCACAAACCGAGAGATCATGACCTAAGCGAAAGTCGGACGCTTAACCGACTAAGCCACCCAGGCGCCCCTGTGACATTGTGATTATAATAAAAAAATATGTTTGGCCTTCCTCCCCATTCCTGGCACAGGGCTCCCCAAACCCTTGGGGTTTCCTAAGTGGAGGAGCAGTAAGGTATGATTTGTGCTAAGGAGAGAGTTTGGAAAGCACCTGAGGATGGGGGCTGGTTGCCAGGAAGTCCGCCCAGGTGGTTACAGGGGCCGAGCTGTAAGCCCCGCCCCCGACCTCAGGAGGAGGGGCTGCAAGTTGAGTCAGTCACCAATGGCCAATGATATCATCAATGACGTCCTTGTAATGAAACCCGATAAAACCCAACAGACAGGGTCCCGAGAGCTTCCGGATTGGTGAGCACGTAGAGTTGGAGCACAAGGGGTCCTGGGAGAGGTGGGAGCTCGGCGCCCCCTCCCCAGACCGCGCCCTGGGCAGCTCTCCATTCCCTCCGTTCCTGAGTTAGGTCCCTTTAAAACAGACCAGTGATCTAGTGAGTGATCTGTCCCCCGAGTCCTGTGAGCCCCTCCAGCCAATTCACCAAACCCAGGGAGGGGTCGTGGATGCCTCTAGTCTGTAGCTGGTCGGTCAGAACCCAGGTGACACGTGGACTGGCTTCAGGTGGGGGAGGGACCGCCCTGGGGGACTGAGCCCTCAGCCTGCGGGGTTTGACGCTGCCTCTCCGGGTAGATGGTGTCTGAGTGGAGGTGAACTGTAGGAGCCCCAGCTGCGATGGAGATTTGGAGATTTGTCGTTGGGGTGGGGACCCCCTCCCCCCCACCGCCTGCCATGTACTTTGTGGGATACAGCTCCCCGGTTTCCACAAATGCTGGACTCCTGTGCTCACTGGACAGTGTGCCTTTGGGAGCTTCTTCTCTCCCCAAAACGCTGGCAGCCCTTCATCTGGGCTTTGTCCATCAACACTTTTTGTTCCCAGAATGTATAACAGGGATCATAGCCTCCAGCCTTTGGGGTCTGGATTCTTTGCCTTAGAATACAGAACCATGCATGTTGTTGTGAATTTATAGCTGTTCCTTCTCGCAGAGGAGATGTGGATGTGGATGTGTCCAACTATGTGTATTCAGTCTTTATTGGACAATATCTAGGCTGTTCCCAGGTTTGGGTGGTTATGAGTAAATCTTGGCTGTGTCATGTCTTACAAACCCTTCCAGCTCTCCAAACACATAGGCAGTGTGATCATGTTGTGGTTTCATTTTCTTTGTCCTGATGATTAACAACGTGGCGATTCTTCTCATATGTTTTCCTATCTCTCGACAGCCCCTTTGAGGAGCGTGCGTTCAAGTATTTGCCCATCTTCATTGGGTTTTGTTTGTTTGTTCTTCTTATGGTTGAGCATCACCTGTTCTTATGCCTCCCAGAAACGAGCCCTTTATCAGATGTGTGACCAGCAGGTGTTTTCTGCCGTCTGTGGCTCCTCCTCACAATGCCTTCAAGGCCAAAGTTTTACTTTTGATGGAATCTAAATCAGCTTTTTTCCCCCACGGGTCATGCTGTATCCAATGTTGCCTTTAAAACTGATCCCCAAATGCAAAGTCATACGGATGTTCTCCTGTTTCTTGTAGGTGTTGTTCGACTTGGTGCCTGACGGGTACGTCCGCGATGCACCTGAGCTGCCTCTGTGAGGGAAGCGAGGCTCTGATTCCCCAGCCTCTGGACACCCGAGGCTACGTCCTCCCTAGGGTAGACCTGCTGCTTTGCGTGGAAACAAGGGGGCTGGCCTCTGGGGGTTGTTTGCCGGCACTGCACTCTCCCCCCAGGACTGTGTCCCTTCCTCTGCCAAGTGGAGCCCCGTGGGCGTCTCAGACGGGCTGGTGGTGCCCGCAACCTGGGCACCCTTCCCGGAGCTGCTTTGCCAGACAAGCCCTCCACCTTCCCACTTAAATGTTGGAGTCAACTTGTCAACATGGGTAGGAAACATTACCAGATCTTCACTCTGCGCACCTCAAATAGGTCCGATGGGGAGAAGATGACAGACATCCTCGTGCTCTTTAGTCTTCCCAGCAAAGACTACAGTGTGTGTTTCCATTTCTTTAGATTTCCATTTAAATTCCCGTCAGTGTTATGCCTTCTTATATTTTCATTTTCATTTATACAGTCTCTTACATTTCTCTTGGGCCTGCCTCTTCCTCCCACAGGTCACCTGAAAATGCATCACCCATTTTCAAAAGTCAGTCTATGTCAGACCTCGTTTCAGGTGTGTTTTGTGGCCCCACATGTGGCCACCTGGAAGATGTCCCCTGCACCCATGAGGAGTCACCTGGAGGTGACTTCATTTGGATCAAGCCATGGACAGCGCCTTTCCAAGACCCTTCACCCTTGACGACCTTTTCTTTCCCGTTCTGTCCGCCGTGGAGAGGGTGTGGCGGCCACCAGGTGGACATGGGCTCATGTTTCTACTTTCAGCTTTGTCAGCGAGGTCTTGTGGCCTCATACGTGTGAGGTTAGGAGCAGACACATTTAGGGGCACTGTTTCCACACCGGAGCTGTGCCTGCCAACCCTGTGTCCCTTCATTCTAGTCTATTCTGCATGCTTATCATCTTTTGTTGGAAACAATGTATTTCATCTAGGATACCAGATAATGAAATCAGTGGTTTTGATGCTGGGATGTGAGCACACTTTTTCTTCTTCTGGGCTTCTGGTGGGGGCTTCACATCTTCAGGAGCCCCCCATGTGCTCTAGAGAGACGTCTCTGGTGGCGCCCCTGCTCAGCCCGCTGCTGGGTGTGTGCTGGGCTGGGGGCACATGTCTGCCATCCGACAGAGCCTCAGTGTCGGCGTGCAGCTGGGTCTCCTGCAGATGTGACATGGGGCCAGTGCTGGGTCCTGGGACTTTCCAGGGGGCAGCTGGTTTCTTCATCTTCCTCCACGTGAATCAGTTTCCTATGTGTTCACAGGCCAGGCATGCTGCCTTTCCGTGATCCACAGAGGACACAATAGCCATAGGTCTTGTGGAGACGTGGCTGCTGTCCCTTCTGTCACAGAGCACCCCACAGAGGCTTCTCGGGATCCCCCTGGTGTCCCATGTTTTGGGGACCTTGAAGTAAAAGCATGTGAATGGGGTCCAGGAAGGAGCCCCTATGTCTGAAATCCTCAGGATCTCAGCTACCATGCTCCCTCATGCTGCACCTTGAGAGGCTCATTCAAAATTTGTAGCTCCGTCTCCCTGCTGTCTTACGTGACACCAGCCCCACCTCCCTCCCATCTTATGTGACACCAGCCCTGCTTCCTTCCCATCTTACATGGCACCAGGCCCACCTCCCTCCTGCCTTACGTGGCACCAGGCTATCAGCACAAGGAGCTAATGCTCAGGGACCAGGTCTCCCTGCGGGCACCTGTCTGTCTCCACATCTCATGGTGGCTGTTTGCACTATGACCTCAGCTCTCCTGGGTCCAAGGAAAGTCCATATTCTGCACATGGTCCAGGTGGTTCTTTTTTTTTTTTTTTTTTGATGTTTATTTATTATTTTATTTTTAGAGAGAGAGAATGAGCACAAATGAAGGAGGGGGAAAAGAGAGAGAGAATCCTAAGCAGGGTCCATGCTGTCAGTACAAAGCCCAGTTCAGGGCTCAAACTCAAGAGCCATGAGATGTGACCTGAGCCAAAATCAAGAGTTGGACGCCTAACCTACAGAGCCCCGCAGGCGCCCCTGGCCTGTTCTTGGAGGAAGAATGGGAATGACTCTCTCTCTGCTTCCTCCCGGCCCCCGTCATGGAAGCCTGCCTTCTCTGTCGCCGTGCAATGCCCTGTGAAGGGGGGATGTCCTCTGCCCCCCCAGTGGTCACTTTTCTAAGATCCTACCAGACACAGTCATGGTGAACACGATGTGATAGAAACAGCACTGGACTTGGGATTAGGAGACAAGTTCCCTTGTTCATGTCCATTGTTGTCCAGATTTGTGGCATTAGACATTCTGCTGAGGTTCTGAGGTCCTCGGTGAGGGAGCACAGTCCCTCCCTCCTGCAGGGACAGTTGGCAGGGCCCGGACGCTCCTCATTTATTCAGTTCCCTGCTGCCCTGCTGTGTAGACAGCCAGAGTAAGGATGCCCAGCTTCCCTTAACAGTGAAATTAGGCCGCCAGCGGTTAAGTTCGCGTTCAAGGTCATCAGGCCGCAAATGGATCACAGAGCTCACAAAGAAACACTGGAAATGTAACTCTGGACCTGTGTGGCTGTGTCTTCCCTGGGGAGGCTGGTACCTCCTCTAGCTTTTAACAAGGAGGCGTTGGAGGAGCTGGTCTGAAACCCTCAATTCCGCCAACCAGGGGTGAGCTAATGTCACCCGCCGTGAGGGCTGGCAGCTCAGCCACGACGCTGTTCCCACACGCACATGGCTTTTCCGGACTCCATCGCCAAAGGCACGTTTCCTCGGTGTGGTTATAATTAGGGATGAGTTTGTTTCTCAATTTATATTCCATGGGAAAGACAGGCTACGGATGGTTTTCAAATATAAAAATAGGAAACAAAATTCCATGACGGCTTGGAGTCAAATGAAGGTAAAATTAAGGCAATTAAGTCAAATTAAGCAAAGCTATGCTTTTGAAATTTCAAAACTCCTCCTGCTCCTTCAGAGACCAGGAATCAGAGAGCCTGCTGTTAGTCTCCACATTCCCCAGGCAGGTAAGATGGCCGGTCAGAGCCCCTAGCCTCTGCCCCCGATCCTGAGCCACGTCAGGGCCACGTCGGAGCCATGTGGCTTTCTGCCACAGGTCCAGTCCACCAGCTCTGCTCTCAGAACAGCTTCAAGGGGGAGTAATGAGCTCCCCATGGCTTAGGGAAACTCAGGGACCTTGTCGCTGCCATGACCTCTGGGGCAGCATGGTGGGCTGGCTGAAAGGATGTTTCACCTGATGTCACGTCTCCGTAGATCTAAAGCGAGCTGCTCCTGGGGCACCTGGGGGCTCAGTCACTTGAGTGTCCAACTTCGGCTCAGGTCATGATCTCATGGTTCGTGAGTTCGAGCCCTGTGTTGGGCTCTGTGCTGACAGCTCAGAGCATGGAGTCTGCTTCTAATTCTGTGTCTCCCTCTCTCTCTCCTCCCCTACTCACCTCTGTCTCTGTCTCTGTCTGTCTGTCTGTCTGTCTCTCTCTCTCTCTCTCTCTCGCACACACACGCACACACACATAACAGAGAAAAGCTTCATAAAAGTTCTTGGAGTAAATGCAGTATGCTGTAAGACTCCCCTCCAAGCTAGACAGTGACAGGTGTCTGTCAGAATTCAGGCAAGTAGGTGTTTTTTTCCCTTAGTTTTTACTTTTTGTCCTTATCTAAAAGGTATATGTGCTATAAAAAAAAAAAATGCCCAGGCTTCCTAAGAGTTACAACCCTCACCATGACTTCGTGGTGGTTTTGTTGTTTGGGTTTGTACTAAAGCAACGCTTCAATATAATTCATAAGAATTAGTTAGGTATTAGGCAGTAATTTCCTATTCGCATAAATACATTCTGCTTCCTTCTGTGAGATTAATCACCCCTTAGCCTCTGTTGGTCTGGTTCTTGGAGGTTTAATGGCCTCATTCAGCTTTGTACCTGTTCTCAAGATACCTTTTTTAGGCAGAATACCCTTTACACCACAGCATTTTCCTATAAATTTCAATGTAACACTCCTTATGTTGCAGAAGGTTTTACACGTATACCTACAGTCAAATTAAACACTATCTGTGATGTTCTTTATTCCTTCAATGTTGAAATGATATTTCACAGGAATTCTGTTTTCTGGGGGAGGTTAGTATAAATGCCATTTATTATTTTCTTGACACTCAGCCTCCCCAGATTGCGTGGGATACAGGACCAGGTTTGGTTTCTGTACCAATTTCCAAATGTGATGAAGACTGATTTGCTTAATAATATGCAACATTAAGTTGCCCAGTGAGTCCCCAGTTTGCATTTTTCTTGTCCCTAGAGCACAGGACCTCACACAGGAGCCTGGATCAGCAAGCTTATTCTGCAAACTCCTCTCCAGGACCCCCGCATCCCACTGTCTGGTGATACTCATGCAAACCCTCAGCATCGAAGACGTCAGTATGTGGTTCGAGGAGAGAAAGTTCTCACCCCCACCTCCCAGAATAACTTTGCCCAACGTCTCAAAGATTCCATCCCTAGAAAAACCCCGATTTTCCTAGAATGCACGGATCCCTGGAACAAGTCCTACAGATCACAGCCCGTTTGTGCTCATTAGCTCATTTTATTGCAACAAAACCCCATTCGGGGTGGCAGTGAGCCATTCATTACCCCACCGACAGGCCGTAAAACGCATTTACAGGTAGTTCGCCCAACGCCGTAATGACAGTTACCAAACCAGGTTTGGGCATGGAAGCTTCCAGACGCTGGCGGCTCTTCTTCTCCAGTTCAGTTCCTACTAAACAGGGTAGATGTCGGCTCCTTTTTGCAAAACGCAGGCCAGGTACGGCCAGCCTCTCCTTCCTCCTTAGCAACATTTACTTCTTATATCCACTCCTCTGAGCTGGAATTTATGTCTCAGATGGTTTCAATCACACAACGCAGATTTGCTGCTGGGACTTGGGAAGATGAACCAGTTGGAACGCTTGACCCAAATTCCCCAACACTTAGGAAATGGGTGTCCCATTGTCTCCCGAAGCACTTACACTCTGTGCTCTTGGACCTGTGGGCCCCGCAGACACAAGCGCGTCACCACCCAAGCTAAGGGGCTCTGAATGGCCTGGCCATGCTGCCTCTGCTCCTGAAGGCCCTCGGCCGGAGCCCCCCGCAGCTGATATCTCCACCCCCCGCCCTCCTCTCTGCCTCATGTCCTCCCTTTTGGCCATCCCACCACCTACCTGTTTCCTGTGTCTTGGCCACCCTCCCCAGCCTGCTCCTGGATGGACACATCCCTCATTTCTGCTCTTCCTCTCTCTCTCTCCAAGTGTGCGTGTCCCCCTGCTGGATGGGACTCTGGTGCACCTCCTTTCTGATCCACAGATCTGGCCTTGACTTTTGTCCAGAGCTCAAGAACCCTAACTGCAGGGGCGCCTGAGGGGCTCAGTCAGTTAAGCATCCAACTCTTGATTTCAACTCAGGTCAGGATCTCATGTTTCTTGAATTTGAGCCACACGGCAGGCTCTGTGCTGACCATGCAGAGCCTGCTTGGGGTTCTCTCTGTCTCTCTCCCTGTCTCTGCCCCTCACCCAATCATATGTTCTCTCTGTCTCTCCATCTCTCTCAAAATAAATAAATAAACTTTTAAAAAGTTTTAAAGTGTTTAAAAAGAGCTGAAACTCCTGAGGGCTGTGTGAGTGATTTTCCCTGAATCTCCATCTGGACCCGGACTCCCCTACTTTGCCAACCCACTTGTCCTTCTGCTGCTGCCCTGGGCGCTAACCTCCACTCTCTCCTGCCCTTGAAGAGCGTCCAAGTCCACGTATCTCCAGACAAGGTGATTCTTCAGCTGGGACAGAAGAAGGCACCCTAGGAGCACGCGGATCTAGGGCTATCATCCTTGAGCGGTGGGTAGGGTCGGTCAGAGCTCAAGGGTGAGCAGGTGGCCAGAGAGTTCAAGAGACAATTGAGCCAAAAAGACAGACAGGGACGGTCCCCATGGTGGGATAAGAACAAAAGTCAGGCCGCATTGGGCTGAGGCACGAATGCAGATGGAAACAATCAATACAGGAAAGCAATTCAGAGATCGTGGTTCCGAAGGGCGGAGGGAGGCAGAGCCCAGGGCAGCTGCGGTGTGGAGGGAAGGAGGGGTGACAGACTGTAGGCGGTGCCTCCTCAGCACAGAGCGCCACGCGGGAGCCTTCTGCGTGTCGTTTCATCTCACGCCTTCACAACGCGTTTTGAAAATCCCCCTATTTCACCCACTTCCCTTCTACAACTCGAGGGATAATAGCAGCTCTCTTGGCTGGAGGCACGAACCTCTAACGGACTCCCTGGATGTCCTGTTATTTCTCACCGCCACCATCCCTCGAGTGCTGCTTCCCTGGGTACATGCACTAATCACATCTTTCCAGGGAGAGAAGAAACGGCCAAACAAAACAGGAAGTGGACTCGGGGAGGGTTTGGGACGGAAAATGCCCTCCTGAGAGCTCATGACAAAATCTTCTCCCCATAACTGCCCTGCGTCCTTCCTGTCCCTGAAATCACCACTTACACATGTATTTACACCCTGGGTCGAGGAAAAGCTTCTGCCTGAAGTTTTTAGTTATGAAGGGTATTTTCATCTTATGATAATCCTCTGAATTTTTCTCATGGTTCTTGCTTGTTTTTCCATAGAGATTTCCTTTGGGGCTGGTGGTTTATAAAAATTCCTGAAGGTTACGAAGCCACGGTTAGTCATCCTGTTTTTGGTGAGTGTCAGAAAGACCCGAGATATGAGTGGCTCCCCCGAGACAGAAATTTAATTCTCTGGGAAGAGAGAGAGTCCCAGACGGAGGCAGCAGACAGCTCCCATGGTGGCCCCAGGGGCCTGGCACCCACCACCTACCTTCCAGCACCGCTGACCTCGGCTGGTGGCTTCCATGCTCAGGAGTGCCTCGTGGGACAGCTCATATGCTGGGGCTCTGGCCATTACATCCACCTTCCAGGACATCAGCACAAGGAAGTGGGGGAGTGGGGAAAGACGGTGAGCCTGCTCTCCCTCTTGCGAGAACGTTGTCTGGGAGTCCTCCCTGCACGCCTGCTCCTGGACAGCGCTCAGTCACTGGGCACTCACCGCTACCACGGGGCTCAGGAACCAGACTCTGTGCTGTAGGTTCTGTGTTCAGCAGAAACACAGGAGCTCCTCCACCCTGGGTCGTTTGTACACATGCCGTGAGGGGTTTTTCCCCATATTTATAATATTTGCTATATATGTCTTATATTTAGTTGCATATCACTGTATTATTTCTTGTTTTTATCTAATTTTGTAATACAATGTATGGTCAAGGTGGCTGACATACAGTGTGCACAGTGTGCTCTTGGTTCTGGGGGTCGACTCCCATGATTCATCACTCACGTTCGACACCCAGCGCTCATCCCAGCAAGTGCCCTCCCCTGTGCCCATCCCCCATGGTCACTGCAAAACGTATTCATATAGTTCATCTCACATTTTCTGATGTCAAGCAACGCTGAGGTATTTCCCATCACGTCACGGTTATTTTAACATGCGTTTTTCTTTCACTGCTGTACAGTTTTTTTGTCTTCAAACTGGAACCTTCAATCCACTTAGAGTTTATTTTGGTGCACGGTGGAATGGCAAATAAATTCATTTGCAAAGGTTGACCATTGTCTCCAGTGTTGGTGGCATAATCCATCTGTTCGTGTGCAGAGCCACTCCCCGGCCTCTGGGCCAGACCGCCACCTGCCCCCTCTCCGTCCACCCCCTCAGGGACCCTCCTTCCAAACACTTCCTGCCGGGGCCACTGCACCTGCCCGGAGCTGCACCAGGACACTCCTCCAGAGAGAATCAGGTGCCACTTGCCTGTCGGGACCACACTGCTGTGCTTCACACTGAGGGGACCAACCCTGTGCAGTGAGCATGTCCCCTAATACCGGAGCACTTCCTGCCCATCCTCAGATGTAACCAAGGAGGCTGGACTTTTTATGGGGCTTAGCAAATCTTCCGGTTTTTTCCATATAGGTCCTATTCATTTCTCAAGAAACATGTACTTTCAGGGGCACCTAGGTGGCTCAGTCGGTTAAGCATCTGACTCTTGATCTTGGCTCAGGTCGTGATCTCATGGTTCCTGGGTTCGAGCCCCCAGCCAGGCTCTGAGCTGTCAGCTTGGAATTCTCTCTCTCTCTCTCTCTCTCTCTCAAAATAAATAAATAAAGTTTTTTTAAAAATGTGTTATTTATGTAATTTTCACTTCTCTGGAGATGATGTATCATTTTGCGGGTGAAGGAGTCATCTTACGGCCTCGTTGACCCGCAGATTCTGACAAGGACGTGGGGAATTTTTTAGTGTGTACATTTATTTTTACGTAACTCTCTCACAGAGCTGCACCGCCATAGTTGCTCTGAAGTTCCTCTCCGGTTTCCCAGGAAGATGGGCGTCATCCACAAGCCAGAACTCTCTCCTCCCCTTTCGGACTTAAACTGACCCAGTGATGGCTTCCCTGTTACTTTCCGTCCCTGGACCTTCTAGCACAGCGGCGGCAGGAGGCCGGTCCGAGGAAGTGACCACAGCGGGTGGAGGGCACTGGAGGGCAGAGGCGCCCAGACCCCAATCCTGGGTTTCCTTCCAGAACGGCCCCGGCCTCTGCTGCCTCCCTGGCTCGTGACTTCCTGAGACTCCTTGGGACCTAGACACAGTGCCCTTGCACTGCTTGTAGGTTGAAACAGAGGTTTCGAGCGCTGGCCATCCCTGCTGGCCATGTGGACGGTCCCTGTCTCAGGCTTGACCCGTCCACACAACATCCACAGTTGCTGTTGAACCTTGAGAGAACATTCTAGAAACTGCCTAAACATCCAGATCTTTGTGCTTTCAAGCTGGTGACCAGGAAAGAAGGCACTTCGCGGAAGTAGGGATGGAAAGAGGGAGCGGCAATAAAACAGATTCCAGAGCTGGAGCCACGAGGTGGTTTCTCAGGTGCAGGCGCCTGAGGGCCTCCCTCTGCTAACCTACTTGTCAGTCGATAAAAGGAAACTGTGAAGCAGCCTGAGCACAAGACGAAGGTCCACTTGTACTGGGCCGGCCTCCTGGGGCTGAAGGGCAGTGGAGATCCCTGCCTCCCAGCCTCCCAGCCTCCCCCAGCCTCTCCCCTCAGCTACCTGCTACATCCATCCTAGGACACCGTGTGCCGTGATCAGCAGTCTGTCTGACTTTGCCTGTGGATTTGGATTGACCGTAGTGATTTCCACTGGTTTATATATATGAAGGAATACTACTCAGCCATCAGAAAGAATGGAGTCCTGCCCCTCGCAACAATGTGGGTGTTATGCTAAGTGAAATAAGCCAGGCAGAGAAAGACAAATATATGACTTCACTCATATGTGGAATTTGAGAAACAAATGAACAAAGGAAGACAAGAGAGACAGAGAGAAGCAAACCAAGAAACAGACTGTAGGTACAGAGAACACACCATGGAGCCCAGAGGGAGGGAGGACAGGGGACAGGTGACGGGGTGAAGGAGTACTTGTCGTGATGACCACGGGAGACGTGGGGATGTGTTGAATCACCACGTTGCACACTTGGAACCAACACCACACTGGGTGCTAACTACGCTTCAAAAAACAAATAATTTGGACGCATGAAAATGTAGGAATATGGAGCCTCGAGTCCAGGACAAGATGAGCAGACCCTTTTAAGTCAGCCAAAGGGCCGCTGTCTGTCTCCAGCAAACACGGATGCTCAGCTAGAAATGGCAGCTGTTGGGGAGCCAGGGTGGGGTGCCAGTTAAACGTCTGACTCGTGAATTCCACTCAGGTCACGATCTCACGATTCATGAGTTCAAGCCCCGCGTCGGGCTCGGCGCTGACAGTGCAGAGCCTGCTTGGGATTCTCTCTTTCCCTCTCTCTCTGCCCCCTCCCTCTCTCTCTCTCAAAATAAATAAATAAACGTTAAGAAAAAGGGACAGCAGCTGTGGAAATAGTTGGGCATGCCATGCGAGCAAAACCACGTTTCCTATCTCCAATTGCACTTAAAATGGCCTGTGTGCCTACAGAAGGCAGGGATGGCCTGAACCTTGTTGGCACTTTGCACGTGCAGCCAGACCCTGGGGATGGTCATGCTATCCACACAATGTGAAGAGATGCCAGGGTCCACGGCCACAGAGACGAGCCAACCCTGCTTCACAGGCACTCAGACGTGAAACGTGGGCCCAAACTGTCTCCGTTTCTAAGATCCTTTTCGAGAAACTGCAGGAAACATAAAACAGCAGACTGTTGGCATCTTGTCCAAATATGAACTACACTTTGCTCACATGTCCGGGCATTTGGCTGATGTGCAGGGTCATTCTGGCAGATTGCATTTATTCTTCTGATTTCTTGCCAAAGAAAAGGAGATTCCTCTTCTAGATCCTGGATGTGCACACCTCAAACTCAGCCACAGAACAGGAGTGACAGCTGACATGTTCAAGGCACGGCTTCTCAGGGAGGTGGTGGTAGAGAGCTTTATGCAGAGTGGGCAGAGCTGAGGGACTACTTTGTATGGGCTCTGGGCCTGGCACTGAGCTCAGAACTCTTGTGTCTTTCATCTTAATCTAATCTATTCTTTCTTCCCGGAGAAATCTTGGGTGCCAAATGAGGCCCAAACAAAGGTAGATGGGTGATGGTCAAGAAGATCTGAGCATTGTACCCAGGACATAGCGGTGGCTGTCCCTGCTCCATTCGAAGCGCTTACGAAGTCGAGCGAGGAAGATGAACTCACCAAAGTACCTCTGGGGGCGTACGGAAGCCACTTAGGAATGATAGCGGCTGAACAATGGTGAGGGAAACACCCTTGGCTTCACTCATATCTGTGCAAAACCATGAGCACCCCCTTGCCCCCACAATGCCTCTCCGTCTAGAATGCCCACGGCCCCCTCGCCCAGCACTCCTTTGGTCATGACCATGTCTGGTGCCGACATGCACATGGCCCGGAGGTTAGGACGTGCCCTGCCTGATCTCAGAGGATAGCACAGGCGGCCCCAGACTCCAGCGTGAAGGTCTCTGGAGCCAAATGTGGAAACTCGGCAATAAGAGGCACCCTTGGTGTTGGTTAGTGTTGGTGGAACCCCTCTCCCCCATGCACCTGCTCTGTGACCTTGACTGGTCCTGTTACACACCTCCCCTTGCTCATCCCTAACCAGGTTGATCAGGTTGATCCCTACCTCACCGGGATTCTAGGGAATGAATAAAATAAGGACTCCAGAGCTATCTGGAGTCGCATGTGGCCCAGATCTGCCTCTTCTGGTAAGACACGGATCTCCCCACCCAAGCGGATGGCTGTGATCCTTCTTCCTACATTGTGCTCATGGCCCAGACTCCCCGTGGGCTCTGGAGGGAGTGAACCCAGGCCCTCCGAAGGAGCGACCTCCATGCCTTCTGCCCCAGACCATCCCTCCCAGCCCCACACATGGACTGAGCACCGTCATGGAAACAATGACAGGGGCTCGAAGATGCCAAGAGAAATATAGCAAGCGATATACAAGCCAGATGTGCATTGTCTAGACAAGTTAACGTCATGACCAAATCCAGTTCCACAAATCAGATTATCTTCAGTGCCCCATCCCACATTTCCAGCCTCGTAGAGAATCACTTGGAAGGAGACATCGCGCCAACATGGGCCCCCGGCTCCTTTCCTTTCATGAAGCTAGAAGGCCTGGCTCGGCCTCAGACAGAATCGCAAAGACAAAATTCACCCTCAGCATTGCACACTGCCATGAAAGGACTGAGCGGCATGGGTGGGAGAGGGTGGAGGGGAAGGGTGCCCGTCTGGGACTCTCCAGGAACGAGGGGAAGTAAGTGTCCTTCACACGGACTTGGGAACATTCCTCAAGGCTGAATCAAACAGTGTGATCGCTGTGGGTGTGTCTGACATTTCTGTAGGCCTGCAGGGTTATCCACCCTGTGCCAGGCCATCACAAGGGCGTCTGGGGAACATCCGTACAATGTGGAGCCCCCGATTCCACAGAGGAATCTAGGTTTGTCAGGGATTAAGAGAGACAGCTGGTCTGGAGCTGCCTAGATGCTAGCTGTGATATCTGTTGGTTGTGTAACTTTGACAAGCCCTCTCTGGCTGTGAGCCTGCCTCCCCAGTGGTCACAGGAGGGAGGACAGTTGTAACACAGATATCAGAAGGGTGACATGGTATCATACACGTATTTCATGTGCGTATTCAGGTATTTCTGTTAGGACTCTGAACTGCCTTGCTGGTAATGAGTCTGCATCCCCCAGGAAAGGGAACAGGGCTCAGAGGTAACAAAAGCACATTGTAACATGAAGTTACTCACTGACAGTGATGTGGCCCTGGGCTTCGGAGGGTTTCCTCCATTCCAGGCCACACTGAGCAAACTTTTCCTGCACCCTAAGGTGAGCTAAGTGAGAAGGAAGATAAAATACAGCTTTTCTAAGTAGTTTCCAAAAATGTAGAGGTTAGTATCTCACAGAAAAGAAGTCTGGAGTTGGAAGTCCAGGGCTGGTGGGGCAACTCCATGATTTTCTCTGTAAGCCGGACCCTTCTGTCCTTAGAACGTGGTTCTTCTAATTTGCCTCATATTCCAAAATGGCTGCTAGATCCCCAGCCATTCCATCGATGCTCCAGCTAGGAAGAAGGAGTGAGGGTAAAAGAGCACATGTCCTAGCTGGGACAGGACCTCTTGAAAAAGTACTCAGAGCCCCACTTGGTGACTTATACTTACTCCACACCAGTGACACTTGGCAGGGAGGAGACAAGGAGAGGTTGGCCTTCCATTGGGACATTGTCACTTGAGTTAAAATCATGTCATGTTCCAGGAGAAGAAAAGGAAAAGTAGAAATCGAGAGCAGCCAACAGTCTCCACTATGTTAAGAACACTGATTCCAAACTTGTCCTGTCTGGAGTAACAGTTCCTCTTGTAAGCTCAGGAAGCGTCCCCACATGCACGCCCAAGGTACCCTTGGGCCATTGTTATATCAGTCATTGACCCATAGGAAGCAGAGCAGCTGTAAAGTGCTGAGGGTCCCACAAAGATGGGGCGCCACCCCACCCCCTACTCTGGACCACATAGCCATCCACCTGAGCATCTGTCACTTCCCTGCTGGGCCCCCTCTCCCTCATCCATCCATCTGTCCATCTGTCCATCCATCCATCTCATCTATCCATTCATTCATCCATCCATCGCACCCATCCACCCACCCATGCATCCATCCACCATCCATCTGTCCCTCCATCTGTCCATCTATCCATATGTCTGCCTGTCTTTCTGTCCATTCATCCATCTGTCCACCTATCCATCCATCCATCCATCCACCCATTTCATCCATCCACCCATCATCCACCCATCCACTCATCCATCCATCCACCCATCCATCCATCCGCCATCCATTTGTCCATCCATCCATCTGTCTGCCTCTCTGTCCATTCATCCATCCATCTGCCCATCCATCCATCCCTCCATTCGTCCATCTGTCAGTCCAGCCCATGGCAGCCAGCACCCACCTCGTGTTGTGCAGGAACCACAGTGGCTCCCAGCGTCTGTGTGTTGGGCTCACACTCAGAATCTCTCTCAACATGGGATCCGGCATGCGTAAGCCTCTGCTCCAGCGGCCCTCTGTTCCCTGCCAGGCAGCATCCTCAGTGCTTTGCACACAGTGACGGCCTTAATTCTGAAAGAGAAACCTTATGGTGTCACAACTGTTACCCTGATTGACCTATGAGGCAATGGAATAGGAATAACGCCCCACCAGGACCATGCAGATAGCGAGCCTCAGAGCTGGGGACCCCGGAGATCTGTGCCCAGAGCCCGCCCAGAAACTCCAGGGCATGTCCACCTCCCATGCCATGCTGCATGACTCTCTGTGGCCTGTAAGCTGGCCCTGGGGGCTCCCCCTAATCTTGGGTTCACAGAGGCTGCAGCTGATGTCTTCATGTGTAAGGTAGCACCTGGGGATCCGAACGTCCCCATGCAGAACGTCCAGCTATAAGCCTGTGACCTTCCCAGTGAGCTTGTAGCCCATGAGATTTGCTTCCTGACTGGTGAGAGGGATTCCTGTGACACCTGGTTCCCACAGGTGGCACAGAGGTGCCCTGGCACTGTGGGTGAAAACACTATGAACCAGAAGAGGCTCACAGACGGAAGAGCACGTTGTAGGGGCTTTACAGAAGACAGGGGTGAAACAGAGCCAGCTGTGAGGCTGGGGTCTGACCCAGGCAGAGGCAACCGCTTGAAAATGCTGGGCTCTTTCATCTCCATGCACAGAGAAGGCAGCCATGCACACGTCCTGCTGAGTGAAAATTGACGGCGTGTGTAAAGCACCTAGGATAATAAAGCTTGGCACATTCTTTCCTGGACTTTCCTAAGCTAGTTTCTAAAAATCTCGTCTTAGACTCGTTCCCTTAACTAAACATACCCTTGGCAAAGGGGCAGCCTCCTCTGGGACACCTCTAATCTCATATAGTGTGTAAATATCACCATGCTTACAGCTCGTGCTCAGTAATTGCTTGCTCAGCTCCTGCACACAGCCGCCCTGGAGAGCACTTGCTGGACCCAAAGCCTGGCAGGGCCACACCCAAAACTGCACCAGCCAGAGGCAGGTCCACAGGGATCAGAAATCAAATCCAGGCAAGTCTGCTGCTGAGACAGAACCAAACGTGACCCATTTGCATTCTGAGCACCACTAAGGGCAATGGAAAGAGCGTTCGAAGTAAAGGCAGGGCGCCAGGGCGGCTCAGTCGGCTGAGCATCCGACTCTTGATTTCAGCTCAGGTCATGATCTCACTGTCATGGGACTCAGCCCCACATTGGGCTCTGTGCTGACAGTGTAGAGCTGCTTGGATTCTTTCTCTGCTTCTCTCTCTCTCTCTGCCCCTCCCCTGCTTGTGCTTGCTCACTCTCTCGCTTTCTCTCTCTTTCTCTCTCTCTCGCTATCTCAAAATAAATACATAAATACACAAAAACAAAGTAAAGACATAATGCATCTATTTCCAGAACTCTAGTGGGTTTAGGTTATTGATACCAGTTTTCCTACTGAGCAGGGCTGGAAGTGCTGGGTTAAATGTGACACCAGTGTAAACACGTGGTGTCTACAAGACTTAAGGTGTGGGTCCAAAGAAGGGGGGGACACAGGCAGACACAAGGGGCAAGGAAGCGACCTGGGACACAAAGGCTCCCATTTCTCCTGGAAGAGCTGAACTCCAAGTGTGACAGCTCAGGGCCCTGGTCAGCTGGCGTCACCACCGGGAAGGGGGCCCACGTGGGGAGTCCTCTGGTCAGGGGAGTCAGTGGGCCCATCCCACCCACGAGGGCTGGGACCCACGTGTCAGTGCCCCAGGCCTGGGCACAGCCACGTGTGTGCGGGGCAGCATGCACATGTGGACAGCAGGAACTGCAGCACATGCACGTGCACATGTGTGCTTATGTTCACGTGTGTCGTCTGCTTGTGTTCATGTGTGCACGTGTGTGGTATGTGTGCACATGTCCACGTGTGGTGTGTGCACTGTTTATACTGTGTGGGATGTGTGTGCACGCATACAGGGGTGTGTGTGTGTGTGTGTGTGTGTGTGTGTGCGCACGTGGGTGCATACTAGGAGAGCAGTTGCTGAGGGACCGCAGCGAAAAGCTGGCCCTCACAGGACACGGGAGCCCAGGTCCCAGCACTTGAGTTGGGGGGAAGAGAAAGGAAAAACTATAAGCCCGTGAAGACGCCGCCCTCCCAGGAGCTCTGCTCTGGGAGGACTGTGGGTCCCAGAGGGAGACCAAGCATGGGGACCAAGAAGGAATGGTCAGAGAACGTGCAGGAGGGGAGGGAGGAGGGCACCCGCAGGGCAAGGGGGAGACAGATGGGAAGGGGCCATCAGGACTGGACGGATAAGGATGAATGCTGAGAATTCTCCAGAACTGACTCAAGGATCCTCTCAAATCCCCAAGACGACACACACAAGATATTCCTGTCAAGATATATCCTAGCAAAAATACAGACGGAACAGTAAAAATCAAAGAGAAATCTTCAAAAGGGGCCGCGTGGGAGCCCAAGGCAGGCTGTGCACACGGAGCGCCCAGAAGGTGCCGGCCAGACCAGAGCCCTCACAAGAACAGCTCCCAGGAATGGGGGCAGATAAAGTCGTTGAGGCAAACATTGAGAGAATGTGCCTGCAAGACTAATGCTTTGGGAAATTCCCAGACACACGTGAGACCAAGCAGAGCAGTCATGGGCAGGACCAGAAGGAATAAGGAACAAAGAAACCGGCAGGTCAAGGAACAATATGAATGAACACTGACCGTCTGCGACAGTAATAGCATCAGTAATGTGTGTGAGGTTAACCAGAAGGCGGAATCCAAATCCATGAGACTGGTAATAAGGCATGAGAGAGGGAGCACAGTAGAGACGTTGGGACATGCAAAGGCCCTGAGGCACCCAGCGTGAGAGCACAAGGCTGTCGACCACCCCAAGGCTTCGTCAGGGCAACTCCAACTTTTGTAAAGTCGGCAGCACCTCCTTAAACAGAAGAAACAGAGTGTCACTTCCAACAGGTGGAACGAGAAAACAGTGAAATTGT